>CM018680.1:72706255-73058710 GCA_009363875.1 Mikania micrantha | reverse complement strand
CCACTTCTCTTCTTTAAAGTAATTATTATTGATGCTTGTATTTTTTTTTTCTTTTTGGGTGTGCCCCTTTAATGGTACAACTGCTAAGTGCTAACTATGTGGAGCCACAAAGTAGAATTTTTTTTCTTTTAAATTTTGTATAATAATGCTTCAAATAATGTCAATAATAAACATTTTTAACTCTCTCTAATTTTGTTTGAGTAGCCACAATGCATGTTCTACCAGGTGGCCGGTGGTTGTGCCAAATAAATTTGTTGCATGGAGTCATCAAACACGTCCAATTGTTTGATTCATCTCCCCCAATGATGCATAAAGACATAAAAGATGGCCTCACTACTCAAAATGAAGTATTGTCAAATAATAAACATTTTTATATAGTGTTGGTTTATAAGAAACTTTTATATCTAATAATGATTTATGCAGACATATGCTAATATATAGAAATGTAAGTTATATATATAAATATGTAAGTTACACACACACATATATATATATAATAGCCTAATAGGGTAAGGTTATTCTAAAAAAAGCATTAATTTGTACAAAAAGCATGGGGCATTTTAGCAAACTATATATCACTTGCCTAAATGAATAAGAGGCTCAGAAAGTCTGAATGAATCAAAGGCTCTGAAAAAGTCAAGTCCTGAACCGTTGTTTGATTGGACCTCTATACTAAATGTGCAGAATGATTCAATTCAAGAAAACAAAAAATCCAACAACAACGTATATCAACAATCCTTCAACATATATCAACGATCCAACAAAGATGAAATACTACCTGATCGAAGAGGGTGTTCGCCGGAAAAGATGATTGCCGCAGAATAGGGCATTCGCCGGAGAAGATGGTTCGCCGAACGGGGTGACATAAATAGTAGCCGATGAAAGAAACCGAAGAAGATGGTTCGCCGGAATAGAGGGTGTTCGCCGGAGAAGGTTTTCCCCGGTGATGAATCGACCAAGGTGAACTTCAAAGGTTTTTTTTTGAAATGGAGTACAGCGGCCAGAGAGGTGAACGATGGAAATGGAGAAATGAGGGTAACTACTGGTTCTTTCTGCTTTTTCTCATTCAACCTTTATTTATGGCCAATGAGGCATTGCAAAATGTAATCAGCGTTCTTTTAAATGATTGGTACTAGGTTCAAAACCCTCCCGCAGCGAAACATGGGTTTGAGTCAGTCAGGAGTTTTTCCAGTTGGGTTTCCTCATAAGGTGGTTGTGGTGGCTTATGAGAGGTACAGGTAACTAAACTTTGGTGACATGGCCTGCAAAACAGTGGGTTCATACGATTGAGACCTTCGCTGTTCAAAAAAAATCTTTCAGGTATTCTTAATTATTAAAAGGTACTTTTTTTAACCAAATATCTAAGGGTGATTTGGTTAAGTCTGAATCATTAAGTGTTGGACCGATTAAGACCGTTTGGTATTGGTGGTGAATGGTATGTATTTTTATTCAGTGTGGTATTGGTGCTGAATGGTTAATTGCTGAACTGAAACATTAAGATTAATTTATTTCAAATCAAACGCGCTGAATGTTGAACGGTTAAGAGATAGCCTCTTAATGGTTCCATTAAGAGGTTACCAAACAGCACCTAAGTCTCTTACAAGTTTAAACAATATTCTTTTATTGGAATCATTTAGATGTTACCAGTTTAAACAGACTTTGATTGAGTTCGTTTCAACCGTGTTATAAAAGACTCGTTAAATTCTAAACCCTAAATTCCAAAAATAATGACGAACAGAACAGACATGAGCTAAAAACATAAATTTTAAAAACATAAACCCAACAAACTACACCCTAAAGCAAAATCCTAAAACTAGGCAGTAAATCATAAACTCTAAAATAAAACCGTAAAGTTAAACCTTAAAACACAATGATGAGAAAAATATTAGCTAGCAAAAATACACAATGAGTTAGAAAATATAAATGCTAAAACCTGAAAGCTATATCTCAGGATCTAAACTTTAAAAGTTAAACACTAAAGGTAAACTATAAAAATAAACCTTAACGCATATATACAATAATGAGCAAGATATACACTATTATGATGCGCAAGAAATACATGGTGATGACGAGTAGAAATACACGTGAGCAGAAAACGTAAATTAAATATCATAAAAGCTAAACCCTAAAACTAAGATCGTAAAGTTCAACGAGCGGTTCCAAAACCGTTATAATTAGTTCAATCAAAGTTTGTTTGAGTTGGTTTATGAGTGACCGAAAATCCTTCTATCATTTTTACAAATTAAACCTTTTTTTAGTAAACCCTACACACACATTCATGCGATTATGACATTTAATAATTTTTTCTATAAAATACAAAGTTTGCTAATTAAAAATGTGTTAAATATTTATGCAAACTTTTGAATCTAACATATCTTATGGGTTCGTGAAATAATAATAAAAAAAACTTAATATTTAGATTTTAAAATTAAAGAAAACTCCATATAAATGTAACAAACTTTTAATTTTGTTATAACCAAGTTACTCAACGATGCCTAAATATGTTAAATATGATTATAGGAAATGAATTATAAGACAACTTATTTAATAATTAATATTATCAAAAATATGAATGATCATAATTTTAGTAATCATACGAAATACGTAATCAACAAATGTGCATTTTTATATAATAAATAGATATATAAAAATTAAAAATTATCACTTGTATATTTATTAATCGACATATTGTATCTTTATCACGCAACGGCGCCGTTAAATTACATGATGTTATAAATCATTCATAATAAATACTTATTATCATTATTTTTCATTTTTCTTAATTCGAGGTTAAATGTTTTAAATTATGTATCATGATGATTGAATATATTGAAATTGTAATTCATTGATTCGAATTAATTAATTCTTTGAATATGAGATAAAGAAAAATTAAATTTCAAAATTATTGATCTAAAATGGAAAGTCTGTAATAATTAAATTTTTACTAATATTTAAAGAAAATAAATATCATATTCCTATTTAAATCTGGAAGTTTTACTAAATTATATTTATCAAATAAAATTAATTTTTCAAATGTTGAAAATTAATATGGTAATCACATGTGGCAAAATATGATGTGGATACCTTAGAAAGATGATACAATGCCGGATTGTTATTCTTTTATTATATTGTATATAGGTATAGATATTTAATTATTTAAAATTGCTAGCATTAAATAGAAGAGAGAGTTATTATTTAATTAAAAAAAAGCGAGAAGAAAATTATAAAATAATTAAGAGATTGACATGTGTCAAGTTTTGCTGTTTTTTTTATTACACTAGATAGTGTTTAAATTGTTGTTGTATTAATCATATATTGATTAGTGTTCAATCATGCTTTTGTTTATACATTTCAAATTTTATAAACTTCTACCCAACTACATAAAGTTTTTTAAGGAATGTAATGAATAATTCAATTTACATCTTTCATATTTTCATTTAGATGAACCATGTTTGCGATGCATGTATATAATATATATATATATATATATGTGTGTGTGTGTGTGTGTCGGTCCTCAAGGGGAGAAAATAAATTGCACTAATTTTAACGTTATTATACTAAATTTTGTAAAAATAACGTTAAAAGCGTTGGGTTGGCTTGTCAATCAGACATCATAAGCCGAGGGTCTCATTGAAAGCAGTCTCTCTATTCTTACGGGATAGGGTAGAGGTGATGTTATCTACATCTTACCCTCCGCAAACCATGCATTAGGTTTGCTAATGATAGGATACACTGTATACAATGATAATATTTCATTCAGGTCTTTCTTATTAACCATATATTTGATATAAAATCTTTATTTTAGTTATTTAAGATTCCATTTCAATCCTTGTCATCGAAGGAAAAGTAGCACTCGAGAAAGCTACAAGTACATTGGCTCGAAGAGAGCGATGCAAACAGTTCAAGAGGCTAGTTTATATATCAAAAAAGTCCCACAAATTGAGAAGAGAGGACAGATTGAATGAATGTCATTTCACGCTGATAGGAATGGGAGTGCTTTCTTTCTTTCTTTTTTTTGTATGCATAATAGTGACACGCTAAAGCCATGTAGTTACACTGTTACATACGCATGAAATCATTAACCAAACCGAAATTCCAACCTCCAGATATCAAATATTTTTAAAAATGTCAAACCCTAAGTATAAATATTATACATTTCAATAAAACGTATTTCCAAAAATGAAATATAACACACATTAAGGCCAAAATTCTCTCATTTACATGGGACGAAACTCTAGGCCAGACACAATAAGACCAGACATCGTTCCTTCATAACTTACAAACTTCAAATTCATAGAAATACAATTGTTTTGAAGCTGGTCATAATTTGATCTAAATTTCCAGACACAAACCTCCATCCATCCATCTTCCCTCTCTTGAGGAATTCGATTAACATCATCGATATTCCACAGGCTTGGAGATCTAAAATAAACAACTTCAGTCTGTTGGTTTTTATGTTTACGTAGATCTCGTACGATCACCGGACAATGCAACCCACAACACTTTTCTGAAAGCTTGAACACAAGGTAACAAACGTATTCTGTGTTTTGTAACAACAGTTGACTTTTAATCTTGCACTTGATGAGGAATACATGTGTTGATAAAAGCTCGATCACCTTCTGAAACCTGGATTTAGTTGAAGGTTTAAATGTAAAACGACCCGCGTTCAAAGAGTCACAAAAAGCCTCATTTGCGGAAAGCATATAATTTTGTTTCTCATTGTTCCTCCAGCTGAACAGCTTCAAAAGAGTTCGAGTGAATACGCTACAAATATCAAAAGGAGCATCAACGGTTGGCATTTGTTGCATCGGATCCATGTTTACTTGTTGGACTTCAATTACGTCGTCGTTTTCTTCATGTTTCTCCTATATAAACATATCAACATCAAAATTAAATTAACCTTATAAGGTACACCATGATGTATAAAACAAATGAACAGATTAAGAGTACCTTAAAACTTGCATTGTCAACAACAGCTCGCAGCTCAACACCTTCAACATAAATGCTACGCTTTCCGCAGTAGAATCGTGAAAAGCTCTCCAAGAGAAAATCCAATTCAACAGTATCTAATTCCTTGTGATTCAAGAAACGATACAACTCTATCGTCATCCACTCATCTTCTCGCCATGTTGCAAAATATGCATGGAAAGTTTCATTCCCCATTTTGTAAGTTAGATTCACATACATCCGTTTAGCTACGGATTTTCTTGCACCACAAAATTTAAAGACAAGATGAACACCATAATTGACACCAGGAGATAAAGACCGGGTTCTTATCTTTATGTGGATATTCAAATGTGAAATATCAGACATTTCTGCTATTTTATCAAACCTGCAGATGAATGCTAGTTATAATAAACAAAACATACCCAGTAAAGTTCCACTAATTAGTAGGATGTATGTTAGTTATAAGATGTTTATAATGACACCTAACACACACCAATCAAAAGAGAGTAGAACCTTGATTCTTGAACAGAACGCCAGATGTGTTTTTGATGATTTCCATATGAAAATTGGCTTGCAGATACCATTTCGTTTCTTTCTCCATTACTTCCGAGTGAAAACCACTGTCATACAAAACAAACATATCCCAATATAGTTCCTATCATGTGTAAAATACATGAGATATGAGAGCGTACTCAGTGCTTGACTTAGCTCTCGTGTTGTACACGGTCCAGGGAGGGCCGGATCGCTTTGCGATATGATATATGCACATGGTTTGAACCCGTTGCCTCAAGGTCACAAAACAACAACCGTACCAATTGCTGCAAGGGTCGCCCTCATATATATAAGATAGGTAAAGAAGATAATTACCACTTTGCCCTCTTGAATGAGGATTCCTTTGGACAGAGTGTTGTAAAGATCCTTTCTCTTAGCTGTAGAGTAGATCTCCGGGGTTTTTGACATCTTGATTATGTCTTTGTAGTCTTTAGGAAGTTCAGCCTCCCATACTTCATAATCTTCCTATATTATATAAATAAAAACATTAAAAAATTGTATCAAGTAAGTTCATTTTCTTTATGATAAATCAGCAGCATCTAGTTGAAGAAATGAAATAAAATATATACAACAAAAGGTGGTTTCAAATAAATCAACTTAATCATCTTCACAAAATGATTTTATGTTCCGTATATACTTTGAAAAATGTAACATAACCAAAATATGTAATATATATGGGTTAGGATCATTTCAGACTTCATAAATATATTCAGAATTATGATAACTTTTATCAATAACACATTTTTGTATACTTTTTAGAAGATAATGATATAAAAAAGAATATATATTCACCACTCATGAGATTCAAATAAGAAAAAAGAAATTCAAATTTCACTTATATATATGATTTACACATGCATAACTCATCTGTAGGTTATATTACTTAAACATGTCTAGAAAAAAAATAAAAATATAAAGACATGCGCAAAATTACTTTGATAGTTTTTATGTACATAAAACATACACAATTATGTATAAAAAATAAAAATTCTAAAAAATATGAACTATTGATTGGAGTTCTCACGGAGCTGAAGATATTTGTGAGTTCTGAAATGATCCTAACCCTATACTATATAAATCAATCATATGTTAGTTTCTTAAGGGCTTAAAGCATGTGTAACAATGATATTAAAAAAATAAAACCAAAGATCCTGATTGATCTTTGCGAGTTTTAAGGGGCTTGCACTCTAAGAGAGAGAGAGAGAGAGAGAGGGAGGGGCTATACAAAGGATACAAGTTACACACACACATATATATATTCCATTAAACAGTTGATTAATAGTATTAAAATTCCATACACACACACACACACATATATATATATATATTCCATTATAAAGATGAAAGATAGCCATGCTTTTGTCAAAACAATGAGAACTTACTTGGACATCCAGCACTTTCTTCAGTTGCATCACCACTTCACGTGCCGTTGGCCGTTCTTCGCTCTTGTCAAGTAAGCAACGATATGCAATATTTGCAAATGTAGACAACGATTCTGGACCAATTTGTTCTTTTATACCATCGAACACTATATCATCAAGTTTTCCTTCTCCGTAGCACCGTTTAGCCAAAGGGCCTAAAGACTGAGAGTGATCCTTACAACCTTCTGCCCATGCCAATCTTCCGCACAAGATCTCAAATAAAACCACACCTAACGAATATATATCCGATTCCTCTGTTAAGAAACCTTGTTTGTAGAGTGGGTCTAGGTAGCCGAATGCATCGTAAGCACTGTCGCTGACATGTTCCATGTTCTGATGTAATAGATCTAATGAAGCTAACTCCATATTAGAAATTTTTGCCTTCCAATCATTACTTAGTAGAATACTAGAGCTTTTGATGCCCCTGTGTACCACCTTCTTTATTGCTACACCACCTTGATGAAGGAATTCCAATCCACTTGCAACATCGATGCATATCTTGAGTCGTTTCATCCATGTAAGATAAGCATCTTTTAAACACTTATCAAGACTTCCGTTAGACATATGCTCATAAACAATGATTTTTTCATCCATTTCGTTACAATACCCTATAAGACCAATGATATTATCATGCTTACACTTGAAAAGAGTATTAACTTCTGTCCGAAATTGATGATATCCATGACTATAGTTGCTAACCCACCGCTTTGCAACAATGGTGGTCCGCCCGCTAGTATTAGAGTTGTCTTGTTGAAGCAGAAGTTCTCCTTTGTATGCCTTCCAAAATCTACCACTTTGAACGCAATTTTTTTCATCAAAGTTTTCTGTGGCTGAGGCAATATTTTTAAGTGACATTTTAAGCTTTTTATGGAGGATTTCCTGTGAAACATGGGACATTCAATCAACTCCATTACTCAAAAAATACAACAAAATTTGCACGATAATTTTGTCTATTGACCTATTATTAAATATACTTAAGAAAATGAATCTGTTTCATATGCTTAATCAAAGGTCTAATGATTAATTGTCAAATGGAAACAATACAAAGATTACAAGAATTACAAGTATAAGTTTATGGTCATTGTTTAGGTTAATTTTAAATAAATATACAATAAATTCGAAAAATGTTTCCATTTTTAAATTGTCTACCTATTATTTTCACAACTACATTCCATTTTTGGAATACAAATCAGGGCAACCTAAAACCATGTTGATAGATTTTTTTTGATTAAGTACCATGAGCAATATTTAAACAAGAGAAAAGGTTGTTCTCATAACAATAATTATCTATGAATTATAAAAGCAAAAATCTTCACAATATATATATAGGGAGGTTAAAAAGGGAACCTTAAAAAAATGAGAAATGAGGGAACCATGGGTTTCTCATGCAAAAAACACATAAAAATCATTTTCTTATGTCAAGAAACTCATTTATACGCAACTTTTTCGGAGCTTTTGCATGTAAAACATGAAAAAAGTTTAATAAAAAAAATCATTTTGGCAAAAAAAGAAAAGAAAAAGAGTGAGACTTGAAGTAATTGACAAGGTTATTGTTTTGGTTCAAGCCATGAAAAACAACCTCTTGTACAAATGTGTGGGCTAAGGTTACATACATCAGAATACACACACATTTTTTAGAATTTTTTTAATTTTATTTATTTATTACTATTTTTTTTCATTTGAATGACTTTGCATGTGTTTATATGCAAAAGCTCTAAAAGAATTAAGTAAAAACGAGTATGAGTTTTTTATGTGTTTTTTTTGCGTAAGAAACACATGGTTCCCTTTTCCATATTTTGTAGGTTCCTCAAATAACCCACCCCTACACATACGAATGCACGCATACATGCATGTGTGTATAAAATTCAATCTGGCTAAATTGTCAAGTGGATATGATAAAAAAATCATAAAAACATCAAATAAAATATAATAAACAAAAATGATTAAAAATCACAATATAATTTATCGTTAATTAAACTACGTAAAGAATACCAACTATATTAAAATGAATAATACATAAAGCACAAAAATAAGGTCAGATTGGTAAAAGAAAATAAATTTAAGAACAAACTTTTACATGCATGTACGTGTACTATTTCTAATAAAATTAATGCTTCATTTTAAGTTTATCTAAATACATTTGAACTATCATCATCATACTCAGTATATCCCATCATTAAGAAAACTAAGGTAGGGTCTGAGGAGGGTAATATGTAGACAATTATACCTCCACAACATAGGAATAGAGAGGTTGCTTCCAATGAGACCCTCGGCTCATGATGCCTGATTAACCGACCAACTCAAAGCTTTTAACGTTATTTTCATAAAAAATTAAGTAAAATAATGTTAAAGCTAGTGCAATTTTACTTTTGCTCCTCAAGGGTCGACACACATATAATACATTATATGCGTGCACTGGAAACGTGGTGAAAAAAATTTACTATTTTATATGGCCATCAAAGTAATTTATGATAATGATCATACCCATTTATGTTCATGTAAAATGGAGAGCATGCAAGATAATGGCTGAAAATAAACTTTTAACTCGTGATCAAGAGTATAAAGAGAGAAAAATGTTGTACATCAAAATTATTGACTTACATGAAAGTGTAAAGCGATTTCAAGTTCTTTAATGATGGTTTCCATCGTTGGATGCTCAACAGCTTTTTCCAAACACTTGGATGCAATTTTCAAAAATGTGTTCAAAGAATCTTGATTGGGTCCTCCATTTGAAGTGAAAATATCTTCATCATTTTCTTCCTTTAGCTTCGGATCCATTAGGCTCTCTAGGGTTCCATCATTGATGCATCGGCGTGCAATGGGTGCAAGGCCCCTATCATTTATTCCTATGTAAACATAATCATAGGCCAACCTCCAAGAAAAGATTTCAAAAAGAATCACTCCAAAAGAGTAAATATCTGATTCTCTACTAAATTTGCCCCTTTTTTCATATTCTGGATCCTCGTACACTTTCATGTGTACCTCTTTATTTGTTGGGTTTAACTTGGAGATCCCAAAGTAAGCAATCTTCACCTCCAAGTTCTCGTCTAATAGAATGTTTGCACTTCTAATGTCACCATGCACATTGTTCATCTTAGTGTGCAGGTGATTGAGTCCAAATGCAATATTAAGGCACAAGTGTAAACGCTGGGTCCAAGTAAGACTTTTCAAGGTATCAGCATTTTTCAAATAGTCATCGAGACTTTTCTTAGAAGCATTCTCATAGACAAGGATCAGTTCATCACCTTCATCACAAAATCCAAGGAGAGAGACTATATTGGGATGCTTATAACTAGTACGCATCTCAAGTTCTGAAAAGAATCCTTGTTTTCCTTGCACACCAATTCTACTAGTGATACGTTTTATAGCAACGCTAATGTGTTTGTTGGATGGTTCACCATTATTCTTCCCTTTTGTTTCCAACAAACCATTGTTGCCAAAATGTTCAAGTTCAGCTTTGTACACCTCCCCATTCATGTCTAAACCAATGCAGTTTATTTTAGCAAAGTTCTTGGTAGCCAACACTATATCACTGAGTAAAAACCTCGAGATTACCATAGAATCACCCTATGACATTGAGTGTTAAAGTGAATAAGAATTTCATACATGCTAGTAAGGATGATAATGAGATAAAAAGAGAATTGTCCATTAACCTTTGTTCATGCCTTTTTAAAATTGCCACACACACAAAATGTATTGTGTGGTACATGTTTGGGTTAATGTAACAAGGATCTTAATGTAGAAAGTATAAACATGATTTTCCTTTTCAATATAAGACAAAATTGATATAGCTCGAGTCGCAATGTTGCATTAGCATGGTTTTTTGGGCGGAGAATGATTTCTTTTTAAAAAAGTTGTTAATGAGCATGGTGAGTTTAAAAAGGGCCAATGATATGGAAAAAATAAGTTGTGTTTTCTTTAAAACATTTGACCTACTTGCAAATTAAATGCCTTTTGAAGTTCCGTAACAACGACTTCCATTGTCGGACGTTTGGCTTGAGTTTCAGCCAAACATTGATATGCGATTTTTGAAAATGTGTCGAAAGAAGCTTGATTAGGTCCTCTGTTCAAAGTTAAAATGCGATCATCGTCTTCTTGTATTATTTCAGGATCTATCAATTCCTTTAGTGTTCCCTCGCTAAAGCGTCTCCTTGCAATGGGTGCAAGGCCCAAGTCATTTTCACAAGTGTACCTAGGATCATAGGCCAAACTTCCAGATAGGACCTCAAATAACACCACTCCAAATGAGTAAACATCTGATTCCCTTTTATACTTGAACGTAGTCAAATATTCTGGATCCATATACACCTGTGTGCCTGCAATATTTTTTGTATAGATAGTGCTAGCTTGTTGCTTCATAGGATGAAATATAGAGAGACCAAAGTCAGCAACCTTTGCCTTCAAATTTTCATCTAATAAAATGTTCTCACTCTTTATATCTCGATGTATTATCCTTGGTTTTCCCTCCATGTTGGTGTGAAGGTAATTAATTCCATGAGCAATATCAAGGCAAATTTGTAATCTTTGTGCCCAAGTAAGATTAATTGTCTTACCACTGCTTCCCAAGTAATCACTAAGGCTTCCTTTAAAAGCATACTCATAGACAAGAATCATTTCACGAGCTTCTTTAGAAAAGCCAAGAAGAGAGACTATATTTGGATGCTTACAACTAGTAAGCAATTCAATTTCTGTTAAAAACCCTTGTTTGCCTTGCTCATCTGCTCTATTAAAAATGCGTTTTATAGCTACAGTTTTGCTTATCTTAGGAAGTTCATCTTTGTGTTTCCCCTCCATTGATGAAAAACTTTGGATATCTAAAACATCAAGAATTGCTTTGTACACTACACCATACCCGCCACACCCAATAGAGTATGATTCGTCGAAATCATTTGTGGCTAGCCTTATTTCGCTTAGTGAGATCTTCAAAAACTCCATCTACAAAATTAGGCGTTAAGTGAGAATGGCAATATTAGAGCTTGTATATGCTAGCAAGGATGATAAATTAAAAAGAAAATTGAATTCTTCATACTATGTTCATCCCTATGTAGTATCACAAGAATATATAGATTGCAACAGAAAATAAAAACTAATATGTTTTAAGTTTATAAGAATTATAATAGAATGAGTGCATTTTAGACTTTCAAATCAAAAAGGTAATAAACTTATTCCAAATAAATGCGCGAGCACACATATATAAAAATGTGTATCAAGAATTATAAACGTTAAAAAAATGGCAAACTCCTAGATAGTTTGTCAAAACATGTACTTAAAATTGAAACTCTATTGAACATATTTGAATAGTTTGAAAGGATGATACACTTTGGTTTGAAAAGAAAATGCCACATAACCACATATTTCTAAAATAATGCAGTTCTGAAAAGTGTGGAGAAAATTGAAGGTTACTTGTTATTTTTAGTGCTGAAAATGTTGCTGGCAGATAAGAAATGTAAAGCCTAACAAAAATACCAAGATCATCAATTTTCAACATCACGCCATTTTTGGTTTAGTCTTGTTTGGTATGGGGCTTTTCTGTTTATCCTTTTCCATGCCCTTTTTTGTTTAACAAAATAACTTAGTTCAGTTATAAAATTTTAAAAATCCAGAAACTTCAAACAAACCCAAAAAAACCAAATTTAATTGATTGTGCTAATTGTGATATGGTGAAAATTCAATTTTTTTTTACCATAATCACCTCAAACTAAGTAAAAGAGAGCAATTACCTTCACGCTGTTGGATGGCGTACCTGCATCTGCAGCTATTGAGTGTTCCTTCATTACAAATTACACCATGAGAAATAAATTCGTAAACATAAATGTAATAATGAGGAAAAGGATGAAGAAACACAATAATGGGCTTACAAGATTTGCATGTTTCAATTGAAGTTCTAACACGTCCTCAAGTTCTTTGACAATCTGATCCATAGTTGGACGTTGCACAAGATACTGATTCAAGCAGTTATTAGCTATGTTAGTGAAGAGTGCCAATGATTGTGAATCCATTTGTTTTCTTAACTTAGGATCAATAATCTGATCTACTTCCTCCTGAACACCTTCATTTGTAATCATCGGTTTCCTTCCACAAAGTACTTCAAATAATAACACACCAAAAGAGTAAACGTCATATTTGGGTGTCATATTACTGGTATCAAAGTAGCGAGAGAAGAGAAGGCGGTGCCTCAAACTTTGAGGATATGTTGTGGAGAGTTCAAAACCGTATATCTTGGGTTCCCAATCTTTATCTAAAAATATTTTGGAGCTACTAATATCACAATGTATCACATCATAATGTATGTAATCCAATGCGTGTGCAACACCTAAACATATTTGAAGTCTTTGGGTCCATGTGAGAGTTGGATCACTTAGATGTTGGTAAAGAGTTCCATGAAATGATTGCTCGTAAATGATGATCTTTTCATTATTCTCATCAAAACGCTTAAAAATGGAGACAATATTTTTATGTTTTAGACTCTTGAGCATTGAGATTTCCATTTGCAATTCGTCTCCTTTTCCATACTTACAATCAAACCTTCGTATGGCAACATTCATTGAATTCCCCGACTGCAAAAGTTGTCCTTTGTAAACCTTTCCAAATGCACCTTCCGCAATGAGATTTTCATCAGAGAAGTTGGCGGTGGCAGATAATATATCTTCAAACCTGTATCCCTAAGTAAATTGAAGAGCAAAAGGAGGGATAGATATGAATGAAAAGGTAATTATTATTTTCAATTTTTTTAAAATAAAAATTATATATTTATATATTTGTTATGTTTAAGATGCTTTAAGTCCATACATATATTTTTAATATACAATAATGAATAAAAGAAGTACCTAGAAGTTGAATACCTATGGAAAATAAACACCAATACCACAATAAATTATAACATAATGAAGATATCGTATTAAATATACACTTTTAGTAAACAATTTAAATTGGTCATCCACTATAACAACCTACATATTTAAAAATTTCATGGTACAACACATATTTTAGTACCTAGTTACAAATTGGACTAGTCATTCCAAATACTAAGATGATGTTTATAAAAAAACATATAATATTTACTTTTGAAGAATGTTTCTAAACAACATTAAAAGAACAAATCGTTTTTATAATTAGAAAACTGATGCGTTCACATACAACTCTTTAATTATACGTGACCTGAATATATATATATATAAAACATTCCTGTAATATTTAGTGTGAAAACCCTAGATCAAAAATCCAATCGATCTGAAAGTATTAACCTGTTCCATGTCAAAAAAACTGCAAAGGTTGAGCCCCTTAGACATAGTAATCAACTCAAAAGCATTCATGGAAGCTAGATGTTCTTCTTTCTTTTTCGTCGAATGATACTGATGCATAACAAATATAAAAACATTTAGAAATTGAATTACGAATTTATAAAAATTTTGATGAAGTTTAATTTGATAATCAGAGAGCAATCAAATATGTAGAGTTGAATTCTAGGTACATTAGTATATATAGAGATCAACTCAATTCATGGAAGCTGGATCTTCTTTCATTCACATTAAACTAAGTTTTGACAGAAATTGGATTGAGGCATGTAAAACTAAGGGGGAAAAGCCAATATCAGAGCAAAAGAACTGTAGAACACATAGCAGACCAATAAGCCAAGATAAATCCCCTCAAAATATAAAAATCTAGCATAAGTCATTCAACTGGAACGATAAAGGAATTTGATGAGTAAGGTAATGAAATTGGCATGATAAGAGAAAAAAATCACTGCATTCTATTTTCATGTTCGCTTGGCATGTATGAGTGAAATGAGTTTAATTAGGAGCTTTTATATTATATACAAGTTCAATGTATAACGTTTATCTCTAGCTTAAAAATTATGTAATAAAAGTTACCAAATCATTTGTATACTAGTAATACAAATTAAGCATAATAGAGCTCATTGAAACCTTCATTAAGATTACAATCAGAAGGTGCATGCTTCAGTTATTTTTGTTAAATAAAAAGATCATTTAGCTAAAACATATCAAACTAATAAAAAAGGACAAGTGTTAGCAAAAAAAAGGTTTGCATTGTAACTTTTCCTTTCATTCCTTGATAGGATGGAAAAACACCCCCTACACATGCAATGGAATGCTGGTGAATAGGTGGAATTACATTCCTTCTTAAATGGTCCATTCCATAAGACAAAAGAAACGATTTTTTTTTTCATTCTAATGGAGTGGAGATTACATTTCCTCTTGCAGTGTCCAACTTTTTTTTTGACCAATTTCTTTTACAAATAAAACAAATTGGGTTGTTTTTAATTTCATAAGGGTAAAGTAATTGTTTAGCTAAAAGGGGAGTGAACAAATAGTTGCAATAGCAATATAATATTGTTATTGTTATTAAAATAAGTAAAATGATTGTTGCTGCTATAATGATAAGGCTATGTGTTATCATCAAACCCCATCACTCCACGTATGCACCACGTAGGCGCCACCTAATCAATCAACACCATCACCCCATCATCACCACACGCCATCACCACATGTGTTATCATCACTCCCTCATCATGCCCCCATTACCCTTTTTTCCCCTTTTTCTTCCTCTTTCACGCCTTGAGGGTTGTCACGAGTGAGCCCCTCATGCCCCCTTCACGCCCCTGTGTAGTGGGGGGAGGGCGCCACCGGGGCGTGATCGGACCCTCTCACGCCCCACTCACACATGATAACACATAGCCTTAGTATTAAAACTGATCACGCTCTCTCTCTCTCTCTCTCCCCCCGTACGATTGTACTGAAACGGAAACGGTAACAACGCGCAAACACCGACCGGAAATCTGACCACCGCATCTGCAACCCCACCCACCGGCCAGTCGACACTCCCCAACTTTTCCTTCGCTAGCTCATCTCGCTAAATGGGTAAGGTTCTCCTCTCTCTCTCTCTCTCTCTCTCTCTTCTATTCTCCCGCTCCTCCTCTATTCTCGACATTTCTGTCTCTCTTCTTTCCATCCTCGTCGCCGGCCCTAAGCCTAGCTAAAAGGTGCACACGCAAAACCCTAGCCTACACCCACCGGTCGGACACTGTACCATAGCACCACCACATGATCAGGCCCGTTGTACCACCACCACAACCCATCACAACCAGCTACCGAAAACAATAATACCACCACCACCATCACAGCCAACTGCACCAAGCTGACCACAACTGCCTTCTTTGGTAGGAGGGGAAACAGACACCTTGTGTTTTTTAGGGTTTTTGCTCACAGGTACACCAAGAAGAGAGATACAGATCAGAGCAAGCTAAAAGCCTAAAACAACTTTAACCATGGTTGTAGAAGTCGTTAGGGCTAGTCGGGCGGCGAGGTACCGCCTAGGGATTAATCGGGATTAATAGGCGTTAGGTGGAATGGAATTTTTATATGTAATTTTACAGATATATATTATATACACACATCAATGTCAATAATTTAATATAATACTTCAAATAATTCAAAAAGTAAACTTAAACATACTAAATCAAGTACTTCAAAGTTCAAACTTAAACGACAAGTTCAAAGTTTAGTGATGGATTTCGATGTTAAAGAGACATATTAAGGATTTTGGGTTGAGAGATATCTAAATAATAATGGAATTGGTGCCTTTTTATCAGATAGAGTCAAAAAAAAAAAAATTAAAAATATGACTAGGCCGACTAGGACCCGCCTGGGCCAAAATCGAGACAGTAGATGGCCGCCTAGCGCCTAGGCGCCACCTAGGCGGCCGCTTAGGCCGATTTTTACAACAGTAACTTTAACAAAACAAATCATTTTGTTTTCGAAAACCCGCGGTGAGATCTTTCTTTGCTTTCTCGTCTACTTTTGAAGTATTATAGGAAACTACAGTATGTGACATCAAACGGGTCTTTTAATTTTCATTTTGATTTTTGATTTTGCATTCTTTTGCGGTGCACGCATATAATGTATATGTATGTGAGCCATCAAGGGGCCAAAGTAAAATTGCACTAATTTTAACGTTATTTTACTTATTTTGTGAAAATAACGTTACTAGTGTTGGGATGATTAACTTCGAACGGTAACTTTGAGCCGGGAACTCCTTCAAAGCAGCCTCTCTATCCCAACTGGGATAGGGGTAAGGTTTGTGTCCATCATTCCCCCACAGACCCTACTGAAAAGTAAGAATATACTGAGTAAGTTAGTTTGTTTGTTTGCTCATTGTCAATTGCATAAGTGGAATCGTTTTTCTGATTGTTATATACTTACTGTTGGGATATGTGTTGTTGAGTAGTTGAGTGTTACTTGTGTATTGTGTACTTGGGATTTATACTTGTGTGTGTTGTGTGCCTTTGGTCTGTTTTGTTTGTGCTATCTATTGGTCCTTGTGGAGTTTCGTGTGACTGACTTGGCAGTATAGATGAGAGAGCACATTATGATTCATTTAGATCATGTCCAGGGCGGAGAGGTGCGGGTATAGGGAGAAAAAGGGGAGGGATTTTGCGTATAGGGTCTTGGAACATCAGAACACTTACTGGATGAGCTTTGGAGTTAGTGGATGTGCTTAGGAGACGCAAAGTCCAAATAGCATGCATGCAGTAGACAAGGTGGAAGGGGAAAAGAGGAGCAGATTATAATGGTTACAAGCTGTGGCACTCAGGGTCTAATGGGGCAAAGAATGGAATGGGATTCGTAGTGAACAGAGAACTACAAGACCAGGTGGTGGAGGTGAGGAGGTATAACGACACGATCATGATGTTGAGGATGGTGATAGGTGAGGAACTTGTAGTAGTAGTAGTAGTGAGTGCCTACGCACCACACGGGCTAGGAGAAAATGAAAAGAGAGAGTTTTGGGATTGCATGGATGAGGTTATGAGAACAATCCCAACAGATGAGAAACTTTGCATAGGAGGAGACTTCAACGACCACATTGGGAAGGAGAATGACGGCTTTTCGTTGACTCATGGAGGTTTCGGCTCCGGATCACAAAAAGACAATGGAGTGACACTTCTAGACTTTGCAGTGGCAAGTGACCTTGGCATTATAAACTCCTTTTTTAAGAAAATGGACTCACCGTTGATCACGTTCAACAGTGGAGGGCGGGACACCTAGATTGACTACCTCTTGATGCGTATTGCGTGAAACCAACCGTGGTAGGTGGTGGGACTGCAAGGTCTTCCCAGGAGAGACGGTAGTGTCACAACGTAAACTTTTGGTAACAAATATTACCATAAGAAGGAAACTGGTGGAAGAAAAGAAGGAAAAACCAAGGATTCGGTGGGGCAGTCTATAGGGAGATAAGATACCGTTATTCAGAGACAAGGTTCTCGAAGGTAGGGGTGTTCATTTTCGGATATCCGTTCGGATATCCGAAATCAAGAAAAAAAATAAAAAAAAATTTAAAAAATATATACTTCAGATATCCAAATATCAGAAAATTATCCGGATATCCAAAAATTATCCGAAACATCCTAAAAATATCCGAAAAATATTCGGATATCCGAAAAATATTCGGATATCCGAAAAATTATCCGAATATCCGAAAAAAAACTATTTCGGATATCCGAACTATCTGAAAATTTTCAAAATAGGTATCCGAATCCGAATCCGAACTACCGAATATCCGATTTTTTCGGATATTTCGGATTCGGATTTTTGGATATTTCGGATTCGGATTTTTTTTGAACACCCCTACTTGAAGGGAGACATTACAGTCTATGCGAAGATGCAAATTAGATGTGGGATGAGATGGCAGACAAGGTTTGGGGTGTTCAAAATATCCGAAACTCAAAAAAATTCGAAATCTGAATCGTATCCGAAACCCGAAAAAACCGTATCCGAAATCTTTTTCGGGTTTTTCATGTCGGATAATATGATTTTAGTTTCGGTTCGGGTTTCGGATATGCAAAAAGGTGGTTTTTTCGGGTCGGATATCCGAAAAACCAGGAAAAAAAAAAAAAAAGTAGGGTTATTCGGATGAACGAATTCGGGTTTTTCGGGTTATTCGGGTCGGATAATATATTTTTTAATTTCGGGTCGGGTTTCGGATAGACCAAAAAAATTT
Organism: Mikania micrantha; assembly: GCA_009363875.1. Lineage (NCBI taxonomy): Eukaryota > Viridiplantae > Streptophyta > Magnoliopsida > Asterales > Asteraceae > Mikania > Mikania micrantha. The sequence continues at coordinate 73,039,775 of CM018680.1, read as the reverse complement.
CCCAACCCGATGAACACCACTAGACAAGGTGACAAGAGCAACACATGAGACACGTGGTGATGGAAAGAAAAGGTGCAAAACAAGGTTATAGAAAAACAGAAGAGGTTCAAAGAGTTTGTAGATGTACAAAGGATGAAGGGAGAGCACATTTGAAGATGAGGTATAAAGATGCGAAGCGAGAGGCAAAGAAGACGGTAGCAGAAGCTAAAAGCAAAGCATACAAAGAAATGTATACGTGTCTCAAGACTAAAGAAGGCGAACATGAGATGTACAAGATCGCTAAGGCTATGGAGCAGAAGAGGCAGGATCTGCGAGTAGTGAAATTTATAAAGGGAGAGAATGGACAAGCCTTGGTGAAGGACAAGGAAATTAAAATGAGGAGGTAGACATATTTCAACAATCTCTTCAACAAAATGACTTATCAAGAAGAAAAAGGAGGGAACCCCACAAACAGAGCAACCATTGCAACAACTGCTATTGTAGACGCATCACTAAAGAAAGGGTGCATAAAACTCTCAAGAGGATGGATAGGAGGAAGAAGGTAAGACCTGACGATATTCCTATTGAAGTATGGAAATGTTTACAAGAAGAAGGGGTGTGGTGGTTGACAATGTTGTTCAACACTATACTCAAAACCGGTAAGATGCTAGATCAGTGGAGAAGTAGTGTATTAGTCCCCTGATACGAACAAGAATAAGAATAAGCAGGCAACTTGATTAGATAGATGATAAGACCCAATTCGAGATGGGTAAGTCTCCACACACAACAGTGTTTACAAAGAGATTAACTAGACAAAAACCAAACAAACGACACTGCTCTATACTATTACTGGAATTAACTACTCCCTCCAAAACATAAAAATACAAATTGAAATACAAACTGCTCCACTACTCGGTCCTTTAGTTGATTGGCTGCTCCAATGGATCCCAGTTTACTCCCAATAACAAATGAGAAGTCGCCACCTCATCTGCTCCTTTGATTTTGTTTCTTCGCTTTCTGGAATAAACCTTTAGGGGCGTATCATCCCCCTATACAAGAATAAGGAAGACGCCCAATGCTGCGGAAATTATAGAGGGATTAAGTTGTTGAGTCGTACTATGAAACTATGGGAAAGAGTTATCAAGACAAGATTGAGGAGAGAAATCGAAGTGACTGTGAACCAATTTGGATTTATGCCAGCAAGGTCAACAACAGAAGCGATACATATTCTGAGGAGGTTGATGGAGAAATATAAGGAAAAGAAGAAAAATCTGCATATGGTGTTCATTGATCTCGAGAAGGTGTACGATAGCGTACCATGCCAAGTGATTTGGATGGTCTGGAGAGAAGACGTGTCCCTTGGAGATATATAGAGGTAATAAGGGATATGTATGCAAATGCTAGAACGAGCGTTCGAGCATCGGTGGGAGATACAGACTTATTTCTTGTGGAGGTGGGATTACACCAAGGATCGACGTTGAGTCCTTTCCTTCTTGCGGTTATTTTGGATGAGTTGTCGAAGTCTATTTAGGAACACATCCCATGGTGTATGCTTTTCGCGGATGATATCGTGTTAGTGGCAGAAGAGAAAGACGACCTAAATGTGCGACGGGAGGAATGGCAAGCGACTTTAGAGCATAAAGGCTTACGCCTCAGCATGACAAAAACTGAGTATCTTTATTGCAACTTTAGTGGGATAAACGAGGAAGAAGACGACCAAGTGACTATTGGAGGCTAGAGGGTGCCACAAACGACAAGGTTCAAATGCCTTGGATCGTTCATACAAAGTGATGGTGAAATTGACAGCAACTTAACCCACATGATCCAGGCGGTTTGGAAAAAGTGGAGATCCGTAACAAGCATCTTGTGTGACAAGAGATTTCCAGAAAAGCTAAAAGGTAAATTCTTTAAAGTGGCGGTCATACTAGCAATCCTGTACGGGACATATTGTTGGCTGATTAAGAAGAACTAGTAAAGGAAGTTGGAGACGACAAAGATGAGGATGCTGAGATGGATGTGTGGGCACAAAAGGCTCGATCGGATAAGGAATGTGGTTTTCAAGGAAAGATTAGAGGTAGCAAACATCTAGGACAAAGTAAAGGAATGGAGATTGAGATGGTTCAGGCATGTGAGGAGAAGAAACTAGTTGGCACCTGTCCAAAGTGTGGAGATACTTATGGTGGAGGGAAAAAGGAGTAGGGGTCGGCCGAGGATGACATGGGAAGAGCAGATTCGTCAGGATTTGTCAGAGTTGCACCTCTCTGAGGGCATGATCAGTGATAGGACTTCGTGGAGGCGACTAATAAAGGTGAGATAGTGAAAGTTTCTATAGGATATAAGATTAGATCCACTCCTGTTTAGGTATGGCCTTAACTTTAGGGGCTGCTTTCCTTGGTATAATGTGTGTGTTTGGTATATGCCAATCTGCTTGCAGGTTCGGGTTGTAGGAGTCTTGAGTATGTGCTTGGTTGCGGGATTGGGGGTGTATGGTGTGTGTGTTTATCTAACCTTTCTTTGACGACGGTCAGTGTTTGATATGTCCATATCCTTTTTTTGCTTGATAAATGCTTGTTGGTTCAGAAGGTAGGAGTTTTGCCTTTATGCTTGGTTGTAGGATGGGGGAAGTATGGGTATGCATTCTTTTTATGCTCTGATATTCGTATGTGTTACGTGTTTGGTGTGTTCTTTTGCTCTCTTTAATGTATATGTAAATGTAATATATATATATATGATATTTGAAGGCAAAATAGATGAGTCAGGGGACTCTTACGAAGCAACCTCTTAATCTTTTATAGGTAGGGGTACGGTGTGTCTTCATTTTTCTCTCCCTAGACCCCACTCAGAGTGGGGATTTAACTGGGTATGTTTGTTGTTGTTGTTTATTAAAATAAGTAACTATTTTTATTTATAAAATGGGCAAAAAAGTGTTTGTGGGTCAATCTAGCCTAATCCATCTCACATATTGACCAACCTTAGCTTGAACATTTTCTAACATGTTAACCAATCCAACCCGCTCATCTTGCCACCTATGGTTGAATCCCAAGTCAAGCAAGTATGCAACATTACCCCATGATTGAAATATGTGTTAGGTGTAACTATTGCTTCTTACTTTTCCAAAATATGACATTTCCTAAAATCTATAATATTGTTTCAATAAATGGGTTTAGCGTTATTGGCGTCTAATTAACATGTGACTGAGCACTATCCTAAAATGTATAAAAAAGATGGCATTCGTGTGCACCCTTTAGATACCTTGGTGCTTTGATGCCATGTAAAACAAAGAGGAAAGCTTATATCATTAGGAAGATACCAAACCAGATGCGTATAATAAATATAATAAACTCACTTCTAACTTTTGAAAAGTTGCTTCCAGGTCATCAGAACCTGTCTCTTCTATCTCCATTAATTCATTTTGTTTAAAATCTTTACTAAACCACTCATTGTGCTTGAGCTCAGAAATTGTTATCCGCTGCCACAAAAAGAGGGTGTTCAGATAGGAATAACTAGTTGCAATCAGTTAGACTAACAAATAGTGAAACACTGCAACGGAGTTGAAGTGAGATGGAGTGATTATAAAAGAAAAAACCCCTCAAAACAAATGAATCATTTCTTATCATTTTTGGTCCATTTGGCCCTTTATGTTTGGAGTTAAAGTAACCTTTAGTTGACTACTAAATTAAAAAAAATTGCTTTTGTTATGGTTATGGCTCAAAGTCGAACCATGCAAACCTTTCAAATTACCCAACTTAAGTGTTGTGTTTCTTGCTGCATCGCATGGGTACCATACTAATATTATATAATCATGTACTTTTATATCTAATGCAGCAATTGACTATGTATGTAAAAAAGGGTGGCCACTTAGTTCCAAAATGCACATCCATACACCCCTAAAACCATTCCAGGAAATATGAAGTCATGACCTCAATAAGAAAATGTCAACATCTATATAAACACTTACCGTCATGGGGTTAGGATCCAATATGCGATTAATCAATTTCATGGCACTAAAGGAGAACCAAGAAGGACACGTGAAATCTGCAGTCATAATCTACAAAAAAAAAGAAAAAGAAAAAAAGGCTCCCAAAGTAAGTCAAAAGAAGATTATGAAATCAAGGAATCATATGTACAGGTGTACAACACAGCTAATATAATGCTCACTTTTTTATATAAGTTCACAAGATTAGAATCATCAAATGGCAAGAAACCTGCAAGCAATGCATAGAGTATGACTCCACACGACCATAAATCTGCAGCTGCCCCATCATATCCTCTATTTTTCAAGACCTAAAAGGGATTAAATACCTTCACTACATGAGTACATGACCAAGTACTAAGTGAAGATGGAAATTTTGACCCATATACAAATGGGTCCATTTGGGTTATGGTTAATATATAACACTATAACATATCAAATGGGCCAATCTATGGATAATTTGGACAAAAACTTGTTTTGATCGCTGCCAAAGTTACTCATTTTGACCTATTATACAATTTGACCATCCTACTCCTTTTTGCCACCTCCTGTAGTCTTGTATGCATAATGAAGAAAAAAGTTTAATTAACAGTTGTCTGCACCTCAGGTGCAACATAATTTGGACTTCCACACGTTGTGTTAAGCAAGCCATCATCCTGTAAAATAAAACTTTGCAACTTAATATAAGATTTAACACAAATAAAAATTTAAAAGTTAATCTTGTATTTACCCTGACTTGTCGAGAAAGGGCGCTCATTGCAAAATCAGAAACTTTGAGGTTTCCAGAAGCATCCAGAAGCAAATTTTCAGGCTGCAGGCAAAGCACTGTTCTATAAACATAGGTGGATAAAAACATCCAATAATAACTATCACTCTATCAGCCAAAGAGTAATCTTGAAAATAGAATAATCTTGACTACCTTTAGATCTCTATGATAGACACCCCTACTATGGCAACAATCAACAGCATTTATGAGCTGCTGAAAATACTTTCTGGCTTCATTTTCACGCATTCGTCCAAGTTCCACCTTCATAATCGAAGCGTAACATTAATGTATGTTCTTTCTACCCTGTAACATTTTGATCATGATATGTATAAAGATCAGCAAAATACAATTTTGTCGAAAAGATCTCCCCCTGTGACAAACTCGAATACCATGTATATCTTGGTCTTGCTCCCCATAACCTGAAGTATCATAAGACTGTTAAAGGAGACATATAATTTAGTATTAGAGAAAAGTACTATTTAGCAACACAACACCCCCCCCCCCCCCACACACACACAAATTTTACACTCATATATTTGTGTTTGCATTTTCTCTCATTCTGGAATTCTAGACCGGAGAAAATGAAATATTAAAAATAAGTTGACCAGGAGTTCTATGTTATTTACAAAAAGATTAGAAGACCTCGTATAAGCGAACCACATTTGGATGCTTTATCAGCTTCATAGTTGTTATTTCCATTGTAATCTGCATCACCGAGATAATAAAGAAAAAAGAAAGTAAATAAACAAAATTTGACTTGTGGGAGGAGCGCAACTGTAAATATTCCCCTTAGTGTAAAGCATTGATCCAATTTATGGAAGCTTTTGAGAAGTTCTAAGAGATGTCAAGAAAGACATCATAAGTATATTCAGAGATTGTAAGAGTTGAAGCAACCTGTTCAATCAATTTATTTTTAAGAACTTTGTCTTTATCAAAGATCTTGAGACACACAGGTTCTCCAGTTTGAGCATTTCTAGCAAACTTCATTTTTGAAAAAGGCCCCTCACCAATTGTCTTTCCCATCTCATATTTACCAAATATACTCTTGATTTTGGGAGAGTTCATTCTTGATTATCTGATAACAAAACATTATTCTCGCGTCAGAAGTTCAGACATAAAATAAAGAACAAATCACCCGTATAAAGAACAAATCACCCGTATATAACTTCTTTCAGCAATGTCTGGATCACATCAATGCCTGGTTCTATATGATATTTAAATACATTTGCAAATTGATTAAATGGTTTTCCCATGGTAGGTCATATTGACTAAGGGGTTGTTTGGTTGGGTCTGAATCATTAAGTGCTGAATGGTTAAGTGCTGAACCGATTAAGACCGTTTGGTTGCACATTTGAATGCTGAATGGTAAGTGTGGTATTGGTGCTGAATGGTTAAGTGTGGTATTGGTGCTGAATGGTTAAGTGTGATATTGGTACTGGATGGTTAAGTGTTGAACTGAATCATCAAGAGGTTAATTTTTCAAACCAAATGCACTAAATAGTTAAGTGCTGAATGATTCCATTAAGAGATAAACAAACAAACCCTAAACGTTTTTCATACTTATTAGGACCAAAAGATGCTTGATTTGCTAATCCCAATTAACAATACAAACATTTAATACTTCAACTTCACATCATAGAGTAAATAACCTAAGTTCCAATTCCAGTTAACAGATCAAAAACAGCAATCCCAACGGTTAATTTGAACCAAAAATCAACGAAATTGAGTAGATTCAGTTTTCTAGCTAACAAGCAACAAATACAGTTGACCAACTAAATCAAAATCATACAATAAAACTTGCAGAATTCACGAAACAACAAATGCATAGCACATATAAAGTAAAACAGAGAGTATAGAATCAGTTAAATGTAGATGGTTATGGATGATGATGATGATGATGATGATGATGATGATGATACCTCAGAGAGTTCGTCTATCGGAAATAGGGATCAATTACAGAAGCATTTGTATCCGCTATGGATGATTAACACAAGTGTCTGCACCTGAAATAGGAACAGATTACTACTGGATGATTCCTCCGAGAGTTCGCGGTCGGAGATTTCAGGACAGAGGCCGGTGATTAATCGGCGCATGGAAAGGAGGAGGGTTGACTTTAAGCGTTCAGAAAACTGCGTTTTCTGTTTAGTCAACCCAGATTAATTTAATCATTTTAATATCTTAGTTTAAATTTTAGATAATAATTTAGTAAGAGCATCGTTAACGTATTAAAATAAATATTTTATTAGTATAATATTTCAGATTATAATACTAAAACTCTTACCAAAAAAATAGAATTACAGAAAAACATAAGATTAACCAATAACTAGAAGAAAAAAAATCAGGTGTTGGTTGAGGTCCCTTAAAACAGATTTCGGGCCATCAATATGAATTCCGTCTGTCTCCTAGGGTACAACAGCCGGAGCAATATGTACTGCTGGAATTAACCTAGCACCTGAAATAATACATGAAATAAGAGTATGGAAACAAGATCGATTGCACTTGAAACATTTAATTTGAAATTAATTTTGTCTAACAGTCAGAAAATTAAATTAGTCAGTTGAAACTGATTATTTAATGCAACATCTGAAACTGACAGACACAACTGTTGTTTCTTCAAGAGATGGTAAGCAACCATTGCTGATCCATAACCACTGATCAGATAACCACTGCTAGCAACCACGGAACAGCAACAACTGATCTTGAGATCCTTTCATCAGCTGTTAACAACAACAGATAAAATTCTGAAACAAAGCAAAAAGTAACAACCACTGATGAAATTCTGAAACGGAGCAAAAATGCCCACCCAACCCGAAGCTAGGCCAGGCACGCGCGCGTACTTGCACATCCTTCAGTCTCAACTCTTTGCATTTGATAATGCTTATGCCAATAAGCTCCCACTTATAAACCCACATAAGTTTATCCTTCCATCAATGTGAGACAAGCTTTTTTCACATTTTTTTATGTTTTAAACTACACACTTTTAAGCTTCGATATCTTCATCTTAGTTTACTTTTAAACCCAGTTCAGTTCGCTGTGAACCTCTCACATCGTAGAACATAAACTTAGTTCTTAATAATTAAATACGTAACAAATACATATAATTATAATTGTCCAAAGTTAGTAAAATTCTACCAATTTTTTTACAAAGAGCTTGTATCTCAATTATCACTCCATAATTCTTGTAAAATTTAGACTATATGAGGACAGTGAGGTCATGGTCTAAATTTTGTCCAAAGCGGTTAGTAACGAGTTTTACCACATAGTGAGTTTTCTTCTGAAGGACAAGTGGATTTGCTTGGTTTGACGCTCGCAACACATGAGTGTTGGATACCCGAGAGTTGGTAGCGGACTGTGATCAAAATGCGTTAGTTGTATGTTCATCGGTTCGAGGTGAAAAGGTATGACGTTAAGCCCTAGTTTGTTGTTACAAAAAATACTAGTTTTTTTTTTCTTTCTTTTTTTACCAAATCTTCTAACCTAGTGATTATCTCCTTGAATTCCGGGATATCATGGGTTCGAATATGGGTCAAAGACATATTTGTTAATACAAAGTCAAGTGGTTTATTTAACTGTGGGTTCCTCTTTTGGTAGACTCGGGGCATAACGTCTCATAGTGTCAAATCCGAAGAAACGCTTGAAATCCCTTCTTAAGTGTTTGTGTTTCAAGCCGTTTAAAAATAAAATAAAAATCTTTTATCAGGGTTTTGTTGTCCCAAACACGAAGAGCTAAAATTCTGTTTCAGTGTTTCCCCTCTGGTTTATTCAGTTTTTTTACCCAACTCCATTCCTGTATCACCGTCTACCATAACATAATGTTCTAATAAAATTTTAATAGGACGTGACGTGACTAATCTAAAAACATGATTAAAATCTAATATAATCTAATCTAATATTATAATAAAGGAGTATTTTTAGGAACACATGTCGCGTTATGGTGCAATCTGAAAAAATTTTTCCAGCCTCTCTTCCTAATATATATTTATAATTTTTTAATTATTAAATAATATAAATCTTCTTATTACAATATTTTACTAATTTATTATGATTTATAAATTATAAAAATATTTCAATTATACTTTATCTTAAAATATAATTTAATACTTATTAAAAATTCATTATTATTTTATAGAAATAAATTATATTTTTTAAATTATCCAATCCGTGTAATACAGGGGGTTTTAGGCTGGTGTTCTAATATAATATAATGTTGCGACTTGAACTTTTAAGTTATTATTAGTATATTATTGCGAGTTGGCCTTTTAACTTGTTCTTAAGCATTTAAACTAAAATAAAAACTACAAAGAGAGGCCATTGGAGTTCTATATTTATTTTTAAATTATGTTTCAAAGACGTTATTATATTAAAATGGTGATCGAAAACGGCATTGAATGTATCTCAGTAAAACAAAAACAAAATGTGGCTAGAAGATCATGTTAGAAAACTTGCACAAAATAAATCTTATAAATCAAATATAATGAGTAACTAAAAGTTACTAACTGATGTTTATTACCATATGATATGACCAACGAGGCCGGTCATCCAGATAGTATTATGATAAGGTGAATAGTTAATCTTTGTTTAATAAATCAAATTTATGTATTTTAATAAATCAAGGTTTTTAAAAAACACATGTCTTTGTTTATAAAATGTCTCAACTTTGATTATTCAGATATCTATCATATTAAATACATCTCGAATTAAAAAAAAATTAAATATTAAATGTATTTTTATACATTTTTAAATTATTTTTTTTCAAATAAATTCAAAATATAATCAATACTAAAAAAATACACCTCTTAAAAAATCAAGTTATTATAAAATATAAAATTTGCAAACACATTCTTTTAAATGAAATATTTATATAAACAAACTTTAAAAAAATAGGTGTTTAAAGAAATAGTATAATTAATTTATTACTTAAATTAATAAATTATACGAAATTTTAATCATGTTTTTTATTAAAAAAATCTTTTATTGTCTCAAACTTTTATTGACTACTATTTTATTATCTTTTATTTAACACATGTGATACGCCTGTAAACTAATATTGGATACCCTGTGGCTTTAATATTGGAGAGGTCACATGTTCAAATCCTGTCATAGACAAAATATGGGTTTCATACTATGTTAGGGTTTTCACTTACCTATAGCGAGTTTCTCCTATTAGGTATGGATATGATCATGTGGATCTATGATCCATCAGTGATCCAAATTATCGTTTATCTATAAACAATTAATTTGGCATATTTGATCTGTAAAGTACATGTTATTTTAAAGAAATTATTTACACATGAGTTTGGGACCCTCCAATTAATTGAGCACCCAATTTTAATCAAGATCATCGTTTAGGATTCATAAGGAAACAATATATAATTTAGTCATGTATTGATTTTTTGTCAATCTTTCATATGCTTTTAGAAGCACTCAAGAGTATTAATTTTTGTAATTATTTTAGGGAATATATAGAAAAAAACATACCGTATTTTAATGATTTTAATCAAAAAGATAGTTTATCATGAGATTTATATTGTTTAAATGTCAATCGATATATAACTAAAGCTACCTTGTTTATTGATTGCTTAATTAATCTATCGTATAAAATGTTTTACATATATATCATTGGTTTTCTACCGCATGATTATTTGTTAGTTAATTTTTTGAGTCATAATTTGGACAAACGTGTCTATAAAACCTACACTTCTTCTTTTGCCACAGAATAGAAACAAGTAAATGATGCACAATTACCATTAATTTACAAAGATAAAACATTGATGAATGCTACAACTATTATTATTATTTGGATTTCTTTGATGAACACATGCTTCTATGTTTGTTATTTTATTTATTTAACTATCCAATATTATTTTATTTAGGCTAGTAATTAGTTTTGAAAATATATTTACAAATAGTTGGCATAACATATCCTTTATCTCTTTTTGAAGCTTTAGTTAGTTTGGTTACATATTTTGATATTTATTTAGGATTTGGTTAGTTTTTAAATAGCTTATATTTGAGTCTTTTTTAAAAATTTAATTAATTTATGTAACTATTTGGCATTAAAAGTTAATTTGAGATTTGATTAGTTTAAAAGTGTCGTATTTTCATTTTATTTTGCGCCATAAAACAATTAATCCAATCCTCATGTTATATATAAATCATAATTCAAATCAATCTACTTATAAATTGGTAAAAACTCCCTTCTTCGACGAGTACTTGGTGCTAATATATGACTATCCTATTTGGCAGATGTTTTGTCTCTTAAAATAAAAGATTATGTGTTCAATCTCGTACAATAGTGTAATTAGTTTGGAGTAGTTTATGATGAAAGTAACCTTAGCCGTTAAAGAAAAACTAGTGCTTGATGATGTAGTGATGATATTTAATGCTTTTTAAGGTCTTTGTACAACAATATGATGAGTATATGTAGTGTTTAGGAATGTCTGTGGTAAGGTTTAAGCGGTTTTGCAACAATTATGAATCAAACCATTAACCGCGGTCTTAAAAAATAACAAACCAAACCGACCCCATAAATTGTGTAAGCCAAACCGACCGATATTGACGGTTTCATGGTTTTATAGATGCAATCTCTACCTTATCATCATCCGGTATATTGTAATACCGGAAATACTTCTCGGCCTTCAAAACCCAACCCCACGGATCACAACCGTTGAAAGTTAGAAAACCCAGTTTGTTGTAGGGACGGTTCTGATGCTGCGATCACCAGGAACTTTCGGCTTCATCATGTCTGCCACCAAATTGACGATCCCTGGCCTTCAGTGCAGCTATGTCGGCTTTCAAAGCATCCATCGTTTCAAGTTTGGACGCGATTTCCGCCAATTGAGAAGCAATGGTATCGGACTTGTCGTTGCTACTGCCATCACCAGATTGATTCCGGGTATTCACCATTTTCCACAGAATTCTCCTTCTTCGTTTTCCGGCAGTGGAACCAAATGATAGAATCACGAAACTTGATTCAATAAGCAAACGAATTACAACTGATAATACCCTATTCGAGATGGGCAAATCTCCAAGTCTACCTTACGGTAAGACAATTACAAGAAATTCAAGACAAGAAAAACATAACATGCAAAACACTCTAAATTAAAGAAGAAAAACAAATAACTGCTAAATTGCTTCTCCCACTACTTTCCCGCTTGCTAAACGTGATAAACTTCCCATTCCTTGTTTCGACTAAAAGGTTCGCCAAAAGGGTCAAGGTAAGGTTCACATAACAAATTGAACTGATCCATGTTCTCATCTTCATCGATCCTCAGCTGTTTCTACTTCTTTCGTGAGTATACTTTTATTTGAGGTGGAAACGTATCAGACACTAACTTAAGTTTTTCAACAAATTCAATATGACATCTGTCAATTTTCAAATTTGACTTATTAACACCGTTAGTGTATTTAACGTTGACTATGACGGAATTTTCAGAAATATAATAATTAAATGTTTATTCTCGTTTAAAAGTTTAGCAACATTCATCTATTTATATATAGTCTTGCAATTAGTAATTCTCATAATTACGCGAAACAATCAGAAACGAAAGATATTTGTGTTTAGCCGGATAAGACAGTCATGATAAACGGCACATCATTTAATAATCTTATTAGTTACTAAAATTTAATTATTTTAGTAAGTTTTATTATTTTACTAATTATCGTAACATAATCGCGTATAAATAATACCAAAATTTATACCTGATACAAGATTTAAACACCGTAATACCCAAATTTTACCAGTTTTAATTATCCTTACACTCTTGAGATAAATAACCAAATAAATTGATTAATTAATTAATGAATTAGAAAGAAGGAATCTTGAAAGCTTTATAAAAACCCACAAAATCCTTCTTTTTCTTACACACATCACCACTTTCACACTCCAACTATCCCTCTCTCTCCCCTTTGGCCGCCCCCCCCCCCCCCACCTCCATCCCACCATTTTTTTTTCTTTTCAAGCTTTATCTTCTTCTTGTTTGATCAAGAGTTGGTGAAGTTGAGACTTTAAACAAAGTTTGAGTGCAAGAATAAGTTTCATTTTCTTCTAGTCTCCATCTCTCAAAGGTATACCATCCATTTATTTAAGATTTACTCTTGGGTGAGTGTATGCATGCATATATACATATACGAGTATGTGTGTGTAAGGATATTAGGTATACATGCATGCATGTATACATATATATGTATGTGTGAGTATGATCAATATATATATATATATATATATATATATGCATATACACATATGAATCCAAGTTTGAAATAATTTAAAAACACAAGCCGAAGCCAAGGAATGATTTTACATTCTTAGTCCCATTACATGGACGTTTGGTAATTTAAAGCTTGGTGAAACTTTTATTAAATACAAACATGCATCCCAAAATTCTAGCAGAATATTGTCACGATTTTAACGAGTCATAAAATGGTCATGAAAGCTCCAAATGGAACAAACTCAGATTCCACGACTAAGTTCATTGTGTTAGCTTTCCATACATTACTTATTCAGCTTCTAACTCGACAAAATGGTGCTCCAAACAGCCTTCACAAGATCAGTGTGCGGATTTGTACCCTCTGACTTGTGAAGCTGTTTTGACCTACTTAAGGTCCGAATCATAAAAACTATCCTAAATAAAAGTTGTTCATAACATCTTAAAATAGTAGAATGGAGAGTTTTATAAACTAACTCAAAGGTTTACTATGTCAAAAATGAATCCGAACTCACTGGACTAAATCTGTCAAAACAGAAACTTTAAGGACTTATACTTGTGTGGCTGTTTTAACCTACTTTAGGTCCAAATCATGAAAACTTTCCTACATGAAAATTGTTCATAACATCTTAAAATAGTATACTGGAGATTTTCATAATCTAACTCAAAGGCTTACTATGTCAAAAATGAATCCGAACTCACTGGACTAAATCTTTTCAAAACAGAAACTTTAAGGACTTATAATTGTGTGGCTGTTTTGACCTACTTCAGGTCCGAATCATGAAAACTTTCCTAAATGAAAGTTGTTCATAACATCTTAAAATAGTGTACTGTAGAGTTTCATAATCTAAATCAAATGTTTAGTGTGTCAAAAATGAATCCGAACTCACTGGACTAAATCTGTCAAAACAGAAACTTTCAGGACTTATACTTGTGTAACTGTTTTGACCCATTTACAAGCAACATCACGAAAAGTTTTCTAAATAAAAGTTGTTCAAAACACCTTAAAATAGTAGACTGTAAAGTTTAATAATTTTATTCCAACGATTGATATTTTTTAAAGTTCATCCGAATAAGCCGGACAGAATCTGTCTAAAAACAGTTTTATAAACTTAAACATTTTTACATAAATATTAATTATTTTCACATGTATAAATGTGTGTATATTTCATAGACACACTTTAATGATGTGATATATGTATATACTTGTAAATATATATTTATATATGTTGATATAATTTATGAGTTTTGAAGTTGTCAAGCAAAATGGTAATTTTTCTCAAAATCAGTCGTTATAATGACGAAATTTTTGTAAGATCCGACACTTAGTAATTTCAAGGCATTATAAAATAATATTTCAAGTATAAGTTAAGACATTATTGTTTTAATAAAATCTCGACAAATAAAACACAAACACACTCACATAAAGTATAACAAGTTCACAAACTCAAAAGAACCTCGTTATGTTATAGGAACCGAGTAAGTCATCGTATAAACTACAATCAAGAAGTCAACCATCAATCATATTATGTGAGTATTCATAAGCCTTTTTCATTTTTAAGCTTTGGCTGTAACATGTATACATTATTCAAGTTCAAATTCAATTTCCTTAAACTATGTGAATTTCTAATCTATGTCTATGTGTACGATTCAATGCTATATGTGTTAACTTTGTGGGTGCTATTCTAAATTCAATATTCTAGCATGATCACTAACTGTACAAGCCAACGGTAACGATGATAGATCTATTGGGTGACGCCCACCCATCTTTTGACCCTATAGAGGGCCTTTGGGCGATTGAAACCGCGTTCTAATCTTGTTTTGAGAGTCGAGTGTTGTCACACCCCGGGCCGGCGGGAACGGATCGTGTTTTCCCGTCGGGCGGAAGGTTCCCGGGGCGCGATATCTTTGAGTGATAATCAAATGATCAGATTGTTTACATAGCACATGAGATATAAATGAGAAATGCTAATCATGACATGAAATAAAATTACAAAGTTAAATTACATTGTACATCATAATTTAACTAAGTAATCTAATCAAAAAGAATCAATGAGTTTATATCTTGAACTGTACAAGATATACAAAAGTGATTCACTGTTTGTCATCCAAAAGTATGCAATCAAAAGTAAGCTAGGTCTCCTATAAGTCCACTAGCTTAACACTTGCACATTTGTATCTACACCTGTCCGTCACCTGAGAAAACATGCATTTAAACAAAGTCAACACTAGGTTGGTGAGTTCATAAGTAAGTAAATTGAAAACCATTGAATTGATCATGCACACATCCACAATGTCATACTTGTTACTTGTAATACTTGTTTCATCTGTACCACCCAATGACCTCTCCTTAGTTATATGTACAAGTAATGTATCACCTGATCGAGTATGCTTATATATAGGGAATCCTGAAAGGGTCAAGCCCAGACGCTATCCCACCACATACTCAGTCAAGTTCCACACCACTTGCGATACAACTAAAGATATCCATTTCCCCGCTTATTCATCTCCATTGATATGTATTCAGTTATTGTATTGATGATAGAATAATATATTGTATGGGGTTTAATTATCAAACTGAAGTATTGATAACCCTCGATGTATTAAGGAGTTTTAGATTAATATAATCCTGTCCTTGTATTATTCTGTACTTGAGGTGGGTTAACTGATGATACTCTATTAAATATTAAGAGTGTGAGTTAACCCCTTGCAACTTGTTCTTGAACCATAGTGCATAGAGCCTAAAAGGAATCCATTGAAATCCTCACGTAATCAGATTTCAATGCATCCGATTTATCTCTATCACTTTGTATGTCTATTGTCCTCAACGAAATCTATTACTAGTAGTGTAACATGAGAGCAGATCACCTTCTCAACCTACTAGTCAATAGGGTTTTCGCTGGATTAATTACTTATCACTGTAGATTAATATCACCATGTGTCGCTTACCAGAACCTGACTTGAGGTCGCCCTGTCACCGGTCATACGTTACCGGTCAATGAGTTGTTACGATCAACATACTAGCCCTACATGCTAGAGGTTTGTCAAACCTATGGTACCACTATGCTATCGTCGGTTTAGTCACGTCAAACTAACTGGTCAGCGAATTTAAGGGACTTACATGATCACTTGAACAAATTGGCACATGATTGAAGTGATATAATGCAAACAGGTCAAATGTAACTAATTGTAATTGTATTCACTTGTACTCTTGTTCTCATTGTAATTTGTTCTCCGTGATATTAACAAAGTTAAATAAGAACTAGTCTTATTAAGTTATGTTAATTAATTGAGTGAATGATGTTGTTATCATGAGATTATGTTATCATGATTATCATTCCATGTTCCTTGTTCTTCTTGTAATATGTGTTGAGTTGTAAAGTTAAGTGCTATAAGAGCTAGTCTTAATACACTTATTTAACTCTTGTATTGAATGATGTAATAAAGATATATTATCTTTATATCATTCTTGTGTTATGTTCATGAAATCATGTCATCATTTTTCCTTGTAATTGTTGTAATGTCATTTCTTGTAAGAATAACTAAGTGTTGTAAGAGTTAACTTACTACTAAGTTATTCTATTGTATCGATGAGTTATGATATTATAATATCATCATCATCTTATATTTCCTGTATTCTTGAATTCAAATAAGCATGCATACAATGATTTATGATAATAAACAATTTAATATCAACTAATCAAAGTATTAACAATATGTAAGCAAAACTTTTAAGTAAGTAAAAGTAAAGCATGTTTCTCAGCCCCGAGAGTTAAAATCAGTAAAGATTAAAGTAAAAGGGGCATATGAACTCACCTTGTTGTTGTGGGGTTGACTTAGCTTAAAAAGATATGAAGACACGCGCTCTTTGTTGTTCTTGTGGTAGTTTTCACGATCCTGTATTGTTCACACGTTGTATGTAACTTATAAGTGTCAATTAGTTTGTTTTGTGCGCGTGTATGTGTTAACCTTAATGTTGGTTAACACTTGAGAGTCTCGGTAATTGATTCGGCCCTTGTTCATTATTCTCAAACATTTGCTTTCTCGAGCTTAAGGTTATCATGTAATCAAAATCGTAAGTTATGTTAAATCCAAGTCATAAAAATAACTTAGGTTTACCAGTTAAGGTTTGTCTTTGTTATACTCAATCTTGTATGTGTAGAAGGATTATTAGAGAGTATACCCTAATTGTTTCCAAGACTTTATTAGTTGAAACTGAAATTTTCTTCATGAGTTAAGAACCCATTGGGCTCTTTGGACTTAATCGATTTACAATCGACCAAGATAATTATTTGAGCAATTTAGTTGGGCCGAATCATAGTTGGGCCTTATTTGTAAATTGTGGGCCGAGTTATAATTGATGTGGGCCGATTGCTAGGAGTTTGGGCTAGGGATGTGGGCTGGTCATCTGAAATTGGGCCACAACAAAAGAATTGGGCCGAATATTAATATTGGGCTGAACATGATTGTTGTTGGGCCTAGAAAACTCTCACGGTTTGATCCAATGAAATTGGGCCAAGGGATTATGTGTGCTTCACGTTATGGCATGGGCCGACTGGGTGTTGGGCCGATTGGGTGATTGTGTCGGCCACAAAATGATTCGGCCGAGCATCATGTGGCATCAATTTGGGTGGAGTACTCCGATCCAATCCATAGTCTAATTCGACTCCTTGTTTATTGGGCTGGGGATATTCTATGTGGGCCGAACACATGTGTTTGGAGATTGATAGCAGCCGAACGAAATATCAGTTCTCATCCTCAGCGAACCTGTGAAGTTGAGACAAGGGTTCGGCTAATGTAGTCTATAGGTTCGTCCCTGTTTTTGTCAAGGTTAACCGGTTTGTTACAGAAGGGTTCGGCCACATGGTTCGTGAACAGGAGCTGGTTCGGCATAGGGGTTCGCCGGAGTTGGGTTCGTGAGCCACTGCAGGGTTCGGTGATGATGCCATGGTTCGTTCACGATGCATGGGTTCGTCGTGGTTCTATGGTTCGTGAGCAGAACTTGCCCCCAGGTTCGCCACCATGGTTCGGAGCCTGCAAATGATTCGGCAGGGGTGAGGGGTTCGTGACAGCCAACTAGGGTTCGGGACCACCATCACTTGTACGAACCTGCAAGTCGACCACCCCCTTCCAACCTGTTGCAGAGCTGTTTCCCCCCCCCATGTCGTGGTGAACCAGTAGGGTTACCGAAAGTGTATGGTTCAAGGAAAGAAAGAGGAAGCCAGCTAAATACGTGTGTAGGTTGAACAACAAGACAAAAACCCTATTTTTCGTGGATTTCACAGCATCATACCTTCGATTTCAGTGGAGGTTTCTTCCGATCTGCTGTACTTTCATGTAGAGGATGTCAAGGGCTTTACGTGGGCGAAAGAATCACTCAAATCGGGCTTGAAATGAGTGAGATATGCTTGGTTGAAGGTGTGAAGATGGTGATGGTGTTCTTGGCCGGAAATGTAGAGAGAGAAGGAGAATTTGGATGTAAAAATGAAAAGAACACCTCATTTAACCTATTTATACCTCGTGTGGTGTCCGGGTCCGTTTCGGTTGCTCGGTTCGTTAATTCGTCGCGTATCCGGATTTTTACGCGTAATTTAAAATAAATAATTAAAAATGTTAATTTTATTAATTTGATGAGTTTCAAAATTGTAAAAATGTTTAATATTTTATTTTATTAAAATTAAATTCGTTTCGCGTAGTATTTTGTTTTCGTTTCGTCGTATCGCGTCGCCATCGCGCGTATTCGTTCGAATCGTCACTCGAACAAACACGACGATGGTTTTGCTTTCCGACTTTTGTTTTCTACTTTCCAGTCATCATTTCAGAACGTTAAACTCACAGATATGTTTGTGTGAATCGTCACTCACGCAAACACATTGTCAGTTCGTTATTCTGAAACGACACTGCAGTTTATGTTTGAATTGTGTTTCCTCACTGTCGGACTCAACTAAACATCATGTTATTACATTGTTTTCACATTGAATTGTCGGCCATCTGATTCCTGTCATCTATGGATATCAGATCGCAACCGACTTGTTATTGATATTCGCTTGAACATCGTTGTTTCTCTTGATGTGTTGTGTTAACTGTAATTAAGTTTTCACTTAATAAACACAGCTAATGTTTCAAATGTACGTTGTACTTAATGTATTTAAGTTTACACGAAAATACGTACAACGATTTCTTGTATTTAGGCTTTTGATAATACAAACACTGTTTACACCCATGTACATACACATAGTTACTGTAGAAAGTACACGTACCGTACGGACTTGCCGGACGGTCAGGTACTAGTTGTCACAAGTGTCTAGTCAACAAAGGTCTGATCATGCACACGTTTATTCATACATGCTTAGATTCCATCATTGACATAAGAATTCACATTTTTCAGTCTATTACATATATTCAAACTTATGTCTACTCACCAAAATATTTGTTGACCCTCTATTTTTATACATCTTGCAGGAAATGCGGCTTGAGTATTGCAAGTCGATGTTACATGTAGGAAACTATGGACCTAGTGTAGTAATTTAAAACAATGTAGTTTTGCTATGTTTGGAACTACTTGATTTGAGCATGTATTAAATTTGGTATTATCGAATTATGAAACTTAATTAGCGTCACGTGCTATGAACAGTTGTGTCGCGCCTCGACGTTATTCTGCCGTCGGTTGGGGTGTGACATTCAAGATGTGTGTGTGCATATATATATTCAGGTCTGGCTACAAAAGCCACAAAATCATAAAAAGTGTAAGAAGGAATCTAAGGCATACACGTGTTATTTCAAAAGTTTACAAGATATGGGTATTAACATAATTTGTAGTATTCATTGTTAGCGGTTATTTTGGGAAATAGACCATTATTCTCGCTGAAACATTTTGAAAAATCGAAATCAATAATTATCAATTACAAAAAGAAATCACAGATTGTTATTGATTTTATGGTTTTAATAACATCGGGCGAATGTTAGTTTCGTTGTTTTGGGGGTAACGACGTGATGGATTCAAACACAGAAGAGACACAAGGTTATGGTGTTTTTAATATGATGTTATTTGGCCAGTTAGCGTCATATTGTTTTATATGGTGTTTATATTAGCATTGTATATGGTGTTTCAATATGGTGATTTTTTTAAATGATACTATGTTTTTTGATGTTATACAGAGTTTAGGGTTTATGGCGTTATTCAGGGCTTAATGACATTATATGTTTGTTCGGATGAACTGTTTATTAACTTTTATAAAGATAATATGGTGTTTTTGTATAATAATTGTTTATATGATGATAAGTCAAATACGACGTTTTGTATAATAATTGATTATGTGCTATGGTGTTTAATGTGATTGATAAAACATCACAAATCATTTATGGCGTTTTAAAAATTAAAACCAAAAACATCATCATAGTGTTTAATTCCTAACCACATCATAAACTAATATAAACAATTATATAACCCATAAACATATTTTTGTTAGCGGGCGAAAAAGAAAAGTTAGTATGGTGCTTATATAATTTATGGTGTTTAATTACAAACCACATAATAAACTGATATAAACAATCATATAAATCATTTATGGCGTTTTAAAACCAAACAAATAAGCATGGTGTTTAATTACAAATCACATCATAAAATGATAACAATCATATAAACAATTATATAACCCATAATCATATTTTTGTTAGCAGGTGAAATAAAATTTATGACGTTTTAAAATCAAACAAACTATAAAATTAAGCCACTGTTTGGCAAACGAAAATGCCATAAGATTAAAAACTAAACAATCTTAAACAAGTGTGTGTAATCCAAAACACCATAATTTGAATACAACATAACAAGATTCAAAAGTACTCCATTTAATTACTATAGTTTTATACCAGCAAACAATAAATCTAAAACGCCATAAACCAAAAAACACCACAAACCAAAAAACATCATAAAATTTAACGCCGTAGGAAATCAGGTTTTCTGCGTCAGTTTAGGAAATTACGGAGGTTGCGGGTTCTATTTCCGTTTAAAAACGTATGATTACGTTGATGCCCATCAGCCATAATTACGCGCCTTTAAAACACCATGGTATTTACAAGAACGTCACCGTGTAATCTACACCGTAAAACACCAAAGATCAACGTTTAAGATTACTTCTTAGGCTTTTTATTGTTTTCATCATTTTTAAAAAATCCCTCCACTATATATATATATATATAGGGGTTGGATCCACTAAGAAGATATTTTTGTCTAAAAAGAGTAAGAATCAATAGAAATTTGAGACGTGCCACATAATTTAGGTATAAAATCTTATTTTTAAACTAGATTTTTATTTTTTCGTACTAGATTTGTTCTATATTTTTTATACTGGATTTTCGTATTAGATTTTTGTTTTTTGTACTATATTTTATTTTTTTTGTACTGGATTTTTGATTTTTTGTACTGGATTTTATTTCTTTTTGTACTGTATTTCGTTTTTTGTACTGTATTACTGTTTTATGATGACACGTGTCAAATTTCTATTGATTCTTACTCTTCTTAGACAAAAATCTCTTCTTAGTGGATCCAACCCCTATATATATATATATATATTACAACTTGCTGCTAGTGTTGTTGATTAAATAAAATTCAAGTCCTTTTGAATAACTTTTTAGATAAACATTTATAAAAACACTTCTATATACAAAACATCTTTAAGTTTATAAAAAAATTATATTTAAAAAATGTATTTTACGAATAAAAATGGTATTTATTTTATCAAAATTATTTTCTAAATAATAATAAATAATAATTAATAAAAACTCATGTTATTAAAAGTAATTAATAATATGATAATAAAAACTGATATAATAATAAAATCCTCATTTTGAAATAACTTTACTAGATCGATCTTCATTTCAAAACCATTTCTGATATAATTAATTAATTTTTTTTTCATTTTAATCAAGAACAACATAAATATTAGGCATAACTAAATATCAGGGGGGGCAGAAGTCCGGTCCACTGGCACAATATATACAAATACTGCCACGACAAATTGTCTTTTCTACAAACTGCTCACGTGGCACGATTGCCTGGCAAGCATCTTCACAAAACACTCGTTCACATACATCGGGTGCAAAACTATACGTATAAGCACACAAATTACGACCTGCTTACCAACAAAATAATTTAGAAATTTAAATCAAACTAGGATTTAGGACCCGCGCGCTGCGGCGGGTCCGAAATACCGAACTGATATATCTCAATGTAAACCGATGCATTCTAGCAAAGGCGTTGATAATACCAGAATTCGTATGTAAAAAAGTTGAGCCGGGATAACACACGTAGGGTTAGGTTAACCATTTGGAGGTCTTTTGTGCCAGAAATCGAAGAGAACGTGACCACAAATTTACCATTAGATGAAATAGATTATTTTCATTAAGCAATCCACAACATCCTAAATAGCTTAAGATGGGGTCTTAGATAATGTTTTTTAACAACTGCTGTGAAACTGATCATCGGACGACAAAATAATCATCAAGCAAGAACTTAAAGATTTTGGAAATGTAACTTACGCCGACACATTTAATTCTCCCTTTTCATTTACAATTGTACTCCAAGGAGGAACCTTTGTCAAAGCCTCTGATGGCAAGTCAGTATGTTCGTTTTTCAGTACTTCTTGGACCCATCGATTTTGATTAGTGCTTTCAGGCTCCTTTTTCAAAGATCTATAGTTTTCCAACACTACCGAAACAATCTGTAAGTGAAAATTTTATAAATTAATGTACTATAAGAGTGAATGACCACAATATGTTGAAGTAAATATTGTTTTCCTACATATAGTATATGCTTACATTGTCAAATTCTGCTGATATATGGAAGTATCTACCCATGAACCAAACCTGCAATACAAAATCATTACAGTAAATATAAAAAAGATTAAGACACTTAAAATTCATATATAGGGACAAAACATTGGTTTTAAAAATACCATTGAAGAAAGAGCTTGCAAGCCAGCTGAACGAAGTGGCCCAACTCTCTCATCTTCACCAACTTCTTGAGCTAATTGACACAGTTTTGGAATAAATCCTTCCAAATTAAACATATAAGTTCCATCTTTCTGCAAAATACAGAAAGTTAAAGATACAGTTGAATGTCAAGACAATTATCTAAAAACTCGAATTGGCAAGCAAGCAAGTTAGGTAAAAAGTCAATATGGGTTTGGGTCAAACTTTGGGTGGGCCAACCTGGCGACACTATTTCTGTCTACATTTTCCATATATTGTAATGACTGATTGATTAAATATGATAAATAAAAATGGATGAAAATTAAATAAGCTAATTCTTTTATAGTAAATACTAAATAGATTTAAGAAACTGTAAGCATTTTAACCTGCATGAAGCGATTTTTGACCTAATCAACCCATTAACGTGTTTCACTTTATGAAAAATATCTACATTTGAGCGGTCATTAATGAAATGCAACCCTAATTGACCAATTTCAATATAAACAGGAAGAAATTCCCACAAATACTATACACATTAAATAACACTAACCTGACAATTTATAAAATCAAGGAGTGTGTGACATCCTACAATTAACATTTCATCATGTCTTGTTTCATCTAGAAGAGTTTGCATGATACTTAACAAACTATTTGCAAAAAGTGGTCTGCCAAAGAGATAAAGATATTATTATGAAACAGAAAAGAGAAACAAAATCCACCTATTAATAGGTATTTATGATGCAAAATGTCTAAAATTGTACTGATTGATGAAGTATGCATGAACTCACATTTGATCTTTGCATGAAATCAACAATCTTCTGTAAATTAACATAACAACTTTTGCAGCCTGAAAATTCTCATTTCTTAGTTCCTTATAATAACGATGTTCAAGGGTACTTGTAATCTGGAGGTAAGATTAAGAAAATCAATTAATAATATGATATATAAAATTAACTTACAAATGTTGATTAACATCATAGCTTTGTTAATCAAATAAAAAAAATGACATCAGTTAGATCATAAACGCAAAAGATACCTTTGGAACACGTAAAGGATTTCTCCCAGCATATTCACAATGCTTCCCAATCTTCCTATCATTTGGTTCTTCATCCTTTTTGAGATCAGAAATAAAAATGTTATATTTTCCATTAAAAATCTAAAAACTTCTAGTAATGTGCTGGCTGTTCACAGCTTCTGACATAAGTGGGTATTGCTATGATCTTAAATCTGCAAACTCTGGTACTTTCTTGTTGAGCATCTAACATGTATACTTATCTAGAAATAGTGCCATTTTTTTGCTTTTTTTTTTCCTTTTAGAACATCAACAACTATCATTCAAATTATTTAGAAAATGAAAATATATATATATATATATATATATTAAGAACCTTACAGGATTTCTGGGGAAAATATTGAGATCAGCTTCTTGTACCGCTTCACGGGCTGTCTAGACCTTGTGGTCAATGCAGGGCAGAAGAAACAAAGGCTACCACATGCTGGCAAAACTTGTCTTCATATTACCCCAGAAACATCACTCATTTTGTATACCAATTTAAACAGAATCACACTAAGTTACAATAATAATAATTCAATAACATCTACCCACTTTCTTCAAGATTGTTTTTTGAGCTTTCTTCCCTTCTTAAATGCAAGCATCTTGATGAAGGAGAAGGGACAGAGAAGCTACCAAATTCAAAAAACCGGGTACTTCAACGATTATCCGACCAGCCTACAACAAACAACATAACAATCCAACATCAATCCACCTCAAAAAACCCCATTACATCATTCAATTCAGATCAACATTTCATCAAATAGGTGGTGTGCATAAAAGCCCAGGGCCAAAGTCATTCAATCCAAAGTTCCAACAAAAATCAATTTAAAAAGGGATTTAATCAAATGGGTGACACAATTTTCAAACAAACAATGACAAATCAATCATGTTTACCTTCAAGTCGATGCCTGCAAGAGCATTGAGGCTGGAAGGCTGGGAGGTTTTGTAATGACGTTAAAATTCTTCGACAAACTTATCCAACACCTTCACTCATGTACCTCCGGCTAGCCACCGTCGCCATCATGCGTCACCACCTTACCATCGATCGTTGTTTGAGGAACAAAAACCCTAGATCGAACGAAAAGAAGCAGATAACAGAGGATGTGGTAGTCGGAGAACGATGAAGTTTTGGTGTGGGTACCGTCTACGAAGCGGACGGATGGTGAAGGAGGCGGGTGGCCGAGAGGCTGCGATTGTTGCGTGGTTTTCTGAGAAGACGAAGTAAGAAAGGCGGTGAAGAAGCGAAGATGATACATGAAGGGGGTGTTTGTTTTTCTAAAAAAACATCTTCTAACCTCTTCTAACCTCTTATGTCTGCGCCGCGCAGACGCGGGAAGAGGTTAGACTGTTTGTTTTCTCGAAGACATTTCATTAAAAAAGGTCTGCGCGACCTCTTCTTGGCGCAGACATGGACCAAGCTCTTCTAACCTCTTCCAACCTCTTCTCCTCATTTACTCCCCCATCGCTAGCCACTTCGACCGAACTCCTCCACCTCCATTGCCGTCGCCGTCGCCCCCTGCTCCACCGCCCTCGCCGTCGCCGCCCTGCTCCACCGCCCGAGCCCTCGCCGCCCTGCTCCACCGCCATCCCTTCGACCCTACCCACCGAGGCTTCCTTCGACCGTACCCCATCGAGGATTCCTTCGACCGTACCCACCGAGGGTTCCTTCGCCGTCGCCGCCCTGCTCCACCGCCATCCCTTCGACCCTACCCACCGAGGCTTCCTTCGACCGTACCCCATCGAGGATTCCTTCGACCGTACCCACCGAGGGTTCCTTCGCCGTCGCCGCCCTGCTCCACCGCCATCCCTTCGAACCACCGAGGGTTCCTTCGTTCGATTGCAGGTTAGGGTTCGAGATTGCAGGGTTCCTTCATTCGATTGCATGTTAGGGTTCCTTCGAGATGGTGACGGTGGTGGACGATCGGAGGGTTCAACGGTAGTGGAGGACGATGGGGTTGAGCAGATGATCGGAGGTGATGGTGATCGGTGGGGTTGAGCTCGGAGGTGATGGTGATCGATCGGAGGTGATGGTGATCGGTGGGGTTGGGTTATAAGAAGAGGATTATTTGTTTGAAGAGGTTTTTGGAAAACAAACACCCTCAAAACCTCTTCTTGCAGAGATTTGGTCCACCTCTTCTCCAGAAGAGCTTCGCAGACATGGTCCGCAGACTGCAGACGTTTTGCCTCTGAAAAAACAAACACCACCGAAGTCTTCAACGATTTGTACCAAGCGCATAGGAAGTGGTAACAAAATGAATAGTAATTTTGTGAGAGGAGGATGTTTTGGTTTTTAATATATATAATAAATATAAATACAACGATTTTATTAAGTGGTTGTTTGGTTCATGAAGTGTTCAATCAGTAAAAGGTCTTTATAATTCATAATTTGTTTAAAACTTGATGATTAAGGGAGTAGGGGTGTTTATTAATTCGGTAAACGGTTTGTACGGTTCGGTTTAATCGATTTGATTTAATCGGATTTCAAAATGTTTTACTTAGTCAAAAACTGAACCGAATTTAGTAAGTAGTTATCCGAACCAAATTCAATTCAAATTGATTTCGGTTAAAACGAACAAATTTAATTCTACTGAACAAATCGATTACAAAACCAAATAAACCGGTGAAAAATCGATCCAAATAAACCAAATAAACTGAATTTAACCTTATATATTATTAATAAACATAATAAATTTAGATTTGGATTTAGTTTAATCAGTAAACTTAATAAACGGAACCACCAATTCAAAAAAATTTGAAACCTATAATCGAACCGAAAACCGAATTCAGAATTTTGTTCGTTTTTTTTTTGTACGGATACGGTTCGATTTTAGGTTTTAAACAGTTTTTGATTGTTTTTGAACACCCATAATTAAGAGTTTGATTGATTTATTCATGTGTTTTTTTTTTGTGAAACAAACAGCTTTAGGCTTTGACTGACTTATTCAAAGGTGACATTAACAGACTATTAAACAACCCCTAACTAAATTGGAATATTATATTTTATTAAATTCTACTTCAATAAAGTGTTTATTACCGCATTCGTCTTGAACTGTTTTGGCAATTCCATTCGTAAGGTTTGAAAATAACAAGTAAAGAGCAATAAAACATATGATACTTTTGTCCATTTTGAACTTTAGAGTATCGAATGTTAAGAGTGCATGTCATTTACACTTGAAAATGTATGGTATTTATAACATGTATTCTAGCATAGAATGTCGTATCAAGTTATTGTAATCTGATTCTACAAAATTTAAGCATTAAATAAGAATGATATCATGAGATTTATGACAATCATTTATATAAAGTTTATTAGAATATAATGACTTTTTTTAAAAAGACAATAATCGATTGGCTGACACATTCCTGAATAAATGTTCGTACATCAGCCATATCACCTATATCTTACAAATCCATAAGAAAACTCACCACTACAATAAAATCTTTTAAAGTCATGATCAGAACCTAAGATCTCAAGAGACTCGAGCTATATCTCTTTTTATCCATGCCATAAAACAATAAATCGTTGTCTGAAGCAGTAGTTTTAGAGAGGAAAAAACTATTTATACATTCTTTAGTGTTACTTTTATCCACACTTTTTTCTTTGTGGGGTAAAGATAAAAATTTTATTTTATCATAGTTATAAAACTATGAATTTAATCAATCAACTTTTAATATTTCTCACACTAGCACTACTTTTCAGTTTCATTATAAATTTAGTCACCAACTACAATGGCAATAAGACTATGTGTAATAAAGCGTGATGGTGAGTTGAGAGGTATCGGTCACGTTCCCTTGGCACCCTCCTCCATTACATAGGAGATTGACCGAGGGCGTAAAGGGCACATGCGTGAGCCAGATCACAATGTGAAAGGAGAAGGGGAAAAAGGAGGGGTGGCGGAGGCTTAATGAGGGATGTTGATAACACATGTGGTGATGACGTGGAGTGATGAGGGGTGATCATGTTAGCTGTTTATGTGACACGTACGTGACACCTACATGGAGTGATGATGACTTTACCACTACGCATAGCCGAAGAAACATCAATTTCTCTAATACGACAAAAAAACACAACTAGGTTAACACAAACATACTTTATTTGATAAACAAGTTGTTAATTTGTATAAGAAATATTTTAATTAAGTTTTTAAGTGAGTAATTTAAATATTGTTGGTATTTAAAATTCAATACCTTATCTCAGTTTTGTTATGACTTTTTTTTAAACGGCCTGAAATTAATCTACCACGATAAATTATTCGTTAAATCTTTATTTCTAACAACTATTTTAGTTACTCTCACTCTTCTTCATTCTTTCAATAAAATTCCATTTATTCTAAGCCAAATATATAAATGTTAGCATGTTAATATAAAAACCTTAAACCGGATGCCTCATAGTTGAGTTCATACATCATAAGCATAGTTCATAAACTAGATAATGATTTATATGCAACGAAAAACATCCAACATAACATTCACGTCAATTACATCATTGTCATAATGACACCTTTTAAACTAAACAATATAAACCATACGTTAGTTTCTTATTTGGGCAATCTTCTCGTCTATACGACTATGCCAACCGACGTCTTGATTACTTGTCATCTATCCAAACTTTAACCTGACACGTATGTTAATCAAGTCATTTAACGCTGATGAGTTCTAGTTTAAATAAAACATTTTCATTTGTAAATATTATTCACACTAAACAATTGTAGTTAATGAAAGAGAAACATGTTTAAAATGCACATCATAAACACAAACAATATAGTCATTAAGGTCAAGTTCATCGCATGACTGATCATAACCGCTCCATACCATATATTCTTTACGACTATCTATTGACATGTCACAAAGACACTATATATTATGCTTGGCAAAATAAGCGGGTTGGATTAGATGATGGGTCAAGATGGGTGTGAGTTAGGATGAGTTTTAAGCAAAATTAGTCTGGGTCTAAATGAGTTGGTTTTAAAAATATCAATTTATTTCAAGTTAAAATGAGTTGTAATAATACAAATAGTTTATTTTAGTAGTTTTTCATGATTTTCTCTAGGGCTGGCAATTTCAGACACGAACACGTTAACACGACACGACACGACTTTAACATGTTTCGTGTTTACCCTTAACATGTTTCGTGTCTAAAACAGGTCGACACGTTAAGACCTGTTTATTTTTCGTGTCTAAACAGGTAAAACCCGCTAAGACCCGTTAAGACCCATTAAGACCTGTTAAGATCTATTAAGACCTGTTAAGATCAGTTAAGACTTGATAAGACCCGTTAAGACATGTTAAGACCTGTTTAAAATTTAAAATAGATAATATAATAAAATATATGGCCATATGTGTAGCCGATTAGCTTTAAAAAATTTACAATTGTCTAACCTTAGTTCTTTAACAGGTTCCTTAACAGGTTCTTTAACGGGTTTTAACAGGTTCTTTAACAAGTCATTTATCGTGTTAATTCTTAACAGGTTCCTTAACGGGTCTTTTCGTGTTTACGAGTTTTTAACGGGTCGTGTTCGTGTTTGAAAAAACAAACACGATAAGAATTCGTGTCGTGTTCGTGTCTTACCAGTTCGTGTTTCGTGTCTTAACGTGTCGTGTCTTAACGGGTCGTGTCTGACCCGTTATGACAACCCTAATTTTCTCAACAAACATATTATTTATCATTCTTACTTGTTTGAATCAATTATATTCACATAGACCTGTTAAGATCTATTAAGACCTGTT
The DNA here is from genome assembly GCA_009363875.1 of Mikania micrantha. Classification (NCBI taxonomy): domain Eukaryota; kingdom Viridiplantae; phylum Streptophyta; class Magnoliopsida; order Asterales; family Asteraceae; genus Mikania; species Mikania micrantha. The sequence continues at coordinate 73,010,100 of CM018680.1, read as the reverse complement.
AAGATCAGTTAAGACTTGATAAGACCCGTTAAGACATGTTAAGACCTGTTTAAAATTTAAAATAGATAATATAATAAAATATATGGCCATATGTGTAGCCGATTAGCTTTAAAAAATTTCCAATTGTCTAACCTTAGTTCTTTAACAGGTTCCTTAACATGTTCTTTAACGGGTTTTAACAGGTTCTTTAACAGGTCATTTATCGTGTTAATTCTTAACAGGTTCCTTAACGGGTCTTTTCGTGTTTACGGGTTTTTAACGGGTCGTGTTCGTGTTTGAAAAAACAAACACGATAAGAATTCGTGTCGTGTTCGTGTCTTACCAGTTCGTGTTTCGTGTCTTAACGTGTCGTGTCTTAACGGGTCGTGTCTGACCCGTTATGACAACCCTAATTTTCTCAACAAACATATTATTTATCATTCTTACTTGTTTGAATCAATTATATTCACATAGTTCTTGAGTTATTCATCTTGACCTGCATTGTCTTAAGGTGCTACCCATCTCAACGCATTCAATGTCATATTGCTACGCATTTCAAGCCAAAGTACACTAATTATTTACTCACATCTACCCATTTATCTTGCTATGGGTCAAGATTGCCAGGTCTACTACACATGTTGTTCTTATGATAGTTGTAAACTCAACCAATGAGGCTATAGTACATCTTGAACTTGGTCTAGTTACTAGAATCCGTAACTATTCCAAGGCTATGTATCCATAAAATCCATTTGTATTTCTTAATTAAACCATGCAATACTCTTAATTGTTTTTGTCATACATACATACATACATCATAAACATTGTATGTACCTTAACTATATATACCATTAGATGTTCATTTTTTAACGTGTGTGTCATCATCATCCATAAACATTTGCATATAACAACACTAAGCATACACGCCAGTATTAAAATAGAAGTGTATCTTTGAATTGAAAACCCATAAAACAATTTATTTTATTTCAACAATAACTCAATATTTGTAAAATGACTATATACACAAAAAAATTAACTAGCGTACGCAACGTTGAATTGAATGTAGTTTTGGCTGGTAAAAAAAGGCGTATTAAATTGTGTTTAAATATCTTAATGGAGAGAGGAAAAAATGACGTCGCAATGATATTTTTGGAATTAAAAAAAACAAATTATTATAAAAATGATCATCATGAAACAAGAAACAAATTTAAAATAAAAAAAAAGTTCAAACTTAACATATTAACTCAGCCTAGTTCTAAATAAAATTTATGTTAAAACATAAATAAAATAAAATGTCATAAAGGTTTATTCATACTTTAATAAATTAACATAATTAAATATAAGAAAATACAAGTCTAATATATCAATTAAGATATAAAAGTAAGAGCTTAAACAAATTTAGAAATATATATACAATTTTAGCATTATAAAAGGTTTAGGTTTCTTCATAAAATTTAGAGTAAATTATCAAAATGATCTATATGGTTTGGTATTATTTTATTCTTGGTCCTTATGTTTAATAAATTACTCATATTGTTCCAAATTTTAAACATTTGCAACACATATAGTTCTTGTGTGATGGTAATTTGGTCAGTTATGTAAGGATAATTTGATGTCCAAAAGACTATATGTGTTACAAATGTCTAAAATCTGGGACCATATGAGTAATTTATGAAATCTATAATTTACTCTAATAATAAATTTATTTTTTTATAACCAAAAACTATATGTTAAATATGACAAGAACAAACTATTAATATATCAAATAGCATGAAACAGAAGTAATTGATAATTTGAAAAACAGAAGTAATTGATCTATAATCCAACTTATAAACAAACAAATGGTTTGGCTCTCTAGTCTCTACCAATGTGTGTTACATATATAATCTCACTTCCCATATCTCTTATCATTTTAAACAACTCAATTATCATTTTAAACAACTCAAATTCAAGCATTGTTATCTTATTTATCTTAGTTTCATTTTGAACCCAATTTTGTTCATTGTGATCACCTCACATCAATGAAAATGAACGTAATCTTCAATATTTATTGGTGGAGAGTAAACAATAAATTGGTCGTATTCATAACACATACAAACAATTATTATGGTACAAAGTTTAATAATAAAACATATTCATTATCAAAATTAAAACATAAGTTAATCAAAGTCCATAATTTAATACATACCATGAATGTTTTTGAACAACAAAATATATCCGGCTTATACTCTTAAACTACTATAAGTAAAATTACATCTTACACGTGTTTAAATATATGACCTATTTTTTTTTTATCTAAAAGCTAAAGTATCTACCAAATAAACCAGTCAGATATTAACAATATATACCATGAATTGAAAACGATATTTCTACTTCCCTATTAAAAAAATATATTTTGTAATAAATATATTTATATCACACGCGGCATGATTACTTCTTATTTAATAATTCGATTTTGAAAAATTCGATTACAATAATCACAAGAATACATACTATAAATACCATGTATTCACGTCTCATGATTGATATAACTCTTCATATATATTGGTACCTGGAAAGAAAAGTATGATATATATTATCGTTATTTACATGTTATTATCAAACCTTACGACGGGTATTGCTACACCTACCCCAACCCCACAAGAAGAATGCAAGAAATATGGTAATATTTATATCTAATCTATATAATAAATAAAAGTTTTGGTATAACACGTGCTAAATTTCTAACGCACTTAAAAGTTGTTTTTCAAATCTCTCTCCTAATAAATATTTATATGTTACCTTTTATTATAATTATATGTTGATTTTTCTCATATCACACATTCTATTGGTTTTATTAAACTTGGTAAAAACATGATTAATTCAAAAATCATTTTTTTTAACTTTTCTATAAAACATCTTTAAAAATATATATACTACGCTATTTAAAATAAATAATTTTAAATTCATTTGTTTAAACTGTGTAATACATATGTTTTAACTTAGTATTCTAATAAATAAAGGTTTTCTACGGACATATAAAAGATTTTATAGCACATTAACTTTGATTTCTCGCATATCTCTCATATTAAATTCATCTTATATTATATAATAATATTATATAGTAAATATACTTTTTATGCCTTTTTAAAACTAAAAAAATATTTAATACATTAAAACAACATTAATATTAAAAAATATATTTTTTTAAAAAAACAAATGATTATAAAATATAATTTTTTAAAAAAATATATTTTTAAAACAAAGTGTTTAAAGAAACAAATTTGAAAAAAAAATATTATGATTAAAGAAATTATATGATTATTTTATTCCTTAAAATATTATATTATATGAAATTTTTGTCTAAATTTTCATTGATTGTTATTTACTATATTTTTTATACTACCAGTATAATTCACAGGATACTAACCTAACTAACATATATATAGATTAGTGAAAAATTTGATTTTTTTTTTCTTTTTTTAATTAGGAATATAATATATATTATTATAAAAAAATAAAATAAAATTATATGTATTAATTATATGTATTTATTAAACACATGTTACAAAATGACGTTTTTATATTTTGTAACAGTAAAAATCAAATATGTAACATATGTATAATAAATTCGTATAACTTTTTTTATTTTATTTTCTTATTGCAACATATATTATATACCTAAACATAAAAAAGAAAAAAACTGCATGTTCCACCAGATTTTCTTAATTAAAGTGAGCTTTTGATTTATACTATATATATTAAAAAATAATTACCTACAAATTAAATCTCATATATTTGGTATATATAAACATGGCTAAAACAATTAAAAAAAATCATTTTATTTTGTTTTATTTATTTACTTATTTAATATTTTTGGTGAGACACAGGTGATGATTTGTGTGCTTTTGTTTTGAATCATCCAAATGGTTGTACATCAGAGTGGTGTGCCGAAGATTGCGTGCATATCACGCCATATAAATCCAGAGTAGTAAACTCTTTTTGTCATAGCAAAGTTTGTATTTGTTGCGTCGCTGGAGTCGTATGCTAATTAATATGTGATGTTTGATACAAAACCTCAATTGAAAACATGGATTAATTTGTTATTTAACTAGGTTATAAACCCGTGTATTACACGGATTTATAAATAAGAATATGTGATTTTATAACTATGTCTTCATATATTTACATGATAAAATAATTTTATTACATTCTTTTAAATTTGCATAATTATTAAAACTAATAATATTTATTATACCTTTTTATATTAAAAAGCTTAAAAAATAAAAATTTATAAAAAAATGTTGTTAATATACACACACATTATGCATAGATACCATTTATTATCATATTATTAATTTTTAGTATTAATTTAGTGTATTTATGCAAACAATTTATTATTAATAACATTAATGGTTACTTTTTATATTTAAAAATAAAAATTTATTTTTGAATTAATTAGAGAATGCCATGTGGCATTTTTTTGGAATCAATTATTAGATAGGAAGATATGTGAAAGTTACAAATTTTAAGGTCACACTAAGTTTATATATATATATATATATATAGGGCATGGAATTTTTGATAACCCACTTTTTTTGTTACAACCCATTAACCATCATCCAATGGTTGCTTGAAAAAGGAAAGTGTGTAGGATCGTGACACGTGTCAGATTCCTTTTTTTCTTTTTTTTTAATATAAAGGGTATTTAAGACATTTGTTATTTAAGTAAAGTTTACCCCCCTTTTTTTTAAACATTTATAACTTTTTAATACTATATTATTTTTAAAAAAAATTGCACCATTATACTCGTCTCATTTTTCTCTTTAATTTCGTTATAATCTCGACTAGTTTTTTTTTTTTTTTTTTATGTCATATATTTACATCATTGTAACGAACTTAAAGATAGCAAATTAATTAAAAAAAATTATAGCAATGGTATATTACAGTAATGTAATAAAAAATGAAGTAATGTAACACAAAATGAAGTAATTTACAATGACATAATTAACGGTGACGTTACACATTATTTAATTTTTTTCTCTAACAATGATAATTACAATGATAAATTATAGTGATGAAATAGAACACATTATTTTGATTTTTTCTCTCACAATGATAATTATAGTGATGTAATTTTTCATTGTTCGAAAAAATTTTAAACTAATTTGTTGTCAATGTAAATTACATCACTGTAATTTAAACCAAATTCACCGAAAAAAACCGAAACCGAATTTTACGTCAATGTAAATTACATTACGATAAATTACGTCAATGTAACTTACATCACTGTAATTTATCATTTTTAAAAAAATTTCAAATAAATTTGTTATATTTAAGCTCGTTACAATGATGTAAATATATGGCATCTAAAAAAGGTAAAAAAAATTAGTCGAGACTATAACGGAATTAAAGAGAAAAATGAGACGAATATAATGGTGCAATTTTTTAAAAAAATAAATATTATAAAAAAGTTATTAATGTTTAAATTACATCACTGTAATTTAAACCAAATTCATCGAAAAAAACCGAAACCGAAATTTACGTCAATGTAAATTACATCACGATAAATTACGTCAATGTAACTTACATCACTGTAATTTATCATTTTTAAAAAAATTTCAAATAAATTTGTTATTTTTAAGCTCGTTACAATGATGTAAATATATGGCATCTAAAAAAGGTAAAAAAAAATTAGTCGAGACTATAACGGAATTAAAGAGAAAAATGAGACGAATATAATGGTGCAATTTTTTTAAAAATAAATATATTATAAAAAAGTTATTAATGTTTAAAAAAGAGGGGGGGGAAACTTATAAGGGGTAAAATGACTATGATGCCCTTTTTAATATTTTAATGAAATGCATATGTGTAAGCTTATGATTGGTTGAAATGGGTTATGTAGTTGTAGCAAAAAAAGAGGGTTATAAAAAATTCCAAATCCTATATATATATATATATATATAGGGGATGAAATTTTTGATAACCCTCATCTTTTGCTACAACTACATAACCATCATCCAATGGTTACTTTAAAAAGGTAAGTGTATAGGATCGTGACACGTGTCAGATTCCTTTTTTTTCTTTTTTTTAATATAAAGGGCATTTAAGACATTTGTTATTTAAGTAAAGTTTACCCCTTTTTTAAACATTAATAACTTTTTTATACTATATTATTTTTTTAAAAAAATTGCACCATTATACTCGTCTCATTTTTCTCTTTAATTTCGTTATAATCTCGACAAGTTTTTTTTTATTTTTTTGATGTCATGTATTTACATCATTGTAACGAGCTTAAAAGATATCAAATTAATTAGAAATTTTTTCTAACAATGGTAAATTACAGTAATGTAACAAAAAATGAAGTAATGTCACACAAAACGAAATAATTTACAATGACATAATTAACGGTGACGTAACACATTATTATATTTTTTTCTCTAACAATGATAATTACAATGATAAATTACAGTGATGTAATAAAACACATTATTTTGATTTTTTTCTCTCACAATGATAATTATAGTGATGTAATTTATCATTGTTCGAAAAAAATTTAAACTAATTTGTTGTCAATGTAAATTACATCACTGTAATTTAAACCAAATTCACCGAAAAAACCCGAAACCGAATTTTACGTCAATGTAAATTACATCACGATAAATTACGTCAATGTAAATTACATCACTGTAATTTATCATTTTTAAAAAAATTTCAAATAAATTTGTTATATTTAAGCTCGTTACAATAATGTAAATATAGGGCATTTAAAAAAAGTAAAAAAATTAGTCGAGACTATAACGGAATTAAAGAGAAAAATGAGACGAATATAATGGTGCAATTTTTTTAAAAAAATAATATATTATAAAAAAGTTATTAATGTTTAAAAAAGAGAGGGGGAAAACTTATAAGGGGTAAAATGACTATGATGCCCTTTTTAATATTTTAATGAAATGCTTATGTGTAAGTTTATGATTGGTTGAAATGGGTTATGTAGTTGTAGCAAAAAATGAGGGTTATTTTTTATACCTTGCCCTATATATATATTATATATATAGGCAGAGCCGGCCCTAAGAATCTATATCTATAATCTATAATCTATAAACTATAATAAAAGAGTAAATTTTTGCCACATGTCACCTTCACACACCACTATATGCCACATGTCATCTTCTCAAACCACTATTGACATTTGTCAATTTCTTATAAATTTACTTAATTTTCTCTCCTATTAAATAACTATATACTTTCTCTCTCTTATTAAATAAATTATTTATTTTATTAAATAATTATAATACTAATACCCAATGTTTTTAAACCCGGACCGGACCGGCCGGTCGGACCGGTCGGACCGGGATTCGGTAAGCTAAGCGGGCCGGTTCTATGTCCAAAACCGTTTTTGTCATAACCGGCCGGTTGAACCGGCGACCGGTGGTCGGACCGGAAAACCGGTGGTCGGGCCGGTGGTTGGACCGGTTTTTTTATTTTTTTTTAATTTTTTTTAATTTTTTTTAATTTTTTATATATATATATTTATAAAATGTATATAAAATCATCCGGTTCTTAAATCCGGTTCGACCGGTCCGACCGGTCCGACCTCTGACCGGTAAGGAGACCGGTTCGACGTCCGGTCCGGTTATGAAAACATTGCTAATACCTAATATATTATTTTTCTTTTTTATAATAAAACACACTTATAATTTTTATAAAACACATCAAAATTTTATAAAATCAAAAATTTTAAAGAAAGAAATATTTTATTTTCAAAAAAACAAAATTTATGTAAAAAACAAGTTATCTTATAAAATGATTTTTTTAAAATATACCATAAAATGAGTTTTTAAAAAATGAAATTTTTATAAAAAATGACATTTTTTAATTTATTTAAAAATGAAGTAATAAAAATGATAGATAAAGTTACACTTTTGTTATGTTATGTTTAACGTTATTTTTAAATTGCGTTGTTTAACATTAATAATTACAAAAAATATATTTTATATTATTGATTTATAAAAGTTAGTTTTTAATATAATACAAACTGAAGTTTTAACGTCAGTTATTTCAAAAATATCAATTGATATACATCATAAGTTCATATATCATTTGTATAGTGATTGAAAATTTTAATTATTTATTTATTACTTAAAATATTTATTAGTATGTCAAATATCGTTTTATAATTGCTAACTTTTCATTACTAATTATTTAATATTTTATATTAAACCCGTGTAACACACGGGTTAATAACCTGGTAAAAAAATATTCTAGGACCTAGGTCAAGAAAAAAAAATGGGTCCTTTCATACGCGACCCTAAGAATGAAGATGATCAAGAAGAACCAGAAAAAAAACCCTCTAGTGAATTTACATATTAAATTAGGGGTGCTCAAGAAAACCGAAAGTCGAACCGTATTCATAACTGAACTGCATTTGTAACTGAAAAAACCAAACCGAATTTTGAATTCGGTTTTCGTTTTGGTTCCTCACTCCAAATTCCAAATTCGGTTTACGGTTCGGTTTCTAAATGTATCCGAATATCGGCTTTTTGTTCAGCTATCGTTCTAATTCTTTTTGAATTCGGTTTGTTTGGTTAACCGATTAAACCGAATTTAGATTTAAATTTACTATCTTATTAATAATACATGAGCTTGAATTCAGTTTATTCAGATCGGTTTGTTCGGTTTTTAACCGGTTTATTTGGTTTTAATCAATTTATTCGATTGAATTCGGTTTATTTGATTTTAGCCGGTTTATTTGATTTTTAATCGGTTTGTTCGTTTTAACCGAAACCAAACCGAACCGAATCTCATATTTGGTTCGGTTTTTGGATAGGGAAAAATTGAAAACCAATTAAACCAAACCGAGTAAATCATTAACCGATTCTCTATATATACATATAAATCAAAATGTTGTGCCTTCTAAAAAAATTGGGCCTAGGACAAATGTCAGGTTTCCCCTTCCCTGACCGCTCATGCACCATTTTAAACATTGATGCTATAAATTTCTTATATACATTTTTTGTATATATAATATATAATTTTTTTAAAAAAATTTCGGACCCCCTAAATTATCGGGCCCGGGGCGGTCGCCCACCCCACCTCTCCTCATGGCCGGCCTTGTATATATGGAGATGATAAAAAATTAATCATTTCTTATGGCGTTAACCGAATAACTAAATCTTATTACTTTGAGACTCACATTAAAGTAAATATAAAGATGTAGGTTTTTTCTTTTTTTTTTCTATTAATGTAACTGGACCCTACAATAATTAAATTAATTAAAAAAAATAATATACTACTTTAATGTGGATACCAAAGTAATAAGATGTAGTTATTCGTTTAACGCAATAAGAAAATGTTAATTTTTGATCATCTCCCTACACACACACACACATATATATATATATTATATACAAATATAGTGTGACCTCAAAATTTAGTAACTTTCACATATTGACGTAACTAGTTCTTAAAGTTTATCTAATCGTATTTGATGGAAATACAATTACAAATATATAAAAGGGATTTCCCCTAGATGTTTGATACAGAAAATAAGAAACCAGAAAACAGGAAACAACGCACACCATTACAAATCAGTTTCCTCTTTGATTGAATCCATCATTCCATCAACTAAGTTTTATATGTTCATCGATCTAACAATTCGGATTCAAATCCCAACGCTCACTAGTTAGAAAAATCATAGGATTATAATGTTCCATGAACATAGCATATGTGATCAGATGATCTAGAGGATTACAATAAAAAATTATAATATTCGAGGATGTTATAATTTTGGAGGGCCTTAGCCTTTGCTTATGTATTTTGAACCATTGAGCCGACCTTGATTAATCAGTTTAATGAATTAACTGAAATATGTTTATATCGTACCTATACCTAGGGTTGTCCAAATGGTTCAACACTCAAAACTCAATCGAAAAAAGCTTGGAAATAATCTCGATTGTAAACTACCCTATCGGCTCGGTTCGGTTTATAAAGAACCAAGCATGAGCAAAGGTTAGTTCGCTTATTGCTCGTTTGATTTTACTCGAATATCTATTATTTTATAACACACACAATTATTTTATAGATATTTAACCTAATATAAGCAAATACTTAAGCCTTTAAAGAGTAAATATTCATATTTCAGACTTAGTTTATATGCATTAAAAATATAACAATAAAACAAAAACCTAACTCTAAATATCTAATTAAATTTTCAAAGCAATTACTTTCGGTACATATCTCTATTTGTGGTTTTCTTAATAGGCGACAACCTGGATTTTTTTATACCAAATTTTAATCTGAATCGAGCAAAATCGAGCCGAATTGAGAGCTTGATTCTAAATCGAACCGAGTTCAAGCATTAATATTTCGCTCGAGTTTGTAATTTCATATCCAACCGGGCAGACCAATTTGAAAACATACAAAGTGTAAGAAAACCTGCTCTCGGTTTGATTTGGCTCGTGAACGGCTAATCCAAACATGTAAAGTTTATCTTAAATTTATTATCCTATTAACAAATAAAATTAATAGATAAAAAAAGAATACAAACTTTAAGTAAACCTAGACAGCAGCTGCTTTTGCAGGTGAGTAGAAACCATGGCAAAACCACAAAAACATTCAAAACCCCAACGATCTTCAAAGCACCCAGTAAAGCATGGCCGTGATAATCTCAAACCCAGAACCAAATCATCAAATAAGGGTAAAAAACCCAACCACAAAGCACCGCCGGAGCTCCCGCCGCCGCCGGCGGTGGCACCAGCACCTGAGTTGCTGACTACTGCTTCGCAACAGCTTGAATTTTTCATTCAGCAGTATCAGTCGGCAAATGGCATACAGCTTTCTTCTCTCGAACTTGAATCATTTACGAGTATGATGTTTCTTCATAAAAATTTTTCATGTTTTGCTATTCAGTTTGTGGTTTATATGGTGATTGATCGACAAATGTTTAGTTTTTCCAACATTGGCAATTTTAGTGATTTAGGTTTATGTTGCTTGTGATTTTAACAGATCACAATGGGTATTGATTCTAGTTTTGCCAATTTTGTATTTAGGGATGCTTTCAAAATTTTTTTTTTTATAAGTTCTTATTAACTTATAATTTTTTAAAATGAATATTTAAAAAGTGTTTGAATAAGCTTTTTTGATACGTGAACAATTAATAAGTCAATAAGTTGTTTAAATTAGCTTTTAGACAAGTGTTTGGATTAGTTTTTAAACTATTTCATCCAAAAGTTAAAAATCCTATCTAAAAGCTACAAATTATAGTTCTTGAAAATAATTTTTTAACTTTACTTAGAAAACTAAAACAATAAGTTCTTTTTATATTACCAAACTTTTTTTTAACTTAATGACTTATTCATAAAGCCAATAAGTTAATAAGGACGTTCAAATGGAATCCCAAACATGCACTTAAGATCAACGCTCTAGCAAATAATGAGAGGCAAAAGTAAAATTGCTATAATTTTTATGTTATTTTACCTAATTCTCGTGAAATTAACATTAAAAGCATTAGGTTGTTTGGTTAATCAAGCATCATGAGTCGGGGTCTCGGAAGCAGCCTCTCTATTCCTACGGGGTAGAGGTAAGATTGTCTACATCTTATCCTCCTCAGACCCTACCTTAGCTTTATTAATGGTGGGATATACTGAGTATGACGATGATGATGACGACGACTCGAGCAATTTTACTACAATCATCAAGTGTCATTCATGATGATTCATGAAATGAAAGCCTGAAATTCCATTAATTCATATGATGTAATCATTGATTATTAATCTTGATGCAGATGCATGTTGCTTGTGATTGTAACATATTACAGAGGTGTTCATTCTAGTTTACAAAACAGTATTTAGGATCAACACTGAACTTTTTGTTACAATCATCAGGTGTTCATCATAATGATCTATGAAATGAAGACCTGAAATACCTTTAAATTTGTATGATGAAATGAATCATTGGTTATTAATCTTGGTGCAGATGCATGTATTGTGAAACTATCTGAAAGTTTACCTCAGGATGTGAGTAATTTAAGTGAACATATGAAGGCATCATTTGGATCATCTTGGAAAGAAGCCTTATGTAAAAAGCAACTCTCCGGGAAGAACACTGAACCCGGGAGTCCAACTCTGCTTACAATTAGTTTATCTGCCTTGAGATCACTGGAACTTTTCAGGTGCAAAGATACACATTTCATACAAAATTATTTAATCTTTCTTGACTTGTATATGTGTTTGCACACGTTGGTGTGCTCATGGTATCTTCTCCTTGTTTCAACCGTACAAGTTAATATATTGATTCTTGTTTATATCGTTACCACTTACCACCTATATGATATAATCTATGTATGGGGCGTTTTGGAACTTATTATTCAATTAGGTTGCAACAATTGGTTTTTAATGTGCGGATTAACAAATTCTGCTCCTAATTTTGTGGTTATTTGGGGGTCAAATACGAGCTTTGGATGTTCTTTTCATATCAGCAATCAGAAAAATTAATTGTTGAATCTTACAATGATTTATCTCCTTATCATTACTTTAATCTAATTTCATCATCATCATCGTACTCAGTATCCCACCATTAGCAAAGCTAAGGTAGGGTCTGAGGAGGGTAAGATGTAGACAACCTTACCTCTATCCTGTAGGAATAGAGAGGCTGCTTCAAAGGAGACCCCCGGCTCATGATGCCTGATTAACCAACTAACCCAACGCTTTTAACGTTATCTTTACAAAAAATAAGTAAAATAACGTTAAAATTAGTGCAATTTTACCTTTGCTCCTCGAGGGTCGACACATATATTACATCATATGAGCGCACTGCACACGGGCTTTACTTTAATCTAATTTGAGAGACTTATATTTCCATTTCACAAACCATCTCTATATATTCTCACAAAAATGCCATTTTTTTGTAATTTTAAATGTTGATTTCTTGAACTGTTGGAGTTTGAAAAACACTATAAGATTCTCGAGTCATATTAAAAGTTTTTTGCTTTATGCATTTATTCTCTTCGTTGCATATCTTCAGGAGTTTGAAGCCTTTCACCAAAGAATGTCCGGCTGCAAAACTTTTTGCCAAGCATTTGAAGATTGAAGATCAGGTATTACATACTTTTAAGAACATTGCTGAACATTTGCTGGTAACTGATTACCAAAAAGGGATTTTACCTTATCAAACGATATGTAGCAAAGCGGGCTTAATGCGGTTTCTTTTTGCCTGAGGGACCAATTCTTCAATTACAGTAGACTTTAATGCGTCATTAGGCTAAACACAACTGTTGGCATTGTCAACTGTTTAGCTTTGTGGTCATTTAAGTTTTAGAAAAGACTTGGGATTTGCGTTCCCCAGAGATGCTGTTTATATTTTAAATGTTCAATGGTCATGCTAGTATAAAAAACCAGTAGATTTTTTATTGCATTTTTCAAGTTTTTATTGCTACTATATTTTTTGAAAAGTGATTATGTATTCTTTGTGTCCTCAACTTAATAGTTTTTCATTCATTTGAATTTATACTCAAATGGGGGTGTATCCCAAATCTACCCAATTATGCCCCCCCACCATTATAAATATCATAAGGTGCGAGTGTTCACTCGGTTCTCTTGGTTCTCTTCTTGAAGTTAGTTTTGTATTAAACTTCACTCTCCCTCTCTCTCTCCATACATACATACACACGTGCATGCACACGTACACAACTACACACACTGATTTGGGTTTTGAAGTACAAACTTACCCAGTATATTCCCACTCTTCAGCAGGGTCTGGGGGAAAGAATGTAGACAAACCTTACCCCTATCCCGGTTGGGATAGAGAGGTTGTTATTTTCACAAAATAAATAAAATAATATTAAAATTAGTGCAATTTTACATTTGCTTCTTGGGAGCCCACACATATATACATTATATGCATGCACCACAAATGGGGCGTTGGGTTTAAAGTACATAATTGTTCAAAAATCTGTCACTTGGATACCAATCTATGAATTTTGAATTTGAATCAGTTCAAAAGATGTTTCAAAAACCAAAAAACTGATTGGATTTAGTGTTTCATTTGATTCGAATTTCACTATTTTTAGGTACTGAAAACCCCTAGTTTATGCAAATGGAAACACGTGGAAAATGATTACTAAATTTCCTGAATATTTAAATTATATTTCAACTTGTGTGAAAATGTTTTAAATTTGTGTTTGAAATTATGTCTCATGCCTCTTTGCCGTTAATAATGTGATATGATCTTGCCTTCAGGTTTCCTGTTTAAAGAATCATGTTAATGTTGCTTGTGGAACACCAAGCAGGTAAACTAGTTCATCCATTTATGATCTTTATATCCATTTTATTTGTTTAATACACCAATTCATAATTGTTTCAGAATCAAAAAGTTAATCGACATGGAAGCTTTGGGTCTATCGCGACTATCAGTTGTTGTGCTTGATATGCATACAGATGTTAAGGGATATTCACTTTTTAGCATCCCTCAAATAAGGTTAAATTTCCAACTACTTGTATATAGTGCTAGTTATCATCTTCTTATAATTTAATGAAATGAATTATGGATGATTCTTGAAGCTACAATATTGCCTAAAAATTGCTTTTATCCTATTCTTACCAAAGAAATAAATGTACACTATTGATTTAGAGGTGACACTTTCGACCCGTCTTGTAGACAGATTGATTTAGTTAGGAAGGCATAGATGGGCCTTGTGAGTTTTTCTTGATGGGTTCATGGTCAACAAAAATTATACAGATTAATTTGGGTTAAGTAAAATTAAATAAAAAAAATGACTTAAATAAAACCGGTCAAAGATCAAAGGGGTCAACTTTATCCATGGCATTATGCAGAATACAACTTTGGAATAATTATGATGGTATGTGGCAAATCATTGACTTGATTAGAACTTTCACCATCGTAGTAGTTGACCATTGACTTGATTTATTAGCTTATGATGATCTGTTGAATTTGTTGTCATTAAGTTTTGTGACACATTAGAGAACATGTGATAAAGTAGAACCAAGGCTGCCTTCAGTGTTGTAAAAATCGGCCTCGTCGGCTAGTAGGCACCGATAAATTTTTAGGTAGTCGGTCAAAAAATTGGTGATCGGTCAAAGTCGGCTAGGTGGGCAAAATCTGCGGCAACATTTTACGGCGACTTTTGATATTCTATATATGTGTGTGTGTGTATAAAGTTTAAATTTTATAAAAATTATATAGAAACTTTGGATGTATATATATAATTCTGAATAATTTTATATAAAATTTCCAATCTGATTAATTGTTTAATTATGATAAATCTCGACTATTCCTGCCCTACCCTACTGCCCGATTAGCGACTAACAATTTCTACAACAGTGGCTGCCTTTGTACCATTATTAAATATGAGAATAATGCAAATATTGCAATCTTTAAATATTATCATGATGACTTCCTAAATAAAATTGGTAGCTTGATACGGTAATGTAAACAATTGTTTCAAAATGGGTATTTTAAATTAAGAGTAAATTGCCAAAATGGTCTTTGTAGTTTGTTAGTATTTCATTCTTGGTCAGTAGGTTTCATAAATTAGCTACATGGTCCTAAACCTTTAAATATTTGTAACGCATAAATCCCCTAAATTTCACTCTTGGTCCCTAGATTTCTTGTATTTCATCTATCTCAAATTCTTATATTTTTTATCAACTTTATAGAATTGAATATTTATTATTGTGCAGGGATGAATTTTGGGAATTGTACACAACCCACTTTCACCAGAGACTCCTAAGTGGCAGTCTTCGCATCTGTCTCTACGGCACCATTGATGCCAACAACTTCAAAAGAACGAAGGGAAGATCAGATGCAAACGAGTGAGCAATTGTATTATACTTATATGGGTATGTTGAACCTTTACCTGATTATTTTGGTATTGTCTCTAACGTCTCAAACAAAAAAACAAACAAACAAACTTACCCAGTATATTCCCACTTTTCAGTAGGGTTTGTGGAGGAAGGATGGAAACAAACCTTACTCCTATCCCAGTTGGGATAGAGAGGCTGCTCCGAAGGAGTCCTCGGCTCAAAGTTATCATTTGAAGTTAATCATCCCAACACCTTTAACATTATTTTCACAAAATGACTAAAATAACGTTAAAATTAGTGCAATTTTACTTTTGTCCCTTGAGGTCCTACACAAATATACATTATATGCGCGCGTGCATCGCAAATGGGGCGTTAATGTCTCAAACAAGAGTAAGCTAAATAAAGTATTTGATCAAAAAAGAAAAGAGGTCAAATGAGTCAAGCTGGTTGAAAGGTATCTGAAGTTTTAGTATATTGAAATCTCATAGATGGCTTTACTAAAAGTCGTCAAGAATACTTCTAATACCTTGCTAACTTATAAGTATATAAAAAATATAGAGAAAGGCGTTAGTGGGTAGTTCCAATATTACCCAACAAAATTTTATCTGCATAAAACTACCTGTTTTGACTTTGACCCGTTACAAAGGCTGTTTATTCATCTAAATGTGTTCATGTTGTATTCTTGACTGTTGACCGATAGGATTGCTTGATCATATTTTGGGTTTTGGTTTGAAACTTGAGAGCCGGATATGCGTGATCGTGAATGTTATTAGGAATGCTTAGAAGACGACGAGGATGGTCGAAGATGAAGATCAGAAAACTTGTGAGTTTTGGGCTAAATTGGAAAACTAAAGAAAGAACTTGAAGTTTTCTTGTTCTTGACACAATTAGGTTATTCAATCTCTTAAGATTCTTAAAAATATTTAAGTACTTATATTTGGTTTTTTCGTTCATGCTGTTAGGGTTTTCAACTCTTTTGAGCCTAAAGTTTGAAGATTACGTTTTAAGGGTTCTATTTTCATTGCTATTTTGATATTTAGGAGTGTTAGTTTTTTTCTGTTAAGTTGTTCTGAAAAGACCATTTTTTTTCTGTTAAGTTGTTTGAATCGGTTTTTAAGTTTTTAAAAATCCTTTTTTAGTTTTGTTAGGCAAAATAAACTTTTTAAAGAAAACTCTTTATATATATGTACATATATATAATATAACTACCCACCCACCAAAGTACCAAACCACCTCTCAATCTTTCTCAAAAATCTATTTGACTCTGAAGAACCAAGAAAACCCAAAAAATCAACCAATTTTATTAGGAAACCTTCAGATTTCATCAAATTTACTTTTTCAAAATATATTACACTATTTTTTTTATTAAATATCTGTTATATTATATATATACACACATTGAGAAAGATATTCTGTAAAGTAGAGAAATCTTAAAATATATAATATTTGATAAACAATTATTGTATTTAAAATGAAACTAGGATTTAGGACCCCGCGCGTTGCGCCGGGTCCGTTAAACTAACATGAAGCACATTATTCTGTTTATACTGATGTAGGTAAACAACACGTAACACTCAAAGTCCACTTAAAATATCAGAATTTTAGTAATAGATAAATACACATCTCAGACCTATAAAAAGGCAACAAAAAAGGAAGCCTCCCGTCATGACTGTAAAGATGTTGCCACACCAAGATACGAAACACCAAATATCTACTTGAATCTACATTTATATGGTACTCATCAAAGCATAAAAAATCATTGGCCACCAAAGTCCGTCTTATTTTTTTTTTAAGTAATCTACTCTAGAACACAAATAGATTTTCAAAGAAAAATATATTTAGAAAAAATGAGCCAAATTTGAATTGCTAAGCACCTGCGGTTGGTAAACCAATTTGAACCATGTCAGATTATGATGGCTGTATAACAATCCATATAGATGGCTTCAAGAAATACCTGACATCATTTATGTCTATCATACACACTAAAAAATATGCCAGCATAAAATTAACTGCCTAAAGTCTAACTCTTTACATTTCAATAATCAAACATACATCTAAATATAATTGAACTAATGAAATATGATAAACATAAAGCAAAAAAGTTCCAGTTAGAAAGTTCCAAGAAATATTTTACATCCTCCATGTCTGTCATACACATCAAAAGATTGCCAGAGTTTGCAAAATCAGGATAAATAAAAAAGACAGGGTACTTGCATAAGAAAAAAAACTGAAATGTTCTCTTTATTTCAAATTCTATACACACTACAACTTAGTTTGAGATAAAATTAGTGATCACCATGCAAACTGAAACTCTAGCAAATCAAACTTCAATAAATTGAATCCAGGTCTCTGGCCTGGTTACACCATTTCTAAAATCAGAAAAAGGGTTAAATTTTTCCACATTCACTAAAAAACCAACTCATTTTTTCAAATAATTCGACTAAACATGGCTAGTGTTAATTATAACAAAAAATGCTTTATCATGACCTCATTGTATTTCCTGTTTCAAAGCACTCCCAAAAAATTAACATTAAACTAAATAAACATTTAAGAACATAGAATGAATTTAAGAAAGAAATACAAAGATCAAATATGTAATGGTTTCAATATTACAAAAGACAATCATTGTTGTTAAAGAACAAAAATAATCCACTCTATACAATTGTATACATTCATGCATTCATTTATATCTAATCAAAAACCTCGTATGATTTTACTAATAAATCAAAATATTATACTCCACAACAAACTAAATATTGTGATTGTTTGGGGAAGAAGTGATTATAAATTTGATATTCTAATAAGTTATGATCAAATCAAAAGTCAAGATTACTAAAAAAACTAAACCCTAAACTTGTAGATAAAACAATTCAAGGTCTTGAAAGACATGAAAGATGAATCAAACAAAACCTAGATCAATGGGGTCATGATTGAGCGCAAGTGGAATCGATTTGGATAATACATATACTAAAAACAATAAGATATTGACAAAATAACAATTGCTACATTCTTACCTGTTTGTAATTTGAATTCCAACTCTTCATCGCCTTGAGAGTTCAATTGAAAGGCGTGAAAGATGAATCAAACAAAACCTAGATCAAGGGGATCATAGAAATGAAAACAATGAGGTGATTGGAGTTGCAGATCGGTGGAGAAGTTTCGCCAGAAAAAGGAGGCATTTCATTCCCCTGATCACACAGACACAATTTAGGGTTTTGGTGAGATGAGAAGGGAGAAGTAATGACTAATGAGAGATGTCGTGGGTGTTGTTTAGTAGTGCATAGGACTTGTACCAAACGCAATAGAAGAAGTAAAAAATGAACAGTGATTTTTGTCTCACATTCAATATTTGCTTTTTAATATATATATTAATGAGTGACATAATGTAAAATGAGTTAAAGATGATTAACACTTTTAACACAATACGAGTCAAGATGATTAATCTAAAAACTATATGAATAAAATGAATTAAAAAAATAAGAGTTACCAATTTTATGTTTGATGAAAATATCATTAAAATTTTTCTTAAAACTCATCCTTACCTGAATTTTGACACGAGCATGTTTTTATCCATTACCCAACTCAATCGGCTTATTTTGTCAGGCTTAGGCAAAAGCAAATCAAACTATTCATAAATTATTCTTGCCTCAATAAAAATTTAAAGTAAATTATGATTTTAGCCTATGTGGTTTATGTGTTTTAACTATTTTAACTCAAAATATAATCTTCTATCAATGGTTTCAATGCAATCCATGTGTTTTTAAACAACTAACGGTTTTGACCCCTAACCATATTACAGATTTGAGGACCAAAATTGTTAGTTATTTAAATCACATAGGCAACATTGACTGAAGATTATATTTTAAAATGAAATAGTTAAAATAAATTTACTCAAATTTAAGTCAAACTAAGGCCCTGTTTAGGATTCCTTATTTAACTTTAAAAAGACTTTTTGTCAAAAGTGCTTATTAACTTATGACCTTTTGAAATGAAGTTTTTAAAAATGTGTTTGGATTAGCTTTTCCAAAATGAATTTCCAAAATGATTAAAAATAACATTTTTATTATCGACACTATTTTAAGGTTATTGGATAAAGGTAGAGGTTGCAATTTTTACCCATATCAAAGGAAATGAGTTTGTTTGGATAAACAATTGTAGTATAATGGGTTGAAATTGGTAGCACTTGAACACAATGCGGGTCAAAATGGGTAACCAAAAAACTATGTAAATGCAATGAATTCAAACATTTAAGAATGATTAATAACATATTTGATGAGAAAATCACTAAAAATGATCTAAATGGACTATATGTTTACTTATAACACATCTTAAGTTAAACTAAATTGATGTTTTCTAAGAACAATCCATTTAGACCCGAACTGATTTTGCTTAAAACCCGTTATGACACGCACTCATCCTGACCCGAACCCATTCTAACCTGTTACCCAATCCGACCCAACCCGCCCATTTTGCCAGGCATAGATAAAGGGTAAAGAGTTGGGTAGATTTGTAATTTTATGTCAATAAGTCATACGTCATTTTGAAAAACCAGAATTTTTAGCTTTTGAAAAACAACTTATTACCCTTTTACAAAAAGTTATTTTCAATTTTACAAAAAGTTATTTTCAAAAGTCAGTTTAGGTTTGGCAAACAACTTATTGACTTATTGGCTTTTCGTAAAAGTCAATAAGTGCAAACATGGCATAAACTTAAATAAGACACGGCTACATAATAGTTAATCTAATAAAAATGAATGTATAGCTTCATGCACAAGTGCACAACAGTTAAATGGGCTTTCTAAACCTCAAGCAAACTTTTAAGAAATAATGCGTATTAGAGGTGGGTAAAAAAAACCTGGAACCGGCAACCTGCACTAGTCATACCCGAACCGTTGGGTACAGGCGGTTCTAGATTCTTAGAGAAATCGGAACCGGCCAAAAACATGTTCAAACCAGAACCAAAACCAGAACCGGTTATTGACTTTGTTTACTGAAACCAGAACCGTTTGGTACCGATACCGGTTAAAAAAGCCCGGTTTACCCAACTCTAATGCATATTACACAAATAAGAAATACGAAATATTATTAATATAATTTTTGGAAAAAAAATCATTACACAAATAGTTTTTGCCTTAAAAAACCAAATCGCTACCTTAGTTAAAATAACCGGATAACAAATCACGGCTCATACAAGTAAAACACCAGAATCTATTTATACAAATATGAATAAAACTATTTTAGGTTAAAAAAAAAAGAAAAAGAAACAAAGAAGAAAAGCAAGCCCAATTCGAACCAAGCAAAACTACTAATATTTATTTTCGAGATGGCAATTTTCACCATAAATTAAAAGAAATTAGTAACCTAAAAACTACGTGAATAAAATAGATTAAAACATTTAAGAACTAGTAACAAATTTGATAAAAAATCACTAGAAACAATCCATTTTAGATTATTTGTTTAACATAACCCATTTTAACTTAAACCAAATTAATGTTTTATAAAAACAATCAATTTATACCCAAACATATTTTGTTTAAAACTCATCCTGACCTGAACCTATCCGACCCATTACCTAACCCGACTCAACCCGTCTATTTTGCAAATCTTAATTATTTCAAGTAAAGAAAGAGAAAAAAAAGTCAAGATTTAGAGCTAGAGTTCGAATCCATTCGTTAAACAAAATAAAAAATTGACCAAGACTTGTTTACACCCATATATATTTATAAAACTATTATATTGGATTGTATTCTGCAAATGAAAGAAAAAATGCCAACTTAAAACTCAAAAAGACCACAAACAGAAGACTAAAAGTATAAGAATACAATTTTATGTTTTATCAGGATGCTAATCCCACATTTTAGAAGGTATAAATGCAACTTCAAAGTTTTTTATGCTACCATTGGAGTAGCAGTAGATGCACAATCAGAAACAAAGTATGCAACCAACACTCACTCATCATTCAGCCGACACAAAACCAAAACCAGAAAGAAAGCGGTTAACTTTCTCAAAGACGAGATTTCCCGGCTCATATCAAACTGTAATTACAAGATCCCGCTTTATGAAGCATACCAAAACAGCAGTATTATTCATCACATGAAATCATCATACTCATCATAACCGTCATAACCAGCATTTACAACAGCTTCGTCATCAGGCTTATCCATCAGCAGTTGTTTCTTCTTACCACCTATACAAGATGACATAAAAACTTGAAAATATATAAAATTTACTAATTATGTAAATAACCCCTTAGAGGGAACACAAGTAGACAATTTGAAGTCCAATTCGAACTTCTCTTTCTCAGAAAGCATTAATGAGGTGGCAATATAGTAGGTTTAATCAGTGAACCTAAACACACCCATACATTTATATGTCAGACATCAACCCTAACCTGAACACAGTCTGTAACCCAATTATCTAAAATGTCAAACAGGTGTTGGACTAATCTTCTCAGTTGTTAGAAGTAAAGGGGGCAGTTTTATTTGTTTAAAGGTCGGCTTACTGATTGTGTATTACATACCTCGAATTGGGGTTGGTTAGTTTAGGATGTAAAGGATTAAGGATGATTATTAGATTGTTTTTCTTGGTTGAACTAGATTAGAATTCAAATTAAAATTGAGTATATTTAGGTAAGAGGATTTATTCCCTGGTTAGGTATCACTAATGTCTAATAAAGAAGTACCAATATAAAAAGGATTTTGATCAAACCAACTTACATGCTCTTCATTTATCGATTCGTAATTCTTGGGCCATTAATGGGTTGGCAGTTTGTAAACAGGATGTAACATGTAAATAAGATGTGATCAAGTTGTGAGTGGTTTAACCAAGATGCTGGTGGTGAACGGGTTGTAATAATAAATGGGTTAAACAGTCAAAATGTGTTGGTAGTTTAACCTTACAAAAAATAATTTTTAATTTTAATCCACTTTTAAACAAGGATGAAAAGTGGACAAATTTTAGGTGACCCTAGCAGTACCCATTAATTTAAACAGGTTTAAACAGTTGACACAAAAGACAATCTGTTTATTAAAAAAAATAAAAAAGCAACCGAAAACCATATTAGTTGTGTCATGTTTAGGAACATGTCAACTGCCAAACCTACTTCTGTAATACTATTAAGTGTGTTAATTTAGTTACAAAAACAAATATTACCGTACAATAATAACCTAAAGCAGATATACCTGTTTTCTTTTTACCAGCAGCAGCTTCTTTCTCAGCTTTTAATTTTTCATTAGCAATGGCACTTACAGAAGAAGCAACTTCTTTTGCATCAGCAGCTTTCAAGGAAGCCATTGATAATCTCATTACATGCTTCAGCAGTCCAATATAATGAAAGCTTTTCTGCATACATGAAATGAAGAAACTTAATTTCTGAGCAACTTATCAACCATCAAAATAATAATAATAAAAAAAAAACTCAATCATTACCTCATATGGTCGAAGCTTATTAGAAATGAGTTCCGCGTACTCTAGATAGTCAGCTTCTGATTTGGGGATAAAAGTATCAATTGTCTTATCATCACCTTTCTTACTAGAAAAAAGTTCTGCTGTGTGCTTGTAATCAGCTTCTTCCACAAGCCTGTAATAAATTAGTTGATTGTATGTGAATCAATGTAACATATGGTCACCATCCGTTCATCTAGCTAACTCCTTGTATGCAAGATGTTTATAATCAACTCAACTTCACATAAATTTTATAAAGAAACAATAGTGATGGCAGTTTAAACCCGTCACTTTGGGTTAAGCTTTACTTAAAATCAATCAATTTTAGAAGATATGCTCTATGGGAACATTTCAATCATGGCCAATATTGTCATTTAAAATGATGATAAAAACCTCCTAAACAAAATTATCTCCAAATTTAGCATTTCATTGCAAAATTACAGATCTTTATTTAAGTTTTATACCAACTAAAAGAACAAAGAAGACAAACAAAAAGGTGTTTGTTGATCACCCAATCCGCCAGGCTGCCAAAGTTGATTTTTACGTTACTGCACACAAAAATAGTATGTCCAGAAATGGCATTAAGTTTAATTACATGCTACAAAGCTACAATACAAGTCACTATAACTATAGCTTAGAACACAAAAGCGATTTATAAGTGAAAAGTAACCAATAAATCAAGTTAAAATAGCTAGTTTGATCATACCAATGAATCTATAAAAGATAACACCAGAGAATGTCATGTAAAAAAGTAAGTAACCAACTTAATATGGGTTCATATATATATATTTCTTAGTAAGATAAATAATTTATGTCATTAATGGTTCATACCGTTGTTGTCTGAGTTTCTCTGCTACAGGGTCTAATGGCACCTCTTTCTCTACTTCAACAACGGCCTTCCCTTTTTCTTGAACCGGTTTGGCTGTTGATTTCTTTGGACCTTTCACAACAGGAGGAGGAGCTACCACAGGTGGCTAATGCACATAAAAGAGATACACGGCAAAGTAATGAAAAAAAGATACACGGCAAAGTCATGAAGAAGAAAAAAAAAGATGATATTATTCAAATAAAAAGTGTTCTAATCTACAATGAAAGAAAAATAAAGACCGCATAAGCATATATCTTCACAATTATAAGATCATGATGTTATGCTTTCGTCAACCAAAAAAAGAATATAGAGTGTACCGGAGCAGGTTCATCTTCATCTTCCCAAGAATCTTTTACATCATCTTCATCAACATCTTCATCATCCCACATGCTTTTAGGCTCCTTTTTGTTAGCAAGTAGGCCTGGCCCATCCTCTGACACATTCCGTTTAAATAGATAAAACACGTGTGACAACAGACAATACATATAATGCAAATAGAAAATATTTTAGCTTTCAATATGCATTTAAAAAAAGGTTGTTAATTTCACAAACCATCACAAAATGTTCCGTATATGATACTAAATTGCATTCATAATTGATTAGAAACAAAAAAAGAAAAAAGGAACAGCCATTCTGTGATTAAATACAGACAGAACTCGAAATTATATGTGGGATAACAGACAAGATTCTGCTTTGAGCCTTTGATGATAAACAACATGAACAAAACAGAATATACTATATTTGGTGCTAATACACACATATACGTGTGTATCCTCCAAAGATGACAAATAAGTAAACAACATGAACAGAACATGAGAGAAATCAGTAATCACCAATGACAACTTTGTAAGAAATCATGACAAAACTTGGCATATGAAAACCATGTAGGGTTAATCCCGACTTTTTTACAAGTTTAGGGGCTACTTTCTCATTCAGAATTTATGTTTTGTTTAATTTAATTTATTCAGATAGCATTAACTAGGCAGGATTTAATTAAGTATTAGTTTATTTGAATGTTTATCAAGTGGGTAGGTAGTTGAGTCAAAGTATGGTTTGTTTTTGTTCAGTTTAATAAGATGTTTGGTTTGATGGTTTTATTAAGCAGTCTCATCAATAAAAGTTTCTGGCTCACAATTACAAGTTTTTGTTTTGTTCTCTTGGTTTTATGTTTTACGTTTTTCTGTTCGAAGCATAACAGGGCCTTCAAACCATGCCAAAACTTTTATCTAAAACTAGCAATGTTAGACCAAGGCAAAGTCAAGAACAATTATGATACCTAAATACCACCAAAATATTACATAAAATATATTAAGTGAGCATCTAAAGCATGCATAACCTATTAATGAAGAATGCCTCTAGAAAATAACATGATATGTGGTATCTGCCACTAACGAATTCCAGGGCCACGAGCCACCAATTTTTTTTATGAATGATAGTCAGCCAATAAGCAAATTCAACGATATAACCACTTTGTTTTCTTCACCATTCTTCATGGATTTAAGTAACAAACAACAAAATTTACTTATAGCATAAACCATGTAAAAAATTGAAAGATTCAAGTAAGAATAACTATAAATTGATTAATATATCAAAAATGAACACATGATTAGAAACATACACACACAAACACACATGCACACAGATTAGAGAGAAAGAAAGATTCACCCCAATCTTCCATCTTCTATAGCTTTCTTTACTCTTGTATAAAGCTGTGAATTTATTGTGGATGAGTCAGAGATGCCTCAACCTGCTACATGAAACAAGGTAAAAGTGACTATTTTAATATAAACAAACCAAGAGTTCTAGTAATACACTTATCATAAACTATTGCCTCCTATATCAAAATTATGGGATAAAACAGCCAAATTAGCCTTTACTTCAATCCTTACAAGCTTACTAAATCAATCAAACCTCAAACCAGAATAAAAAAAGATGACTGCCATCCAGTTACTCATGCTTTATGAAGTAACTTTGGGGGTATCAAATTGCATAAACAATCACCAGATTATACGATCAGGTTTCTATCTTCTTCTAAATCCACATATGTTGCCTAATTTGTTATGTATAAGATTGAGAAATATAATGGAAAACAAAGTAGGATCATGCTGGAACAGGGATTTAACACTTATCAATTTATAATTGGTTACTACAAGTTCTTTATGGTAATTCAATAGCACATAAAGACATAAGAAGAATTATATCGTACCTTAAGACAATTCAGTCAGTGGCAGTGGCGCTACAACGACGGCAATAAAAAGCAAACGGTATGCTGCGATAAAAAAAAAAGAGAGAGAGACTGATTTTAGTTAGGGTTTTAATAATTGGTTTGGTAAAAAAGCCCTAAATTTATTTGAAAGGAATACGAATAATTAACAGATTGAACAGAATTATATATGTTAATCAGACCAAATCCAAAGAACACAATATAATTTCGAAGCAACAACAAAACCTTGAAAGAAACCAAAACAGAAGATCGCATCATAATGTCAACTGACGCAAGAATCTTCAATTCCGATAAGTACAAGAAACCTTCGACAAGAGATAAGGAGATGGAAATACCTAATTAAAGCACAAGAGGCGGTTGAGTGTCCGGTCTGCAGTCGCCGGAAGCAGCAAAGAACGATGTGTTCCGACGTCGGAAGTCGGGACCGGCGGTGTTCAGTCGGCGGAAAAATGATCGGAAAACGAGAGGACAGAGGCTGCTAGTAGCGGCTAGGGTTAGACGGTAAGAGACTGGAGACGATATAAACGTAGACGGGGATTATTTAATATATAATTTAATTTATATCTATCTATACTCTATAATAAAAGAGTAACAAATTTGCCACATGTAATATTCTCACACCACTAATGCCACATGTCACATTCTTACACTATAATTGCCACTTGTCAACACATTATAATTTCGCTTAATTCTCTCTCCTATTAAATAATATATTCTCAACCAAGGGTTTCTAGCCTAATGGTTACCCCCTTGACTTCCCTATGGGAGGTCTTGGGTTCGAATCCGGGCTGAGGCATATTTGCTGAAGCAAGGTCAGGGGGTTTACTCAGTTGTGAGGTTCCTCCTGGGGTGGGCTCGGGCATACGCCCCAGAGCGTCAAATCCGAGGGGACGGTTGAAATCCCGTCTTGGGTGTCGTTGTACCAAGCCGTTCAAAAAAAATATAATATATTCTCTCTCTTATTAAATAAATAATAATACTAATAACTAACATATTATTTATCTTATTATAATAAATCACACTTTAAAATTTTTTTATAAAATATGAAATTATCTAAAATCAAAACTTTTAAAGTAAAAATATTTTATTTTCAAAAAAACAAAATTTATGTAAAAAACAAGTTATCTTAAAAAATGATTTATTTTAAAATAAAATATATTATAAAATGATTTTTTAAACAATGAGATTTTTATCATCCAATGTGTTTTTTAGTTTAATATTTTATATTAAGTCCGTGTAAAACATGAGTTTATAATATAGTGCAATATATACAAGTATTCTAAAAGCATAATATTTCATTTATTTCACCCGTGTAACACACGGGATTTAACCTAGGCTGCTAGTAGCGGCTAGGGTTAGACGGTAAGAGACTGGAGACTAATGTTTTCAGAACCGGACCGGACGTCTTACTGGTTACTCGTCGGACCGGTCGGACCGGATTCACGAACCGGGCAACATAATAAATATATAAAAAATGTTAAAAAAAGTTATATAATTATAATCACATTTAAACAAACACAATTACTATTCACACAAATATAACCATTTTTTAAAAAAATACAAGATTAATTGTAATGTTATATTTTTTGGATTTTGGTTTAAAAAAAAGAAAAAAAAAATTGTTTCTCATCCCACATAGGTTCACATCTTTCCCTTCCTAACTTTTCATCCCACATTGGTGAGAGTACAAGAAAAACCTTCATCCCCTCCCAATAAAAAGAAGAGAAGAGGGCACCATTTGTATGAAAAAAGCTACCATTTCAACCCTTTGTTTGGTTTTAATGGTTTATTTTTTAGATTTTAGTTTTTTTTAAAAAAAAAAAAAAACCGGTCCAACCAGTGGTCCGGTTCCCGGTCCGACCGGTCACCCGATGGGCCGGCCGGTTCTCTTCCGAGCGGTCCGTATGCTTATTTTGGGCCGGTTCCCGGTCCGACCGGTCCGGTCCGGTTCTGAAAACACTGCTGGAGACGATATAAACGTAGACGGGGATTATTTAATATATAATTTAATTATTAACTATATATACAACATTATATTTATGAAACCTTATTCAAAAGGTTCATCAAATTAACAAAAATAATTGTTTCATTTTTTTTATCGGCGAAGATTTCAATCATGTTAACCTATGACCCCTATTTTGCTACGGAAATGATTTGAACCCAAAACCTAGCATTTGAAAGAATCTTGGGGTATTATTAAGACAATATTGTATATATTGTTTTATTGATCATGTGGTTTCATGTTGTGATTTTTTAGTTTTGACTTTTCCTGTTATAATTTATTTTGATGTTTAGTATGCGATTTTTTTATGTTTTAGTTTTATGTTATCATT
Organism: Mikania micrantha; assembly: GCA_009363875.1. Lineage (NCBI taxonomy): Eukaryota > Viridiplantae > Streptophyta > Magnoliopsida > Asterales > Asteraceae > Mikania > Mikania micrantha. The sequence goes on along the minus strand of CM018680.1, from coordinate 72,981,457 downwards.
ACATCTATGTTTACTTTTAGTTTTTAACGCTTGTTTTTATGATTGGTTATTCCTGAAATTGTTAAAGGTTTTAAATTTATGCGGTTAAACATATTCAACTTTGCTAGTCATTTATAACACGGTATTTTGTGCAACTTAAATAAGACAAAGGCGAATCTATTTAAACATTTTTTACAAGTCAGTAACATCTCTATACATTTATATCAAATGGTAACTTGTTATGACGCATGGTAAGACAGGCTGCAACGCGCACGAAGGAAGAGGCGCAAGTCTGACATGGTTGGCTGGTTGTCCGACTGAAGCGGTGGAGATGAGGCCGACGCCTTGCATGATCTCCCCCTTGCACGTTCGAAATTGCAATAAAATGAAGAGTGAGGGTGGGCCCAACCCTTTTAAAAATATTTTTTTTTAAAAAAAGGCCAATGGTATTTTTTTTTAACTCTAACTACTGTATTTTAAAAAAGGGTTAGTTTTTACATCCCTATAAATGCTCACTCAAAGTAACTCATTTTCATCCAAAAATCGTATACAAATTCTTTCAATTTTTTCAACTTTTACACAAGAGCCTCATTTTTATTTTTTTAATTATATTTTATATTTATTTATTAAATATATTTTTACATTAAAAATCATTTGTTTAAAAGAAATTTAGAAAACGAGATTATGATGCAAAAGAAAGAAGATGCATGTAAAAATAATGAGCTGGAGTTAAAAAGAAAAGAAAAGATCCATGTAAAAAGAATGGATAAAAAGATGATGTGACATTGATTACTAGATTGCATGTAATAAATTCAGTATTTAACATTATGGGTAGTCTAACTTGTTTAGTTTCTTGTTAATGTATGTTATATCTGTCAACTATATCTTAAATTATAACAAATAATATTTTTATGTTAATTTGGTTTTTGGTTTTAATCCGTTTTCCAAATATATAAAACATATACCAAAACATCGCATCACATGATTGTTAAATGTATAACTAGTGGGTTTTCCTCGTGTTGCGGCGGGATTTTCGCTGCGATAGAAAAAGAACAATGTTTTATCATTAATCAAAGACTTCTCTAATCTGATCATAATAGCGTGATAACATTACGAATATCAAATCACATCCCAAATACGGACCACAATGACTGTAAGTTTATTTGGCGTACTTTATAATTAATATTAGTATTATATAATTATTATTACCATTTAGTTGCTGTTGTTATCAATATTATCACTTTAATGTATGTATCGTTCATCATTTTTTTAAAGAAAAGTTAAAGTTTTAGTAATATTGCTCTCTCACGATGATAACTTCACGAACATCAAAACACAAACAAAATTCGGTAACAAAATAGAACTCGAAAAATAATATTATTTAATTATTACCTCATGTAAACAATATTATTAAAATATTATTAAATTAAAATAATGAATTGCGTTGCAGCAATAGTCCAAAAAGTAAAAAAAAAAAATGACAATTGTTTTTGCAGCGGTTCAAGTTAAAAAAACTAATAAACAAGTGGTTTTTTAAAACCAATTGTTAAATAAAAATAATAAATGACAACTTAACTTAAAAGAAAAAAAAAAGCCTAGAATACACTTGAAACCACATGTGAAGGATAAAAAAAAAAAATACTATCTCTAATCGAAACAGAAAAACCATAATTGTCACTATTACCCTCCATGCCATTTAACAATATATATAACTAGATGGTGCTTGGCGCGCGTTGCCGCGCAAATTTAACACCTTCGTTTTGACTTGAGAAAGAACTCAAAAGAAAAAAAACCATTAACGGGTAAGAGTCGTGACTATAAAACAAACATATTATGAGTTAAGAAGTAAAACAAAACTAAAATAAAACCTTTGGGAAACAACATCTCAGCTCTCATGTTATGAGAAATTGTAATAGGTTATCTAACAGAATTTCTCACGAAAAATGAATTTCTCACGAAAAAATAAAGAAAAAAATGAATTTATCATGGGTTATCTAAAAGAATTTCTCACGAAAAATAAATTTCTGACGAAAAATAAAGAAAATAATGAATTTATCTTACGAAAAAATAAATATCTCGTGAAAAAATGAACACGAAAAATGATTATCTCGCGAAAAAATTAATATCTCGTGCGACAATGAATTTCTCGCGCCAAAAAACACGACACAAATGAATTTATCGATAGAAAATGAATTTATCGCAAGAAATCAAAACATCGCGAGATATCAAAATCTCGCGACATTCACTATTTGAAAAAATAAAGAAAAAATGAATTTCTTATGGGTTATCTAAAAGAATTTCTGACGAAAAATGAATTTCTGACGAAAAATAAAGAAAAAAATGAATTTCTCACGAAAAATGAATTTATCTTGCGAAAAAATGGATATCTCGTGAAAAAATGAACACGAAAAATGAAATTATCTCACGAAAAAATGAATATATCGTGCGAAAATGAATTTCTCGCGCGAAAAGTAGGACACAAATGAATTTATCGATAGAAAATGAATTTATCGCGAGAAATCAAAATATCGCGAGATATCAAAATCTCGCGACATTCACTATTCATAAATTGCTTTTGTTTATATAGATAATTCTCTTCAAATATATATTACATTTTTTTAAAGTAGTAAAATCATTTTTTTAGTTAATTTGGTTCCTATGATAAGATCATATTACATGTGTGAACTAACTTAAAAAAAATTACAAAAACCGTTTCAACTAGTTTAAAAAGTGTCATTAACAATCATTAAAGTGGATGGTTATTTATTTTATATGTTCAATTTTCTAAATAATTAAGATATCTTTTTGTCATATCTCATTTAAAAAATAGTAAAACTATTTACCTATCCCACCTTCTTCTTCTTCTTCTTCTTCTTCATCCTTTTATTTTTTTCAAACAATCAACACCATCACAACCTTACAAGCTCAACCACCACCATATCATTAAGCCACGACTTTTTCAACCATCGTCACACCACCACAACCATGATTCATCAACACCGCTGGGCACACCACCCTCTTCATGGTTCCACCAACATCAAGCCACCAACACCACTAACACTAAATTATACTAACTTGAATGAACAAAAATGAGAAATCAACACCACTAAGTGAAATTATCACATGGTGTCCTTCGCCTTTAAAACTGAATCATGAAAAACATAAAAGAATGAAGATGTTATGGAGGTGGGCGGTGGATTCTTTATGTTCTTCTTTCTCATCGGAAACAATGACCAAAGTTTGAGGTAGCAAAAGATGGTAAGTGGCGACGAATGAATGAGAGATTGATGATATTGCTTGAATGAAGAAAAAGACTAGACGTGACATGATGTCGCGATAGTTTTTGTGGGAGATGATAATGGGTATGAGGTGAGTGAAGGTGTGAAGACATGTAAGTTTAATTAATTTTTTACAAAATGTATATATGTTTTAAATTATAAATAGTGGGTTTATCTGTATTATTAGAAAAAATTAACATCGATTCACTCAAAGGATCACAAGTGTTACTATACCTTTTGAAACAATTTGGACTATCTGATTTTTTTTTTAAGTTGAAGACTGGCTTTATCACAAGGACTATCTTTATAATTAACTTTTTTAGTGTGAAAATGAATTAACATCAGACCCTTTCAAGTAGTTTCAACTATCCATGAGGTACAGCAGGAGGGAAAAAACAAAAATAAAAGATGGAATGAAAGGAAAAGTTAAATCGGTGTGAAGAAATGGTAAATTCACATATAAGTTTTTACTAATTGTAAATGAGTATATGCAAAATATTATTTAAAAATCCCTAACACATATATCGGTAAAACAGTATCGTTACCTGCTTTGATTTAGTGGTTGTCGTCGATTGTATCGTGGAGAGATTTTCTTTGTAACATAGTCTATGTATGGTTTGGGATTTATTATAGTGGTAGTTGACGTAGGCTTGTTGGTCCTTCATAACTGTGTAATCATGATTTCGTGTTAACTATCAAGGGGTAACATAACTTTTACTTTGTGTTTGTGTGTAAATACTTAAAAGAACATGCTACATTTATTCAACATTAAAAGACATAAAATTTATGAAGACTGACACAGATCTTTTACTTTGTGTTTGTGCATAGATACTTAAAAAACATGCTACATTTATTAAACATTAAAAGACACAAAAAAAGTTACCCAAACGGTCTGAAAAAACAAGCACACAATGATGTTTTAACGATATTTTCATCTAAGGGATATGCATATTTGTGATCAGTTCATGATCAACTATTATTAAAAAAAAATAACCAAGAAAGATACATGTTACTCTATGATATCTTCTCAACTTTGTTTTTCCGTCTTTCTCTCATATTAAATAAGTGTACACATGTCATTATCTTGTGTCTTATTGTTTTATAGTTTATTTCTCTTATTAAATTAATAATGACAACGATACTAACAAAATATAATTCTAGATATTTAAATCCATTTAATTATAAATAATTATTATGTTTTCTAACTTCCTTATTACTAATTATTTAATTTTTTATTTATTAAACCGTGTAAGACATAGATTTTTCTAAATTTGTTCTTAATATAAGAATTTAGGTTTATTGATGAACTAATTCACATATATTTATCTAATAAATAAGACATTTTTAGCGACGTATCTCACTTGTTACTTCCCTCCTCACTCGTTATTTCCTTTGTAAAGTACGCTTGCTTTTATTTTGAATTTTTTACATAAGTTTATTTTAAGTCTTTATTCTTTTTTTGGTTGTAGAATGTTTATTTTAATAATGGCAAACGGATATATTAAGATAGACAGAGACTTTGGAAATTACAAAATGAAAAATTTAGGATTATATTATTGGTACACCTGTGTATAAATAACCATACTTTTGTATTTTTTTAATATTAAAATTATTTAAAAATATGTATGAGTAAAAGTTGTGTGAATATACTGTAATTGATTTGACCTACGTATAGTGTTAAGATAATGTGAGTGGTGTATGAATATTATGACCCAAAATTTAACTCCATCACAAACAATAAATCTGGAAGGAGGCTATAGGCTGTCATAACACATCCTTTTAACCTAATTACCGCATCAAGAGTCGCTTTCTTTTTTTTTCCTAAACATCTTTTTTTTCTTTTCCTAAACAACATTTTTTTTATAATTTATCCTGACAAAGTTCGAACTTTTTACCTCATGGGAGCAACACCTTAAATCTTACTGAATATTGATAATCAGTGATGAATTTGAGAGAATATGAACAAGAATTTCACACACTTTGGTATATACAAACAATCTGATAATACTCTAGTGAATACGTTTAATCACACATGTCTTATATTATATATAGTCCTAGATTCAGTTTTTATTTTAAAAAAATATACCGCAATCTTTTGACACGTAACATTTAAATAATAATCTCTCTCTCCTAAGCTAAACTTAGTTTAAGTGAGATCAAGTTTACTTTGCATATTTATGTTTGAAGTGTCCATGTTCATTACACTTGAACATTTTATGTGATCTTTCTTCTCATGGACTTAATTTCCACCTTTATTCTTACATGACTTCCATTTTCAATTTTGACTATGTTTTACGTTCGCATTTATGCTCTTAAAGTTTCTCATTTCCAACTCCATTGGTGAATAGAAATTTATCATGCATATTTTCTTCCTTTGGTTTTCCAACAACTTCTTGAAATGATATTGTATTATGATCAACAAACTGCTTGATTGTAGGAATAATCTAAAAGAACTTTGGTGATACCAAACTGAATAGTTTCCGAAATGCTTGTGATGTAATCTCACTAATTTTCCCCTGTTAGACATCAACTCATTCGTTAACACTTATCTTTAGATGTTCAAAATCTGACTCGAGGGTTTGTAACCTCTTTAACCCTTTCAACTCCCAAGAGTTGAAAAGACTCCTACATGTGAGCTGCTCGTGTTCCCTATGTAGACCACTTCACCATTGGATAAACTCTGGGCATGGCACGTAGCCCTCAAGCATTCTCTGGCATGACAACTTTATGACTTCCTGGATGGATGTCCCATGTTTCTTGTCTTACAACTAATGTTCCACTTGAAGGCAACCTGGTAATCCTGATTTTGCAACTAGCTATTCTTCGTGTCCTGGTGGAAAGGTAGGCACCACCTGAGTCGCAGGGCGAGCCACTAGTGCCTCGCTGCTAACTTCATCATCGCTTAGGGGGAAATATGTTCGGAAGGGCTATACTAGTTGTCAGTTCAGTGGGATTTTCTTTATAATGTAATTGATCGCACTCGAAGACACAACTACAAAGTTTTTACAAGAAAATACAAATATAGATCACCAAGTCATATGATGAACTTAATGATATACTTTAGCTCTCAATAATGATAACATAATTATCTATAACCAATAACTCTAATACCGATCTGTCAAGCATCAATTAAAGCAAAAACACAAGAGTATGATGAACTATATATCACAACACATTGTTAATGAGAAATACTAAATAACTATTTCATGAAATGTATCATGACATATGTTTGGCAATATGTCTAAGCATCATGACTAAATAATGTATAATAAACTACACAAAATTTTCGAACTAATAGAGCTTCAAATAAACAAGATATATATTGCAAGTCTTCAATATAAAGCTTCAAGTAAACATTGTATCCGACTGTCTCAATTATTGTTGCCTCAAAACATACTTAAATGTCAATAAAAAAATCGATGACATACCAAGTTCACAAAAATTTCATAACAAAACAAACATACAAACTTACCCGGTATATCCCCATTCTTCAGTAGGATCTGAAAGGAAGGATAAAGACAAACCTTACCCCTATCGCAGTTGGGAATATCGTTTGATGTTAAACATCCCAACGCTTTTAACAATTATTTTCACAAAATAAGTAAAATAACGTTAAAATTAACACAATTTAACTTTTTTCACTTGAGGACCCACACACATATACATTATATACCTACACCGCAAAGTGGCGTACAAATTTCACAACAAACATATATAAAATGCTTAGTTTCCAAAGTATAGATAGCAAGTTTAGCATATCACATTTTCCACCCTCATGTGTAAATGCAAAAAACACCCTATTTGCAGTGCACGCATACAATGTATATATGTGTAGGCCTTTAGGGGACAAAAGTAAAAGTGCACTAATTTTAACGTTATTTTAATTATATTTGTGAAAATAACGTTAAAATCATTGGGATGATCAACTTCAAACGATAACTTTGAGCCGAAGACTCTTTCGGAGCAGCCCCTCTATCCCAATTGGAATAGGGGTAAGGTTTGTATCTATCCTTCCTCCCAGACCCTATTAAAAAGTGGGAATATACTGGGTAAGATTGTTGTATGTGTAAATGCAAAAAGGTAAAGGGACTACGAACTCACTTACCATTTAAAAAGTATTTAATCAAAAAATATAACACCAAAAAGTCTCAACAAAGTAAAGATACAGATAATAGTAATTATATGTCACATATTTGTCTAGTTAATGGGTTAAGTCAAGAATTCTAGTCACTTGACTATGATCCTTGTTTGATTTTATTATCCAACAACGTAGATTTTGTTTGAAACACACAACATTGATAGTATCTTTAAGGTGCATTATATGTTATTGGTATACTTTATGCATTGTATAACCCTTTTATCAAAAATATTATCTTTAGTTTTCTTGAAAATGTCTCAGCTTTATGTTTTATTTTGTTTAAACTTTGACTTGTTAAATGAACCTAATTGAATAGGGCTTTTCACACATTTTAGTTGCATATAATTAACATAATTTAAGTAAATTTTTCATAATTTATTTAGTATCTTAAACCCATTGAAATGTTTGCACAAGTTTAGGCCACAAAAATATTGCATTTGTTGGAGTATACGATTTGTGTTGAGTGTCTGAATATAGAGTCCATAAATTAAGTGAGATCAATGGGGTTTGAAAGTTAAAAACAGAAATCAAAATTTCATAATCAAGAATCACTTAATTTCAATGAACAAGAATTAGGTATATCCATTCAAAGTTGGTACAACATTCTGGCTAGCATTCTGGTGTACTTAATTTGCGTAGGCTATTTTGGTGGTTAAAAACTCATTGAAAATTTGTGAAACTACTTGGGTTTGATAGAAGACTCTATGAACTTAATTTTAAACTCAAGAATCGTTCATTTTGGTTATGTATTGGTCGAGTTATGACCCTCTAAAGTTCAGTAATGTTTTATGTCAGCAAGAAAATTATGCTTTGATATTTTATTGAATTCTTGTTTTTTACAAAAGTTATTGTTTACAACTTTTTGATATTGGTTTTGATTATATTTATAACATATTTCATAAGGATAATGGTTTAGTCGTTTTTGGTCACATCCATAGTTGTCAAAGGCGTTAGGCGCACTTAAGGCGTTATGGTCTCGCCTGGGGCCTAGGCGATAGGCGCAAAAAAAGCGCTAGCCTGAGGAAAAAAAAGCGCAAATATAATAGAAAAATAAAATTAAATTACACACAAATACTTCAGAATATAACATAATATAGTTTCTTCCAAAATTCCATTTCATATAACTAAATATCAAATGATAAAAACCAGAACTAAATATAATGAAATTAACAAATAATATTAAGAACCAGGAAACAACCAACAGTTAAAACACTTGTTCAAATAACAAACAATATAATGAGCAATTCGATCATACTTAGGATCAAAATGTGAAACAGAGAATTTATTAACCAGAACCAAAAAAACTTAAAATTTTAATAGATACCAGAAACACTATGAGAAATTCGATCAGATTTAGGATCAAAAATTGAGAAATACGATTGATTGTATGAAGCCGATTGTTTGGAATAGAACAACTAACCTGAATCTGCAAGTGAATGAAAGAAAATCGCATATGGACTGGTGCGATTTGAAGAAGATCGACGATTGGAAGAAGATTGGAATAAGATCGTGGCTGAAGATTGGAAGAAGATCGGCGATTGGAAGAAGATCGATGATTGGAAGAAGATCGCAGATGGATTGGCTTTTTTTTTTTGGAGCCACCGCCTTCCACGGTTGCGCCTCCCTAGAAAGCCACCGCTTTTGCCAAATTAGGCCCACTGCTGCGCCTCCCTCCTCCACAGGCGATTTGCTTGCGCCGGGCTTTATTTTTGCGCCCAGGCGACTGGGCGCTCGCTTTTGACAACATAGGTCAAATCTTAGATGGTTTTCTTTTGATGCCTTTGCATAGAAGTTTACCAAGAATCTTTTTGAAGAATCATGATTTACACATGAAATCATGGGGATGACACATGAAGTCATGAAAGATGATCAACGAATAGTGAGAATATACTTGTTAATTTATGCTTCAACACTCAAGTAAATTTTGATAATTAATTCTTTAAATATGAAATCTTGATTCGTTATTACACTTTTACAACCTTCACATCTTTAGTCGAGTTGGCCTTCATGGCTTCACTCTTCAAGTTGGTTGTTGGTCTTTAATAGTTCAATCGATTTGCTTGCAATTGAAGAGTTACAGGTTGGGTTTGCGGACTTGGAAAGTTTACCATATCCAAGATCTTTCCTACCATGATAAATATATATATTTATATATAGGGCTTATATCAACGGAAAACCCGATCTTAAAGAGAAAACCATTATAGAAAGGATGTTTTAGTCTTTTACCACACACACACACACCACATACATTACATTCTCTCTCTCACACAAAAACGTCACATTTGCGCTGCATGCATATAATGTATATATGTGTGGGCCCTCAAGGTTAAAAGTAAAATTGCACTAATTTTAACGTTATTTTACTTATTTTGTGAAAATAATATTAAGAACGTCGAAATGATTAACTTCAAACGATCTTTGAGCCGGAGACTCCTTCGGAGCAACCTCTCAATCCCAACTGGGATATGGATAAGGTTTGTATCCATTCTTCCCCCGACCCTACTGAAAAATGGGAATATACTGGGTAAGTTTGTTTTTTGTTCTCTCTCACACAAACATTTGAAGAGAAAAAACACTTACACCCAAACTCTTTAGTTTTTCTGCTCTCTCTTTACTATCTCAACTTTCAACCATAAAGATGGCGTCGGCGGTGGGCTTAGGTGGTTGTGCTGGTGGTTTAATGGTGATAATAGGTTTCTCTATGTACTTTCTCTTTCTAAAGATGATGATGGTGGTCAGGCTGTGGTGACTTGATAGTGGTTTCATGCGGGTGACGGCGACAACGTATGATAGTGGTGGTTCGATGGTGGCGTTGGTATCTCAGTCGGTGTGCTGAGAGTGGTGGTGGCCATTCTTTCTCTACTCTCTTTCTCTAAAGATAATGATGGTGGTGATTGTAGTTTGATGGTGGTGATTGGTGTGGTGACAGTCATGGCGGTGAGTATTTTTTTTTGTGTTATTTGCATATCTTGATCTCTCTAGTTTACGACTTACAACGGTATAACGATAAAACCCACCACCAACTGGAGAAGCAACCGCCGCAAACCCTAGCGGCATCGAACACATCCAACCGGACTACCAAGCCGGAAGCCCTAGCTGCACCGAACCCACACCCCATCAGATTAAGCAATCGAAAAACCTAGCTGCACTCACCCGCCTCAGTCGTCAGAAAACCGAAAACCTTATTGCACTAAGCTCCGACCAACCAAAAGTGCACGGACTTCAAACTGATCACAGTCGCCGGAAACCCTACCCCGCACTGCCATCTAATCGATCACAGCTCAGTAGTGGCCCTAGTTGTACAAAACAAATGACAAACCCAACCGACCACACCCTCACAATCGATCGACCACTGTTAGGCCGGTACTTCAAAAAGAAACCTTGCGGCTAAAGCTCAGGAAAAGTCATCTAGGAGCCGTAAGAGAAAAGTGGTTACAAATACACCAGGACACGTGTTGCCGTGAACTAGAAACACCCCAACTTGGGAGCCCCGTGGAGAGATTGTTTTATTATCATATTTCTAATAGACTTTCCGAGTAATGTAACAAATTGATTGTGTGTGACCTGTCTCGAAGTGGCTGCTCATTACCAATTGCATAAGTGATACCATTTTGCTTAGTATATAGTTATCATATATTCATTGTGATTCTTGTTGGATCTGGTTATATTTGGTTTTATCTATTGGGAAGTGTTAGTCCATTACTAATTACTTTGTGTGGGAAGTATTACTCCGTGTGTAGATATGCGCTGTTGATTATTGTTATTGTTTATGTGCCTAACCATATTGCGTATTTTCTGTATTGGTTGGTGTGAGTCCATAATTGATTGATGTATGTTTGGTTTAGTATTACATTTTGTGGAATGTTGGGTGACTGACTGTACTGTTAGACGAGATGGTACATTATGCTTCCTTGAGATCGTGTTCAGTGAGAGGAGGTGCCAGTTAGGGTCGTAGAACATAGGAATACTAACCGGAAAAATACTGGAGTTAGTGGCCTCACTCAGAAGACGTAAAATACAAGTAGCATATGCCTTCAAGAGGCAAGTTGGAAGGAGAAAAGAGGAGTAGAGTATAATGGATACAAGCTATGACACTTAGGTTCCGACGAGGCAAAAAAATGGTGTGGCTTTGTAGTCGTAAGAGAACTTCAAGACAAGTAGGTGCAATGATAAGTGCCTACGTACCACACGTTGGTTTAGGATAGAACGAGAACTGAGAGTTTTGGGATTGTATGGATGAAGTCATAAGAACCATCCCAGGAGATGATAAACTATGCATAGGAGGAGATTTCAATGGGAACATCGAAAAAGAGAATGAGGGTTATCCGTCGATACATGGAGACTGAGATTTCAACGTGACACACAAGTTGATTATCTATTAATGTGACGAGGAGATTGTATCAGATAGTTGGACTGCAAGGTTGTACCATGAGAGATAGTGGTGTTGCAACATAGACTTTTGGTGACAGATATTGCAATGAGAAAGAAGTTGGTAGAGGAGAAGAAGCATAAACCAAGGGTTAGATGGGGAAGTGTAAAAGGAGAAAAGATAGTGGAGTTCAGATACAATGTCCTTGCAGAGAAGGATAGCAGAATGCATGGAGACACAAACAACATGTGGGAAGCAATGTCAAACAATATGACAAGAGTAGCACAAGGGACATTGGGGGTGACAACAAGATAGATAAGTAGGCAGAGAGAATCATGGTGGTGGAACGACGAGGTGCAGCACAAGATCCGAACAAAGATGGGGAGGTTCAGTGATTTGGTCAAATGTAGTGAGAAAGCAGAAAGAGAAAGATTGAAGAATATCTACAAAGCGAAACGAGAGGCAAAGAAGACAGTAGCAAAGGCTAAAGACAAGGCGTACAAAGAGATGTATAAACGCCGGCCTTGAAGCACATGATGTTCAATGATCTTGAGAGGCATATAATGGTGTGCTACGACTAGTGATTTGGGATAGCGAGGAGAGAAGAAGTATCCCTTGGAGATTTATAGGGTTAATAAGAGATATGTATGCACGTGCTAAGACTATTGTTAGAACACCAGTGGGAGAGACAGATTCATTCCTGGTGTAGTGGGACTACACGAGGGTGCGGCACTTAGCCCATTCCTTTTTGCAGGTATTCTAGATGAGTTATCGAAATCTATTCAGCAAGACATTCCATGTATCATGTTTTTTGCGAATGATATCGTGCTAGTGGTTGATAATGAAGAGGACCTAGCGAGGCTAGAAGAGTGGCAATTGACCTTAGAGAGTAAATGCATGCGCATCAGTTGGTCAAAGACCGTGTATCTTTACTATAACCTTAGTGGTAACATCGAAGAGAGAACCTTGTAACTATTGGTAACTAGGAGGTGCCAAAAATAACAAGGATTGTTCATCCATGATGTACGAAAATGATTGTTGGCTAATAAAGAAGATCTAGGCAAGAAAGTTGAAGATGACAAAGATTCTCAGGCTAAGTAAGGAACACCCTAACTTGGGTGTCCCACGGTGAAATTGTTCTATTAACTTATATTATCTTCTAACTTAATATTGATTTCTTGGGTATATTTGGTTTTATCTATTGGTTGGTGTTAGTCTAGTATTGATTATTGTATGTTTGGTTTAGTATTACTTCATGTTGTTGATTTATGCCTAGTTGATTCATATGCTCTATTGATCATTTTTTGTATGCCTAACCATTAATGATTACTGTGTGTTTGGTTAAGTATTACTTCATGTTGTAGATTTATGCCTAGTTGATTCCTATGCTCTGTTGATTATTGTTTGTGTGTATGACCGTATTGTGTATGTTTAGTATTGGTTAGTGTGAGTCCATTATTGATTTATGTGTGTTTGGTCTAGTATTACATATTGTTGCAGATTCGAGATTCGTACCTAGTTGATTCCTCTGCTATGTTGATCGTTGTTTGTATTCGACCGTATTGTATATTTTTATTTTGCGTATTTTTTGTCATCATGTGGAATGTTGGGTGACTAACTCTACAATATAGACAGGAGGGTATATTATGCTTCCTGAAGATCGTGTCCAGTGAAAGGAGGTGTTGTTAGGAAGGGCAAGATGGGGCCTATTTTGGGCATAAGGTCGTGGAAAATAGGAACACTTGCTGAAAAACTACTAGAATTAGTGGACACATTCAGAAGACGTAGAATACAAGCATTGACCGAGCTTGAAAAAAAAACTCCGAGGGAGCCGAAAGCCATGGGCACAAAATTTTTTCCCTATCAATAAGTTTTGGATTATATATTCAAGTCAACGAATCGGGTCGGGTCAAACAAGACATAAAATGTTTAAAATGAAAGAAAGAGTATGAGAAAGAAGATTTACAACTCAGCCCGACTACCTTTATGCTCTTTGAATTCATTGATTATAAACTCTGAATCAAACTTGTCAGCAATTTCTTTTCTGTGTAAATCAACAAGGAATCCGCGAGGAACTCATTTGGTTCAACTCAGCCCGACGACCTTTATGCTCTTTGAATTCATTGATTATAGACTCTGAATCAAACTTGTCATCAATTTATTTTTCTATTGTTGTTGTAGATAAAGGAAGTGTCAAGATTAATCGTCCCACTCTATCAAGCAAATAGTATGGTTCACATTTCTTTGTTTTCACAAGAGTTTTACATATTGTTAAAATACAAGTTTAACTTTGGTATTTTTTTTAAAAACTGAGGGGCCCAGGGATTTTTAAGAAGAAAAGTAGAGGCCTGACTAAATACCTATAAAATTATCCGACAAAAAACTAGTAAATCGACCCTCTGAGCTAAAAAAACAGAGGGGGTCGGGGCCCCTCCTAACATCCGTTCATGAATACAAGTAGCATGCTGATAGCAACCTCATGGGAAACTCAAATACGGGTCAATTGGAGCTCCATGATTTAATTTCCCATGTTTTATTGCAGTTAGTTTACATGCTCTAGCTACTTGTACTTTCAGTTTAATAGGCAATACTTAGTTATTTAATTTCTTGTAATTTAGGACGTGGGTAGGATTCTTCTTATCAGCTTTTATATTACTTGTATTGGAATGAAAATGGGTGGTGAGTTTAAGATAAAATTGTCGACTGTGTTGTTCTTTTTATTTAACCAGTGTTATTCTTCCATCGTTAATTCAAGAGTAGCATCTTGGATGGTGTTCTTTGGAACCCATATTTGAGTCTAGGTGGTGATATTATGTATCCTATACATGAAGTGGGAAGCTCTTCGGGTTGAATCGAGTGGTGTTTCCTGCATCCCGTTGATCTGTTGCTTATCATGCGCCTTGCTTTTTTTTTGGGGCCTAAGCGAGCGCCCGAGGGCTTTTGACAATAATGCTACTAAGGATGGTTTTAAGGGAGGAAACAATAGCAATCGTAAGTGCCTACGCACCACACGTTGGTTTAGGAGAGAACGAGAACCGAGGGTTTTGACAATAATGCTACTGAGGATGGTTTTAGGGGAGGAAGCAATAACAATCATAAATGTCTACGCACCACACTTTGGTTTAGAAGATAACAAGAACCGAGGGTTTTTGGATGGTATGGATGAAGTCATAAGAACCATCCCATGAGATGATAAACTATGTATAGGAGGAGATGTCAATGGGAACATCGGAAAAGAGAATGAGGGTTATCCGTCGTACATGGCGCATGACTTTGGAATCATAAACTTTTTTAAGAAGATGGATTCACATTTG
Organism: Mikania micrantha; assembly: GCA_009363875.1. Taxonomy (NCBI): domain Eukaryota; kingdom Viridiplantae; phylum Streptophyta; class Magnoliopsida; order Asterales; family Asteraceae; genus Mikania; species Mikania micrantha. The sequence goes on along the minus strand of CM018680.1, from coordinate 72,966,379 downwards.
ATCACTTTCAGGTGTGGAGGACGTTACACACAAATTGATTATCTATTGATGTGATGAGGAGGTCGTATCAGATGGTTAGACTGCAAGGTTGTATTAGAATGTATGGAGACACAACAGCATGGGGATGTCTAAAAGAATAAAAGATAGTAGAGTTCAGATACAATGTCCTTGCAGAGAAGGATAGCAGAATGCATGGAAAGATAAGTGGGCAGGGGACATGGGGGATGACAACAGGAAAGATAAGTGGGCAGAGAGAATCATGGTGGTGGAGCGACGAGGTGCAGCACAAGGTACGAACAAAGCAGGAGAGGTTAGGGATTTGGTCAAGTCTACTGAGGAAGCAGAAAGAGAGATAAAAGAATAGCTACAAAGTAGCGAAGCAAGAGGCAAAGAAGATAGTAGCAGAGGCTAAGACAAGGCGTACAAAGAGAAGTATAAACGCCTTGAAACTAAAGAAGAAGAGCATGACATGTTCAAAATTGCCAAGACTAGGGAGAGGAAGAGAAAAGATATATGAATAATGAATTGCATAAAAGGATAGAATGAACGAGTCCTAATAAAGAAATACATTAAAGATAGGTGGCAAACATACCTTAACGAGTTATTCAACAACAGGGATGATGTGGAAGGTAGTGAGCATCTCACTAACAGAGACACAACATAACTGCTACTGTAGACATGTTAGAGGTGCAGAGAGCGCTTAGGAAGATGGGAAATGCGTAAGCAGTGGGACCAGACAATATTCCTATTTAAGTATGGATATGTTTACAAGACGAAAGAGTTAGCCGGTTGACAACTTTGTTCAACACCATAATCAAGACAGGCAAGATGCCGGATCAGTGGAGAAATAATGTCTTAGTTCCCCTATATAAGAATAAGGGATACGCATAGTGTTGCACAAACTATAGGGGAATTAAATTGTTGTCATAATATTTAACTTTGAGAAAGAGAGATCAAGACAAGATTGAGAAGAGAAACTCAAGTGACTGATTACTAATTCGGATTTATGAGAGGTCCACCATACATGACAAGGAAGAGAGATTTACACATGGTGTTCATTGATCTTGAGAAAGCGTATAATAGTGTACCACGCCAGGTGAATTGGGATAGCCTAGAGAGAAGAAGTATCGTTTGGAGATATATAGAGTTGATAAGAGATCCGTATGCAGGCGCTGAACAATATCATTAAACAATAATAATCTAAAACAATATCATTAAACAATAATAATCTAAAAGAGACATACCAGTTCTTTCTCTGCTTTTAACATTTCATTAACAATGGCACTTGGAAAAGCAAGTTATTTTGCATAAGCAGCTCTCAAAGAAGTCATTGATAATCTCAATACATGTTTCAACAGTTGTAAGCTTTTCTGCATATAAAGGTGAACAACAATCATATAAACATACCAAAAATAAAATAAAAAAGAATTCAGTATTTACCTCATACAGTTGGAGTTTACTTGAAATGAGTTCGGTATATTCTATAAGGTCATTCTCTGATTTCAGGATCAATTGTCTGCGTATCACCCTTCTTTCTGGTGAAAAATTATGTTTTATTCTTGTAACCAACTTCTTCCAGAAGCATGTAAGAGGTGCCTTAGTCCCGGTAATGAGAATCAACTTAATGATTTCATTGTTATTTAATAGAAAAATTAGATTTATAATACATGTATTTTGCTGAGGAAGTGCTACCATCGGAGCTGACATACATAAAAATAATATTTTGGAGTGAATGAGGCCCGACCTAGAATTCTTTCTCAATGGCTCGCCCGGGGCGTCTCTTCTCCGGATTTGCTCTCAGTATTGGATTCGACTTCGGGGAGGGAGGGGGTGTCTCTTACAGTACAGTCCTCACTCAAAGTAAGGATTTCAGGGGGTTACTAAACAGATAGATCTATTGAATGACAGAAAGTAGCCTACAGCCCTTTCTAAAACTGATGAAACAAAGCCTGTCGTCTCAGCCTTTCCAGCAGCCTAATCTGATAAGCCTAAACATGGTTCAATGAGTTCCAGCAATCAAGGAAGCATTTACCCTTGCTTTAGTTAACCCGAAAGTAGGTAGTTCAGTTCCTGACCTCGGTTTATTCCCTTCAGTTTTGAAATGAAAATTTCAATTTAAGAATGTTACACACAGCTACTTACAAAACTCTTTACAATTTATAGAAGATGAAAGTTTAGAGCATACCAGAACAGGTTCATCCTATTCACAAGCTTTTAGGCTCCAATAAGAATCTTGAACTTGGCATGTATCAAAGACTAGAATTGTTAAAGTTTAACCCTATAAACTCATTCTGCTTATCTAAACAAATAGATAATCTCAAATGAGTTGACTTTCTTTTATTCAGTTTCTGTTGTTTTGTAAACAAGCCCAAAGTCACGTTTGGTCAAGAAAGCTTGTAGTCTAAAGCACATAATGAATTAATGAGGAAAACAGGTAAAAGTAAAACTGCACTAATTTTAACGTTATTTTACGTAAATTTTGTGAAAATAACGTTAAAAGCGTTGAGTTGGTTGGTTGGTTAATCAAGCATGATAAGCCGGAGGTCTCGTTGGATTCAGCATCTCTATTTCTACGAGATAAAAGTAAGGCTGTCTAAATCTTACCATCCTCAGACCCATCCTTAGCTTTGCTAGTGATGGGATTTACTGAGTACGATGATGATGATTGAAGCCCAAGATCCTTCAATTGATTAACCAGATAAAAACACAGATAGGAATTTATTGAATAAAACTTTCTGGTACAATCAAACTAAAAACATCTAACCCTGTTTATAAAGAAACAAAACATAACAAAGTCAAAATCTATCCCTAAAAAATGCCTACCAAAAACGATCCAATCCAAAACCTAATGTTAACTTAATCTTTTAATAAATCAAAACAATTTAAAATTAGCTTTCTATTTTAACCTTCTAATTTTTCAATAATTACAAGATTAGTCAAACAATCACCCCTAATCATGTAATTCTTGATGTGGCTCTCTCTCTAAACACAAAGTTCTTTTTGGCATCACTCTTGCACATCCCTTCCGCCTTCTTCCATTCCTTTGTAAATCTGCACACCCCAAGCAACCACAGACAACCATACAAAAAATTCTTCTCTATCAAACCCATGAATCACACTTGTTATTTTTCCACAAATCTTTTGCCTCTTGTTCACACATAACAACCACACAGCTCCCTTAGAACCATGCTTGGTTCACTCAGAACCTGATCCACAGATCATCCTCTTTCTTTTCTACATCAGCTGGTTTTGAACAATCACTGGTTTTGATCAATTACTGAACAAACCTACCAGTCACTCTCACATATTGTTTCACACAGCATCAGAACCTGATCAATCTATCACGGATTGATAATTTTTTTCCATGGTAGCACCATTCACTTCCTGAATCGCGAAGGATTGACACCAATAGCAGCCTTCGCAGCTCCCTAACAGCCTTATCCAGCCCTCACAGCCTTCAAAAAAATCGAATGAAGCTCTCACAGCTCTCGGTCAACCTTAATCAGCTCTCACAGCCGTCAACACCAGGTTCGAACCTATCACAGGTTATTCCCTGTTTTCTCTGATCGTTCCACCCTGAATCGCACTGGGTTCCGAACTTCCGATCAATACCTAGATTGCTTCATGCAATCAGCTCTCTCCGCTTCTCAGATGGATCGAACCAGTCACAGGTTCGTATCACAACCCCTCTGTGGATTCAATTTGCTGCCAAAGTCTTCTTCTTTGTTGATCGGCACCACAAATAGAGTCTGTTGTTGCAATCGTCCTTTTGGATCGAGTCTTCATCCGGATACCTCTTGCTGATCTTTTCTCCTACATCTGACATCAACAACAGCAGCCAAAGGCATTTGGCTGCTGCCTTGTTGACTCCAAATCACGACCCTCAAACCAGCAGAGACTAAGCTCTGATACCAATTGAAGCCCAAGATTCTTCAATAGATTAACCAGACAAAAACACAAACAAGAATTTATTGAATAAAACTTTCTGGTGCTATCAAACCAAAAACATCTACCCCTATTTATAATGAAACAAAAATAACAAAGTCAAAATCTATCCCTAAAAAACTGCCTACTAAAAACAAACCAATCCAAAACCTAATCTCACTTAATCTTTTAATAAATCAAAACAATTTAAAATAAACTTTCTACTTTAACCCCCTAACTATTCAATAATTACAAGATTAGTCCAACAATGATGATGATTAAGGTACAAATATTAATAATATACAAACAATGATGCTGTGGAGAGAAATGTAATTATTTTTACCAAAACACATTCACAATAAACTACAAAATATGGATAATATATATAAACAATAAAAGATAACATGTTCCAACTGAATAAGACATCAACATTCAACATTTAAAAAAAAATCCGTAACTTACCTAAAAAGTCCATATCTTATCTACATCTAAATCATTCTGATAATTTGACAAACCCTAGATTAATATCTCTCAAACAAAAGATCAAACAGGTGAGGAGTTTTATGACCAAGTTAGATGAATAATAGCAAATAGCTTTAACCTGGGTGAGACTCATCATTATTCTCATCAAGAATGAGCTTGACTCCATTGTTCTTAAGAGAATTAATTACAGCCCAAACTTTGGTTCGGTTTTTAAAATCTTTTTTCTCGAGCTCTTTGTTAACATCTACATGAATTCCTCTTTCTTGGCCAGATTCAAGACCTTCAACTTTGAGCCGCATTGCCAACACCTCACCCACAACGGTTGCAGCCTTTGCATTACAGGTTCGACCACACTCAAGTGAGTTCTTTATAGAATGTTCAACTGTTGAAGCCGTTGCAACTATCCGCCCATTGTTTCTGTCTACTACATTTGCTGTAATGTATTTTAATGACATGAATAACCTCAGCACATACCTCTTTAAAACTGTCATCCTTTTCTACCCTCCTGTGTACAAAAAAACAAAACTTAATAAATTACAATTAAAGTCTACTGCCATTTGTATTCAGATTATGAATGTTCAACAAATTAAACAGGAATCAGATTATGAATGTTTGACAAATTAAACAAAAAACAGAATATGAATTCTCAACAAATTGAGGGGGGGAAAAGAGTTAATCAAGAATATATTTCAGCTCTGTATAAACAGATTATGAATGTTCAATAAAATAAACAGAAATTATATTATGAATTTTCCACAAATTTAACAAAAAACTGATTGTCAATTTTCAACAGATTAAACAGAAAACATGCTATTAATTTTTAACAAAATGATTATACTCCAGCTCTATACAAACAGATTTGATTTATAACTAATTCCATCTCCAAAACTAAATGTAGTTCATAAAGTCTAAATCATGTGAGGGCCTTTTCGTCCTTTTAAGCACTTACATTAACGATTGTGACCAAATCAATAACCAGAGGTTTTTTTCTCACAACACCCAAATATGAAACCCTTGAAACTCTTTCATCAAGTCATCATCACAGCTTTCATCAGACAAATTAAAACACTCACATCAATATGCCAATAGGAACTGAAAAAACTTTTATAGCGATGTCCCGATATAAATCTTTGCCAGATTTCATGCATCTTGGCAGCTATGATAATGCTTTTTGTTTGAAGCTTCTTAAAACACTTGGATTTTTTGTGTTCTTATTGCGATTCCCCCTTTATTTAACCACTTTTATTGATCATTTTTCATTACTTCAAGATTTCAGTCAACATCAATTGTTTTTATTGATTAATTCTGATCTAATACTCAATGAATCACTTGCTTTTATCTTTCTTGCCTCTTGCTTTTCTAAAAAGCTTATGAGTTATCCTACGTTGGCAGGGGAAACTAAAATCATGTCTTGAAATCCCAGATGAAACTTCAAGATTAAAGACTTATGTTTCAAGAATCAAATTTCAAGTTTCACAAATCAATTAATTACATAATTCACGTTGCATTAAAAAAAGACACTAACCTTATAAGATTTATGATGAAATTGATGCTGATGTCTTCTGCCTTCGAACAATCCTTAAGGAATTCAAATTGGCGCCCTCACCTTCAAAATAAAGCAAAACACAATAAACATTCTGAATTTGTTCAAGAACACAAGAAACGAGCCCTCAACTTTAAAATAAGCAAAGAATCGAACATGTATTTCGTATGGATGATGATTGATAAACTGATGAAGGATGAAAATTGATGAAGAAGTCGACAGATGAAGATTATCATTTATCAAAGATTCAGAGAAATTGACATTAACTGACGCAAATCGCAATAAACGAATACCTGACGCCTCTTTGTCTACTGCAACCAACGAGTCGCGTGCGACCATGCACGCTTATCTTCTGCCTCTTGGTCTGCTTCTCGTCGCAAGACTTGAGCCCTAGATGAAATTAAGACCCATTGCAAACTTGGGCTCCATGAAAAAATAGGCCTAAAAAAGGGTTTCTACTTCATTGTACTTTTTTTTTAACAGCAACAACCGAGCGTAACGTCGTGGTATATGCACCACGTCAGCAGGCCTCAGAACACCCCTTCCTCAAGGAAGCGATAACCCGTTTTGCCGACGCTACCCTCGGAAGAGCTGCATCTGATGCGCAGAAACCAACTTATTTTTGTTGTAAAAACTACGCCCTCATCGGTTCATAACCCGAAATTAAGCTCAAGATTCCTCCCCTCACTTGATATCCATCAAAGTGCCTCAAGTGGGAGTAGAACCCTTGACCTTCACATTGGAAGGTGAGTCTTCTACCACTAGGACAACTTATCTGGATACTTAATTGTACTTAAGAGTTAAGATTTTGATGGTTGTGTATTGTGTTTGGTTTGTTAATTATTAATAGGGTTTTCATAGTTGCTTTATTTTGATTTAGAATTTATGCAATTTGAGGATTTTGATTTAGTTAGTTACCTACAGCTTCTTTTGAAGGCAAGCGATTTTGATTGACGTTACTTACGAGGTAAAAAACATGTGTACACACGTGAAATAAATAACTTTTATAATTATTTATTTTAAATAACATATCAAATATTGTTTAATTGAATTTGATAATTGAGCGGGTCAATAACTTCACTTGGTGAATCTCTACGTCTTGCAAGTGTACTTAAACTTTTCCATCATCTCTCAAGCAAATTCTTGAATGAAAGAACAATTAGGGTTTAGCTAAAAATTTGAACTATGTGTTATAATTAGTAAGAAAGTGTTAGTTCGATCTATAAATATGTTTTAGTCACCCAAACATTAGATTCTTTCATGTTCAATCCAATAGGTGATGGTGTATTCGTTAATAATATGTTTTGAATAGTTAGTTGCTATTATATATGATTGAATGCATGTTGTAGATTATCAAATCTTGTTGGAAATCAAGTATAAAGTGTTTTAGGGTGAATTTGAGTAAGTTTGGAAATGGCTAAGGGTCATGTGTGATCAAGGACTGATCGACATATTAAAATAGCATGCCAGTCTGTGGCTAGCATGTTATACACCACCAGGCCATGCGCTACTAGGGCTTTGTCATATGCCATATGCCAGATTTTGATCAAATTTCACTATTTTGTCAAAAATGTTCGGGGAAGCAAACAAGGGGAACTTACCTGATTCTTATAAATCAACGAGTGATGATTTTGTGGTGTTTGTAGGTACAAAGTACTCTTGTGAAAGGTGAAATTTATTGGGATTGAACACGAAGACTCATGTGATGATTTAGACAAAATTTTTTGTATATCTTTTATGTAGTTAACTTATCTTTAAGTGTGTGTGTATGAAAATGTTGTTTTGGTAGTAATGGTGGAAAAATTAATTACTAAAATTGTTGATTTGAAAAATATTACCAAAATGTGTGTTTTTTTATTTATTTCTTTATTTTGAAATAATGTATTATAATTTTTTAATTTAATCAACATATTATCATAGTTAGTTGATTGAAAAATAAATATTATAATATTTTGATTGAATTAAAAAAAAGTTAAAAAAATAAATAAAAAACACTCATTTTGATAAATATTTTTCAAATCACTCATTTTGATAATTAGTTTTTCCACCAACATCTATTTGACTATTTGGAAGAAGAAGAAAAAAACACTCTAATGTTTTTGTTTGTGTGTTTGTGTAAATTTTCAAATCACAAAAGTTTTTTTTGAGATCTAAACGTAAAATTATAAATATTAATTTAAAATTATAAATATTAATTTGAAATGTTTGGGAGGAAGTTAATGTAGCATGGGGGTTACAAGTCAAGTTTTCTGTTAGCTAGAAATCCTAACTTATAGAACGGAACCGGTTCATAACCGGACTTCTTGTTGCTAAACGAGGTTTTGTAATTAGGAAATTATTCCAGGTGGATTTTACATTAAATATTATTATTGTATTTGCTATATTTAGTTTTTTTTTTCCTTAAGTTGTCGCCTAATGTGAGGAAATTAACGTTCTCAACGTGAGCTAGTGTTACACGCACACAATAACTTGTTTAATGTTTTGTTTCTGCTATATTATTTTTATCATTGAATTTGCGTTTCAGTTTTCACCTGCCTTTTTAAAAGGCTGTTTGCGACGCGAAAACACACAGTGAAAACCACATGTTTAGATGTTAGAATATAAGTCAAGAGGCTAGTCTTTAAGGTACTTTTCTCTATACTTAATGTTAAAGGTTTAAATTTTGCCAAAGGTAGATTCATGTATATATTTATGAATTTAATTATATGAGTGTGTGTTTGCCGTTTTAAAAAAGAAGTTAGAAGATCAATATCGTTGAAAAGAAATAAAGATTTTAGAAGATAGCCAGATCAAAGGAAATGAGCGACAAAAACATAAAATTTGATATCCATCGCTCATGAACATTTTTAAAAGATTTAACATATTTTAACACACTAAAAAGATTTGATCATGTAACGATTTTAATGCATGACTAAATACAAAGTGCTCCGAATTTATTTTATTTGTTTCCCTCTCTTTATCATTCACATATCACAAATGAGTTTTTTCTTTTTTTTTTCTTTATGTTTTTTTCACTTAGCCAATACAATCATTTTATGACGTCATAATCTCCGATGTATTTATTTTACTTTTACAGGATATATAATATTATTATTTTCAGAGGACAACACAGCTCCAACGAGCCTTTTTCCGCCAACTCCCGGAGGATTTGGTTCTTGATTGCGTGCACTCTTCTTGCATGTCCTCTTCTGTTCTTTTCCTGCGCCTTCTGTAAAAATATAATATGTCACATTTATTATATCCACAATACGTTTTTTGATATAGAAAACAAGTATCAGAAGATAAATATGAATATGTCACATTTTGTTTCATGCTTTTGGTATCTTATTATCGAACACTCCAAAAAGTTAGAAATCTCATTCATTTTAAGATGCGAACACGACAAGTACTTGAATCAATATCAGCTTAGCCTCGTAACAATTCGAGCCGACTCAACTCACAGTCTTCAATCCAGCTGAAAATAAAGGTCATACTCAACTCTCAGTCACCTTGTGGCTTAGTGACTTGGCTAGTTTTTTAAAATTTGTATGCAATGGCAACTCTTTTGTTGAAAAATTTAGGCAGGTACCTATAGCCTCCAAAATCTTAGGGCCTAACTCTAGAAAAAATACAATAGTATTTATATATATTTGTTTCATAATTTATCACGAATTGCTTTAGAAAAATTTCTATTATTGCTTGGTTTGTTTAACAAATTTGCTTAAAATTGTTCAAAACCAAACCAACCGAAAACCAAACCATTCAACACCCTTGATTGATTTATGCCCCATAGTGAAAATAAAGTCGCCTTGTAGGCTTCCATACAAATCTCAAAATAACATGCTAGCAACAATTTCAAATAAATAAATAAACATACTAAAGAACAAGAAACACCTACTAAATGGGATAAAGATGATGCTTATATAAAGACATTTGGCTCATATACGACACTCTACTTTTATTTATTCATTTTTAAATTTATTTTACCTAATTATTTTATATATTTTAGTTTATTATTATGTATGTATAATTATATTTTTAGAGTACACAAAAAGCACAAAGCACATGCTTACCACTCACAATAAACCACGTGATAACATAAAACATAAAACAAAACAGAGTAAGATATAACATATCCAACAAAACATGTATTTAGACTACGGGGCTGTTTGGTAGCATCTGAATGGTTCAGATTCAGACTGTTTGTTTCGTGCAAAAAAACACATCTGAATGGAGTGGTAGGTCTGAATGGGGATCTGAATGGAAGGCACAATCGTCTGAATGGGGGAAAGCACCGCGCTCAACCAACTCTCCACCACCGCCGCTCAACGAACGCTCAACCACCACTGCCGCCGCCGCTTCACCATCGCTTAGCCACCACCGCCGGTTGAAGACCGCATCTTGATGGTCGAAGAAGATGAAGGGTCGCTGGTTCAAGACCGTACCTCAATGGTCGAAGACGATGAAGGTCCCCCACACCTCGCACCGGCTGGGAGACCTCGACGGAGGCGGCAATGGACAGTGGAACCTCGATGGTTCACGATCGTTCACGACGGCTAGGGTTTTGAAGGGTGGCTTCGACGGACGGTGGCTTCGATGGGTGGGGACTGGGTATTTGTGTTTTGAATAAAAATTTTTTTTTCTTTTTATTTTCATTCAGACTCAGATTTGCAACCAAACATTAATATTAGTACAGACCCTCTTAACCATTCAGACATCTTAACCATTCAGCACTTAATGGTTCAGATCCAACCAAACAGTCCTACGTGCTATTAATATCAAACAAACATAAAATTCCAAGGTCTATGTATAGACGTAATACTAAATGCACACCTAAAACTAAAAATTTACCTAATGGCTCAAGCACCCATTATCTAACTAAAAGCTAACCTACATGAAAGAAAAATCTATCTAGAAAGCCTAAACATAATTTACCACTATATGAACTCCTAAATTCTTTTAAGAATTTCTCACATTTATTTTATATCTCCAACATTCTTATTATTGGTCATCTTCTTAAAAAGATACAAGTCTAACAAATCCTGACAAATCTACTTATCTTATATCAATTTTGGTTGACAATTTCAAAATTAAAATTAAAATGTGAAGTACTTAACTATCATTATAAAAAGAAAACCCAAGATTTATTTACTCGAAAGTTTACTTGAGGCAACTAGCTCAATCCAAATAAACTTGAGCTGAAATACGAACACGTGTTACCGAGTCGAGCAATAGCAATTCTGACATATTTGTCTCTATTAGAAAGCATTAGCAAGAATAATAGTGTACCGTGTTTTGTTTGCATCCTTCCAAACGGTTAGGCAAACAGTATTCCAAAGGAAGTTAAAGAAAACAAGAAAGATGACAGTCAAATGTCAGCAAAACAAAATAAAGTCAACACAACAGTCAAAATAGAGCAATTTTCCCTAAAGGTATCAAGTGTAATCCCACTTATAACCATGGTTGTAAAAATCCCCGACTAGGCCGATTACTCGGCCGATTAATCGCTAGTCCCCTAAGGCCGACTAGGCCCGACTATCCGATTAGGCCGATTAGTTGGCCGATTAATCCCGATTAATCGCGATTAATCCCTAGTCCCCACCCCACCGCCCGACTAGCGCCTAGCGATTTCTACAACATTGCTTATAACACTCTTTTCCTTGGACCATACCGGCCCTTAATTGTTCCTATCGTCTAGTCTGATATTGGGGGAGCTGGGGGTTTACCATTTAAGTGGGTTTTCACGGTAATAAAAAAAAGTCAAATAAGTTGCAGAGAAATCTAGATCTCATGAACCAGATCCAAAGTGCAAGAAATGCTACATCTTTGAATAGAACGATTTAGCAACATAATAAATAAACGAAAATTCAAAGTGAATCAAGAGTTAATCACCGAATTTGGTCTAGGTTAATAACAAAAATGTAAGCAAGTAAGAAGAAACTACTCAAAAGCTAACGAACAAACAAGCAGGATAAACTGAAAACAACCAAAAAAAAGGAACGTCAAAGATAAGAAATGATCCTACCAACAAGAAAAATCAACAAACTTGTTAATTTTTCAGAAATATTTTTTCATTTTTAAATGTTTTAGATTCAGGTTCAAGATCCTCACTTGGCCATCATGATCTTGACAAATTCCTCATAGTTGATCTGACCATCACCATCCACATCAGCCTCGCGAATCATCTCATCAACTTCCTCATCAGTCAGCTTCTCACCAAGATTTGTCATAACATGACGAAGCTCGGCTGCAGAAATGAAGCCATTTTGGTCCTTATCAAACACCCGAAAAGCCTCCTTAAGCTCCTCCTCAGAATCTGTGTCCTTCATCTTCCTGGCCATTAGATTAAGAAACTCAGGGAAATCAATGGTCCCGTTTCCATCAGCGTCAACTTCACTGATCATGTCCTGGAGTTCAGCCTCTGTTGGGTTTTGACCAAGCGACCTCATAACGGTTCCAAGCTCCTTGGTCGTGATGCAACCTGCAATACCATGCGCACAAATTCTTCCATTACAATGTTCAAATCTTGATTCTTAATTGTTTCTTCCATCAAAATATTCTAAAAAACTTTGAAAACATATAAAAGTTTGTTTCACTTACAGATCTTTTATGACACATTTCAGGTAGAAATCATGAATCTTTTAGACCAGAGTTGAATGCTCATAAAAGTCTAATGGTTTGCAATAAAAACTTGGAGTGCAAACTGCAGCACCGGTTTCATTGGGTTAAATTTAATCCTCAATTGGGTGATGTCACAAAAAAAAATTATCAAAACTTGGGTTGGAATACCTAACCCGTAAAAAAAGGACGAGTTCAGGTTGACTAGTATAACCCATTTAGTTAAATAGGCCGACCCACCAATCCATTTAATAAAACATGTCGATCCAGTGATCAACTAACAAATTTAAACAATTTTTTACAACCCACCAACACGAATAATATCTTTACAACTTGATTATTACCCACCAACCCGGTTGATACGCTTAGATAAACAGGTTAAACAGGTCTATAAGTATCTGCAGGTTAGGGTTTTTTTGATTTAGATAAACGAGATAACAATGGGTCAGGTTGAACATTCAAACCGCAATCCGTCAAGTGCCAACCTACCAATCAGACAGGATTCGTGCCACTAATCATAGTAAGTCTCAAACTTGACCACATTAAAAACCAAAGATATGACATAAACACATATAGCTAGTAACACCTACCACAATGTCATTTCATCAAACACCTTACAGACATGGAAAAAAAAAACGAAAATGTGAAACTAACCAAGCCCAAATTGAAGCAACACACAAAATAATTTAAGTTACCAATGATCTTTGATTGGGCGGTTATCATCAGATTGACCCTAAACTCAAAAATAAAAATTAAAATATATATATATTAAAAAAACGTCAACATAAACAGTTTCAACCATGGTGTATTCGAAGTCAAAACATCATTTGCATAAAAATCAACCGTCAAAAATGACAACCCAGATCTCAAAATACAAGATGATTGCATCTAACTAACGAAGTATGAACCAACTGCATGTACACAAAAGCTTGATTCAATGCAAAAACGAACGGAATAAAAGAATACTGACCATCTCCATCCTTATCGAACAGGCTAAAAGCTTCTTTAAACTCGGAGATCTGATCTTCAGTGAGCTGATCGGTCATTGTTTACGAATCTACGATGAAAACAGAAGGAAATAAACAGAGTATTTGAGGGGCATCTGAGTGTTTTGGGCGTGAAGAGTATATATAGAAGATCAGTGATTTGGTCGCATATGATGCTTCCCCCCTCACAAGGAAGACATGCTCTAAATTACGATATTGCCATTGGCTTTATTTTGCTTTTTACAAAAGTGACCTCCATGATTGATATATATGCTATTCCTTGCTAAAACGTGTTCTTGCACAAAGTAAGATTCTTTCATTAAAAAAAAAAAAAAATCAATGGCAAGAGTTGTCGATTTGTTGCTAAAGGTTTTAAGCAAGATAAAAAATTAAAATGGATAACTCTACACAAATATAACCAATTTTTTTAATTGTTTTAATTAAGTTACTGAAACTTTTTTTATCTCAATTAGGTCATTCAACTTAGTATAAGTGTTCTAATCCTATATAAATAACATGAATAGCATGTTATTGCCAATTTTATACATATTTAACTTATTTAATATGTTAAGTGGTAATATAATTATTTTAAATCATCCACATTTACGCATGATATTTGAAAAAAAATAAGTTTCAAACGTTAAATATTGACACACATTGTTTAAAAAACTTTTTTTTTCAAATATATTACGTATATGTGGATGATTTTAAATGACTTTTAATTTATTATTTGCTTTATAAGATGATTATATCACCGCTTAACATATTAAATAAGTTAAATATCTAGAAAATAAGCAATAGTCAGATATTCAGGTTATTTATATAGGATTATAACACTTATACTAAGTTGAATGACCTAATTGAGACAAAAAAAAGAAGTTCCAGTGACTTAATTAAAACAATTAAAAAAGTTGGTTACATTTGTGTAGAGTTATCCTAAATTAAAAATCATAAAGTTCATGTTTTTAGTGTATGTATAAGCAACTAATACAACAATAAAACACAAAATTAATAAAATCAATAATCAGTTAATTGCAATATTTGATTATGTGCAAATAAATTTTCAAGAATAGAAGTTCATTAAAATCAAGAACTATATTGAATTTAATTTCAACTAGAAAAGTTACCCGCGGGCGGGCGGTACGCATGTTGCAACATGTTGGTTTGACTAAAAGAAATGGTCTGACATAACGGGTTTAACATGACATGATAATACAAGACATGATAAGACAGAAAACACAAAAGGGATAAACATGAACATGACAAAAAAAATTATCGTGTCGGTTTTCCAAACATGATTAAGACATTTTAAATCAGTTGTAAAAATTAAAACGTAGATAGACAACATTATTACTTCATATACGTTGCAGTATATGAAGTTTTAAACACACTAAAAGTTAACCTCATTGGTTTCATGGTCAGGGCAGTCATTATTATATATTTACACCAACTAAAAGGGCTAGTCGGGATTAGATTCACCAGTAAAATGCAAATTATATATATATATATTAAATTAACAAAGGCAAATTATTATGAGAAATCACATCGTATATAATATATGAGATAAATTATATATCTTTAGAAACACACTCACAATAGTATATTTGAAAATTATGAATAAGTTACGTCATTTTAAAAGAATGTTAATAAAAGCGAAAACAATTGAAATGTAGTTAGAATATCACGTCTTTTTAATAAATAGACTTATGAATCTCGAAAACCTTTTTAAAAAGAAAAAAATAGAAAAAAGTATAGCATATGTAACCTGAGAAGAAACGTAAACGTAATCAGTTTTGACATTAAAGTTAACTCGATCAAAAACATAGACAGACTAAATTTTGAATAATATTTATATTGAAAAAAATTGTTATAAAAAAGGTTACAACATTAACCTTTTTATCAAAAGATTATATTTTAACTTTTAAGAGGAAAAAAGAGGGTTTCATAGAAAACCCTCCTTTTTGAGAAACTTAGAAAACTAAACATAATTGTTATCAATCAATTTCGTTTTTTGTTTTACATTTTGTTTTAAGATAAGGTTAGATTTATTAACAATAAGAAAAATATAAAAAAAAATATATACGTAACTCATGTTATTACATATATGTAACTCATTGATTACATATATGTAACTTGTAAACTACATATATGAGTTACATATATGTAACTTTATAGGTTACATATACGTAACTTCGCGATCTACATATTTTTATGAAAATTTCTTTTTGTATATAACATTTCTAAGCTAATAATAGAAAAATCATGAATTTTTTTTTTTAAATTAATTGGTTAGTAAGAGTTTTCTTAGTTTAATTTATCCAAAGTGGAGAATTTTCTTTTGAACCCTTCCCTATATATATATATATATATATATTAGATTATAAGTGGTTTTGTAAAAAGGAAGAAGAAAAAGAAAAAAAAAAAAGTTTACTTAAGTCTCGAGCATTCGACTACTTGTTTCAAGTACCAAAAAGTCACCAACTCTTTCAAGACTGCTTAGTGTAAATTATATTAGAGAACGCATTTTTAAAGTTAAGTTTTTTTTTTATTTCTTAATGTTCACCGACGTTGCCACACATACATAAAACTAAATATGTAAGAAGTTATTTTTTTAAGTTATGAAATACAAGTGATAAATTCAAAACTTTATTAAATTAAAATGATTAAATATATAAAAGAAACATATAAAGTTATATTATAGATAGGAAAAAAGTTTATGTCTTATACGCTATAACATAGACATGACCTAATGAAAGTAATGACAAAAAATATATAAATGTAATGTATGGAATTAATTTCTGTTAGGTTAAATAAACGAAAATGATAAAGTCGAAACTTTAAAAACTCGAGGAAAACAAAATGATTAACTATATGAAAGAAACGTATATAGTTGTGTTATAGGAAAAAAACACAACCTTAGAAAAGTAAAATGACAAAAATAATTAAAAAAGGACAAAAAAAGGTCGCCCGGAAGGTTCGAACATGAGACGTGGCATTCAAAAGTAAAAGGATTTAACCGTTGGACCAACACCCAACTTTATGCATTGCTTTAGAAAGATCTATATAGATAGAAAAGTTTTGAGTGAATTCCCAATGGCCACCGACATTCCTTTTTAAGTTATATACTAGGATTGAGGACCCCGGGCGTTGCGCCGGGTCCGATATACCGATATTCGGTTTATGTCAATGCAGCAACCGCAAGTTCAAATTCCTACTAATCCAGCCTCAAGATCTAAAAACTAAAGTTACAATGATAATTCTAAAAATTCAACTCTAGCAAAAATAGGTAAGTACACAATTACAACATCCTTTAAAAAACTCAGTAACCAACTTTGAATTCAAGAAGCTGATAAAGCTATAATATAAAACTTCATGTTATATGGTCAAATACAATTTCAAAATCAAGTCAAATGAAACTCCACATAACCAACAGGAAAAACACTAACCAAAGTAGGTAGATGCTTTGGGAATCTAGGTTGGAAGTAGACTTCTTGAATCCCTTATTCAATAAATTCTCATCTTCTTTTTGACACTCCTCTAGCTGTTGTCGTTGTCTGGCCCGGTCAACCATAGTTTTGTGTACTGCAAGGCCAATGAAAAGCAAGCAATCAACCATAAGTCTAGGTAGAACTTTATAAAACATGTACTTCAGGCTCATGTTTTGTAAACACTGAATATGTTACCTTGCTGTCTAAAATCCACGTTCTTACCTTATGCATTGGATATATGAGTGTGTATGTATATGTCTCTGCATCAGGAGATTGTACCTTATGCATTGGATATATCAAAAAAAGGAATAGTAATTCTCTTAGGGAACCGTAAGTTGCAAATTAATATATATATAAATAAATAGTTGAACATTCTATATATATATATATAGAATAAGTTACGACATTCCTATTGGAACTGTTTTGGTTAAGGTGTAGACTATGCGGCTTAATGTTTTGAACCTGGTCAAGACTAACGGATTCATGTAGATGTTAACAAATAGCTCAAAAAAATATATTAACATCCAAGTTTAAAGTTTGGGTTGTTCTTAATTCGTTTAAGAACAATGGAGTCAAGTTCATTCTTGATGAGAATAATAATGTGTCTCACTCAGGCTAAGGGCTAAGGGGTTGTTTGGTTTATTAAGTGTTGAGTCAGTAAGATGTCTAAATCATTTAGATTCTATTTAAAACTTAATGGTTAATAGGTTGGTCAATTGATTCAGAGGTTTTTTTAGTGAAATAAACAGTTACAGCCTCTGATCGATTAAGAGGTAACCTCTTAATAAAATCATTTAGAGTACATCAAACAACCCTTAAATTTATTTGTTCATTTAGCTTGGTCATAACACTCCTCACCTATTTGATCTTCAGTTTGAGAGATATCAATATTGGATTGATCAAATTATCAAAATGGGTGTAGATAAGATATAAAATTGTATTTTTAAAATGTTGAATGTTGATTACAGATGTAATGTTCGATTGAATTTTTTTTAGAATATTACTATATGCAAACCTAGTTCCCTATAACCAAGGCTCTGATACCAGTCTGTCACACCCCCAATTTCCCACTCGTGGTGTCAGTCCACGTGGGTGTGACGTGGCCAGGATCATAGCTCATGGTCATATAGAACGTCTCTATATGAGTTACACATTCACACAAATTGTAAAACAATACAAATTTCATTCAATAAGCAGCGGAAAGTGTTAAACGTCAGAAATACATATATTTGCAGCGGAAAGTAATTTGTTCAAGACACTACAAAGATTAAATTGTTTTCAAAACAGAACACATGCACACAAGCCTAGGACATGAGTCTATATGTAAGCTTGACTCCATTAGTGTGTCCTTGTGAGCGTCCTAGCGTGTGCTCCTTTAGTTACCTGAGAATACATGCGAAAAGTGTCAACTAAAAAGTTGGTGAGTTCACAGGTTTAGACAGACAGAAATTGTAGACAGATATATACTGGGCATGTTTAGGTTTAGTTGTTGGATCTACGATCCGTGAGTGTGTCATGTCATCTTACCGAAACTAGACTGTTTCCAATTGCCTCCGCGAGTCATCGCTGAACTCGCAATTCACATCGATTATTACACTCGTTATGACCTCCAGTCAAAGTTGTTGCCGAGTGGGGCTAGTCAAACCCAGTAGTACTACGTAATAACGACTCGTTCGTAACAATTAACGGTAAGGATAAGTGAGGGCTTTATGCGATAATAGTTACACTCAAAAAGAAACGGTTTCACAACATGCCAGTCCTATATCTAAAACAGTTGCAGTATATTCTCACCCCAGTAGTTTAGCAAATCAGTTAAGAGTAAAAGTGGGGCCGTAAACTCACCTGAGTTTGAGTAATGCGTTAGCTCAAAAGAGTAGTGTAGCTCGCCGGCTAGTAATCACCTATATCATGTAGGTGTTATGAGTTCGTGTTCACAAGTGTGGGTCTCACCGGACCGTGTTAGTGTTCAACAACACTAAGTGGTTATGTAGGTCGAGTTGACCGTGTTTGACCGTGTCGATCGTGTTTGACCTAACGACCCGTTGGTGACGGTTTGGATCAAGAGTTCGTGTATCGTGCGGTTTTAGTGTCGTGTGAAGTGTACGGATACCAAAATCATTCCTATGAGGAAACTTACTATTTATGGTAAGTTCCTTTTTTAGGAAAGTTTCCATATTTGGCAAGTCATGCATAAAATCATATTCCGATTATTCTAACACGCATATTTATCCTAAAGGAGCATGTTATCACATAGCACATAGTTACACATAACCGGTTTAGCATAGTTTACGCATAAAAGTTTCCATTTTTAGAAAGTTTCTAAAATAAGCATATTTTATCAAGTTTAACCATCTACATTATCTAATATCCTCATCTTAGTCCTAAATAGCCTATTAATCGTGACCGTTACGACTAACATGTGAAGATTCATTAACTTAGCAAAATAAAGTTACTATATTTAGTAACTTATAAAAATAACACCAAATCAAGTTTCCCAATAACATATTCCTTCCAATATCATCAAATAATCACTAAATGAGCATGTTAGACTCAAGACATTACTATGCATATCATCAAGTTGCAAACTTGTGACAAAAAGTTACTATTTATAGTAACATTTATAAAAATCATGCTTTTAACAATTTTAACCATCCAAATGTACTAATAATCATCATGTTAACTTTCTAATCAACATTTTAAGCATAACATATAGATCTAAATACATGCATGTTACCATTTCATCAAGAATGCACAATTTGTAATACTAAAGTTACTATATATAGCAATAATCACCAAATGACCATACTTGGCATAATCAATCATTCTAAATCATGTAGAACATCTCACATATCAATTCTAAGGACATTTAAATACTGAAATTTACATAAAACATTATAGATCATGCTTGCATGTTGTTTAAAGTAACCATTTTGTGACAAAATCAACAAATGGCCATCTAGTTACATCAAAATCATCATAGATTGATATTAGATCATCAAATCAGTAAATAATTCACCAAATAGCATATATAGAACATCAAAATTTCGTGACTAAAGTGGTAATGGTGATGCATGTGGGTATTTCCCCTTGCATGTGTGATTTCAAGTGCTAAAACCCGAAATAGTGTTAGGAAACTACCTTAGAAGGTGCAAGATGATCAAGATAGGGCTGGAGCAGATGTGTGTGGCTTCAAGACGTCCAGAAACAGTCTCCACAGCGGCTTCGACTCGTGCAAGGCGATAATGGGTGTCTTCTAACTTGCTCCAAGCTTCTAAAGGACTTCAATCCTTCAACAAGGACTTCCAATGGCACAATGGTGTGTAACAGAGGGTAGATGGTCGAGAGGAAGAGTCTGAGTCGAGAGAAAATCGGTGGAAGTAGAAACAGAATGATTAACATTGGTTTTATAAAGATTTTTGCGTATTGGGGCCGTCGCGTACCGCGGAGGCTGCACAAAAAGCAACTCCGCGTACCGCGGCGATTAAAATAATAATTCTGTTCCCAAAACACGCCGCGTACCGCGGTGGTGGAAGATGATCGGTCGTCGCGTACCGCGACGTTTTTCGGAGAATTCAAATTCCCCCGCCCAGGCTTCGCGTGCCGCGAAGGCCCATTTAGGTGCCCATCGCGTACCGCGATGGGTCTCGGTTGAGCCCAATAGGCCCAAATTCATTGTTTTGAACCGAATTTCTCGTATTTCTTGAATACGATCATCGTTTCTCGACACATAAGTGTTGCTCTACTAACTTAGGTTCTCCGGAACCTAATTGTGCAGTGTAAGTGTACTGTGGTTCGATCCGTTCACCAACGTTCGTCATTCAAGACACGTGCGAGTTTCGTGCGATAATTCCTCGAATTATCGGTGTGTTTGGTCCGTTGTGCCACGTGTCACACTAAATACAAATATTCTAGTGCCACGTATGAATTAATAATAAACGTTATTATTAAAATAAAATAAATGCTGACCTGGAAATTACGAGGTGTCACAATTTGAACTCTCTCTCTTACTTGATGAGTAGATATTATTCGAAAATTCCATGTTTTTATTACATTTATCTGATATAATATTATGCTAACCATCATAATACATACTGTCACACCTCCTGCGCCGCGTGCGGAATCCACGGCGCGGTGACGATTGATGGTTGAATCATGCACAAGTATTGAATAAGAACAACCACAATGCATTACTAAATTTCATAGATATTAGACCATTGTTTAGTTACAGACAATCTATCTATCTTCCCAAAAGAAAGACAACTACAGACCCAAAAATATTGTTTACAAAATAAGACTAAGACAAGACAATTAAACAATCAGGATTAAATGAGTTTCTAATCCATCATAGCTTGTTTCTTCATCTTGTTCTATCTTAAAACGGTCTCCTTAGTTGTCCTTTAGAATGTCTTAAACCTGATTACCTGAAACACGTGAAAAGTAACTGTCAACTACAAAAGTAGTTGGTGAGAACAATAGGTTTAACATTTGTAAACATAAAACTGCATTGTAAGGCATATGTATAAAGCAGTAATTGAAAATACATGGATGGTTGCAACCCAAACTATCATCAAGTAAGAATAATGTGTGCAAACAATCAACCGACTGTTTACTAGAAAAGCCAACATATAATCAAGTCCCAAACTACGTTTGGAGTCAGAGAATTAGTCAGCAAACACATTCAACACGAGCTGTACTAACGAGTTTACTCAGAAGGCAACTCCGTGTTGACGTAACCCGGTCAATATGACTTATGCTGGTAAACTTAATTAGCAGCAATTTCATATTACCGTAATGCAACCGATTCTGCAGTTAACTTTTAAAACAAATTTAAAAGCTAACTCCAGCTTTGGTATGTCCAAATGTGTCCCGCTTTCCCTTGTTGTGATCACCCAGTACTAACGCTATAAGAATAAGATTAAGTGTCTTGATGTGTGTATAAGTTTGTTCACAACGATGAACACCATGCTTTTGAATACTTTGATTTGAAACCTTTGGTTAAATGCCTTAATTGATTGCCATGAATTGAAAAACTTGCTTGAATACCATGAATTGAAATCCTTTGATTGAATACCACCATGAAAACTATTGATTGAATACCTTGTTTTGAAACCCCTGATTGAATACTGAGAATAGTGTCCTTGTATAATAACAAGGTTTATAAAACATTATTTTATTGAAAGCACAAGATTATAGTAAAAGAGTTTATAAAACCTATTCTTTAAAAGTGTTTAACATTTATAAAACCATTTGTGTAAAACAGATATAAAACAATTTAGAGAACCTTCTATAAAACCTTTTAGTAGAAAATGTTTAACAGTTGATAAAACCCTTTAAAACGATTGATAAATCCTTTTAAAATAGTTTATTCATCCCTTAAAACAGTAAATGAATCCTGTAATGGTTGAAAAGCAATGTGTTTCCTGTTTATGAAATATAATTGCATAACGAGTGTTTGGTCACGTGTTCCACCCCAAAACAGTTGTAAAACAGTAAAAGAGGGGCTAATGTTCTCACCTGACAGCAGTAGACTCTGAACCAGAACAAGTAGCAAGTAGCAAACAACAAGACTTCTAACCGGTTCCTATATCATTGTAATCATACATAGAATATAAGATTTGTGATATTGTACTCTTTGATTGATTGACTAACTGACTTGTGTTAACATGATTCTGATCACCCATTGCATATCGTGTTCTTATGTTTAAAAGTGTTGCACGAATCCTGGTTGAATCCTTATGTTTAAAACTTGGTTTTCTCTTAGTTTTACTGATTGTACGAATGGTTCTCATTTGTATTGTCGAATCACGCAAACGAATATTCATTCGGCTTTGAAAGGTTCGTTTGCCCCCTAAAGGTTCGCCCGAACCTATAGGTTCGCTCGGCTTCCAGGTTCGTCGAACCCAAAGGTTCGCTCCGCTTCCAGGTTCGCCGAACCCAAAGGTTCGCTCAGCTTCCAGGTTCGCTCAGCTGATGGGTTCGTCGCCCTGTAGGTTCGTTCAAATGAAAGGTTCGCCCCTACAGGTTCGCCTCTATAGGTTCGTCCCTACAGATTCGCCTCTATAGGTTCGCCTCTATAGGATCGCCCCTACAGGTTCGCCTCTATAGGTTCGCCCCTTACAGGTTCGCCAGTTCGCGACTCAGATATGGATCTCTGCAAAATCATGATTTAGCCACAATAGATGGTGATTTTTAGTGGGTAATCATGCGAAATCTCATTTAGAACTTGTAGACATCAAAATGGTGTGTTTAAAACCGGCTAGATATCAAGTTCTAACAACACACACACAAAACCCTATTTTTCGAATTCTTCACTTGATCATACCTCGTTTTTGGCTGGTTAAAAGCTTAGATCCGTTGTACTTCCTTGTAGTACTCGTTGAGAGCTTCGTTTGGACACCAAGAATGCACGATTTGGCCAAGAAACGAGCAAGATACGTGCGTTTGAAGCTTGGATTTCTAGTGAGAGAATAGGTTCGCGAATCTGAGTTTAGAGAGAGGTTTGAGCTGAAATAAATGAGGAGAATGAAGGGAATTAAGGGCTTTTATACCCCGGGTGTTTCCCCGCGTGTTCGGTTTCGCTCGGTGTCGGTTTCGCGTATATTTACGCTCGTTTTACTACGATTACGAAGTTAATATTTTGAATTGTAAATTAATTTTCTTTAATCGTTTTTGATGAGTTTCAAAATTGTAAAATGTAAAATAAAATATTTTACTTATTTTTACACTTCGTTCGCTACCAGACCGTTAAACGACTACAATTACGTGTATACCCATAATTGCGTACGCTTTTCAGTCGTATTAACTATTTATTGACGTTTACTCGTAATTATAAGTTCGACATTCGTATATTTACGGATCGTCACCCATAACTATACTCAGTCTCGCTTACGCATTACGATTTTTGTTTAATTAATTCACTTGTCATACTATTTGTCACAACACTACACACTAACACTATCCCATTATACCGAACGCAGTATATGTATAGGGCATACCCAGAGTCCAGCTAACTGCCTTATCTACACCAGCCCACCACTGTTTCGATATAATACAATACTGTTCTTGTATAGCGTAATTGACTGTAAATAAATAATACATACTTGTTCCTAATTAAATAAAATCCTATAACACACAAACACAATCATAAACACTTGAATCACATTGGAAATATCGAATCAAATACGTATTGTACTATCACTGTTTATGACTACCATGACTAAATGCACAGATGTTACACATACTATAAATATATGTGAAACACTTGAAGGTTTATGATACTTTGTGTACTTTCAAAAGTTTAGGTCTGTAATGGAGCAAAGAATCATGTGTTTTCTCTTTTTTTACATGTTACTTTCAAATCTTGTGAATGGAATCTCTACACTTGTAGAAAATATTAGTCATAAACATAGTAATTTGTAAACAAAATATTGAAAACACAGAAAATATTAAACATGAACATAGCAAATTAAAAATTAAAATACGTGTCAACTACTTGACTTATGATAAGATCACTACTTATTTGTTAGAAGGATGTTTTAACGGTTTCACATTCTAAAAATAACATCAAGAAGTTATACATTTTAAAAAATAGCATTATTAAGTTACGCATATCTACCAAACACATTGTTAAAAGTCAAAATTTAACAATTCATTATGAAATAATTATGTAATAACATGTTTAATATAATGAATGGTTTTTAACTTGTGTGATACATAGATGAGCTAATCTTATATGTGTTTGTCTAGTGAGTAATTGAGTATTCAAGCTTTAGATTAGTCTAAACTTAAAAGAAGTGAATAAATCTAGAGGGTTAAAGCTGTCAAAGACCGAAACTCAATTTAAAAATGATAAATGATATTAGCTTGGTCAAAATCAGTTCGCTCCATTTTCGGTACACCCATATAAAGTATATATGTGTGGGCCTCAAGGAACAAAGTAAAATTGCACTAATTTTAACGTTATTTTACTTATTTTGTGAAAATAACGTTAAAAATGTTGGGATGATCAACTTCAAACGATAACTTTGAGCTGTGGATTCTTTCGGAGCAGCCTCTCTATTCCAACTGGGATATAGGTAAGGTTTGTGTCCGTCCTTCTCCCCCATACCCTACTGAAAAGTGGGAATATACTGGGTAAGTTTGTTAGTTTTTGTTTTTTGGTCAAAATCAGATTTTTAATGTGTGTGAGTGGGTGGATCTCCATGCCATAAAGAAAAAAAGAAACCCTTCATCCCTTCAACACGGAAAAAAACACTAACAACAAATTAATCGTAGTAGATTTTCTAAAAAGAATATATATCAATAGTATACTTCAATTAATAAGGAAAAAAACTCGATTTTTTAATGTAATAATTTTTTGAAAATATTATCGTATGAAAAGGTTATGGATGTGCACGGTACAGTTGTGACTATTTCCATAATCAAAACCGCTATTTCAGTTAATTCTCAATCCATATCCATATCCATATCCATAACCATAACCAATTGATCGGTTAACCACTGGTTATGATTCATTTTTGGTTAAATTTGGTTAATAATGAAATTGTTGAAATGCTAAAAAAGACTTGTAAATAAGCTTGTAAATTAGAGATATAATTATGATGAAAATCTAAGTAAAACTCTTATAACTTTAGAATGACTGGGAATTTGTGAAGAAAAAGAAAAAAACCTTATAAACACTAACTAATCTTCTAATATATTTTATTCTCACATATAACCTATAATAATTTCATTTAATAAAAAATTATAACTCACCTTTTATACTTAACTTGCATCGTAACTATTTAAAACACATACACACAGACACACACCTACAAATATTAAAAAAAAGAAATGCAATAATCGGTTTGGTTTGGTTAAAGTTGGTTAATGACTTAGCTTAACAACAATCATAACAGAATGGTTCGGTTAATGACTTAACTTAAACATAACTGTCAGTTAAAGTCAGTTCCGGTTAAAATCGGTAATGATTCGGGATGGTTATCGGTTAATTTTCGGTTATGATTTTACCATGCACACCTCTAGAAAAAGTTTTAAATGTCAAAAAGAAATTTAAAAAAAAAATAAAAAATGTAATTTTCTATTATATTTTTTCAACTTTTAACGACACTTTAACCTTAACAAGTTTTTTAGATAATGCATCATCTAAAAGTGTATTAGAAAATTAAATAAAACCAACCTAGCGAGCAAAGAGTTAGCACAACTACACTTATACTATGTTCGTCTACCAATCGAAGAAAGTAGAAATGCTTTTCAACCAAAGTACCAAACAAACAAATATATCAAGTAATATCTCATCAATCAGCAAGGTCTAACGACAAAAACAAATTTTATCTTCTTTTAATAAGATAAAAAAACTGCTTGGAAATTCAGAAATTAAATAAGGGTATGGATATTGGTATACATTTGACTGGTGTATGGATAACAAAATTTTTTTATTTTTTAATATTAAAAAAATATGTATGAATAAAAATTATGTGAGTATGATGTGATTGATTTGATTTAAATATGGTGTATAAAAGAGGGCGTGATGTATGAATATTAGGACATTAAATAAACCTAATTTCAAGTATTTTTCGAGCGACTAGGTTAGTACCCGTGTATTACATGGGTTGGATAAAAAAACATAATAAATAGTCACTAATGAAAATTTAGATAATATAAAACATGACTAGAATTTCATATAATTAAATAATATAATTAATAAAATAATATTATTATATATTTAAATAATAATTTCTTCAAAGTTTTGTTTGTTTAAACATTTTATTTTGAAAAATTGTTTTACAAATTTTATATTTTATAATAAATTGTTATTTGTAAAAGGTGTTCTTTAATATTAATATATTTTGAATGTATTAAAATAATTTTTTAATTTAAAAATAAAAAATATATTTAATATTTAATATTATTATTTAATATCAAATGAATAGCCGGAAAATTAAATACAAGGTGTTCTATGTGTACCTAAAAACATATTTATTTATTAGTAAAGCCACGATTTGGTCGATAACGAGGCAGAAGGAGAAAATTCACGATGAAACCCTCAGCAAACAACCACACTCTCCTTCACGGTTCCTGAAAAAATTGAAGCACAAATGCGTAGGAATTGAAGATGGTTTGCTGTCACTTCTCAAATCTTCTTCTTAATAGCTTCTGCAGAGCGATTTACTTCCGTCGGAGGAGCTTTTTGACGAATCGCAGGGCCACAACACCTCATCATCTCGTATCTTCTTCACGCATAAGATTTTCCAGGGTATTTATCACAATTAAACAGTTTACACGCCCCATTCTGTGCTTACTGGAATTGGTGATTTGTGGGAAATTGTGTTCATAGTATCCTTTATAATGAAATTAGTTATGAAGATTTTAGTGGTTAAATGTTTTGAATTTATCATAAGCAGAGCCACAATTAGGTTTTTGGGAGTCATAGATGATACTCACGTATGAGAAGTTTATGTGGAAAAGAATTTTGAAGCAAAGATTATACGCATTTTGATGTTTTCAGGCATAGTGTTATATACCTGGTCTAATTACTTTCAGTTTTGAAACTGGTTACCTATTTGACATCAAAAGTTGAGCTACATAACATCAAGAGTACGCAGATGGATGAATCTGATTGGTGAAAGCCATGATTGTCGACTATATTTCTATGGTTCTTGGTTATTGAATTTGAAGTTTTCTTCGTTATATCTTTAGATAAACTCATAAACATTGATTTGTCATTATTGGCTTGAAAACAACCTTTTGATGTTTTCTAAATTTATACATTTGTACCTGTTATCCAGGATTACCACAAATTGCCAAATTCTTTGAAGTCGGAACTATCTGGAACTGCTCCTGCTTTTCCTCTCAAAGATCTGGTGACTGTCGATGAAGAAACGCCACTGCATCAAAGTACATCCTTTGATTCTTCCCCGAAAACAGATAATTTCGTAAATAATAGTTCTTCAAATGGTCGAGTGATGCTTATTGATGGCACCTCAATTATCTACAGATCTTATTACAAACTTCTTGGTAAGTTTTTATTTTGTTCTAGTGATGTATCTTAACTCCTACTCATACTAGTTTATGAGAGCGTCCGATGCTTTAGCTTTTATAATTTTGGGTGCTAGGTTGATGTCTCCTGATTAGACGATAAAATTTGCTTCGTTGACAGTTGATACTAGAGTAACTCTAACTTGATGTACAGTGGCGGAGCTTGACTAAGATCCCAGGGGGGGCGAAATTTTTTTTTTTCCAAGGGGACGAAATAAAGGTTTTTAAAAAATTTTACACTACGTATCGGGAAATATAAACTACTGCGCGAAAAAACAGGGGGGGCGAGCCCGTGTTGATGTACTATAATTTAAATAATGTTGCAAAAATCTTCATAATCTGATTTGCCCCTTTTGACATAGACTATGTTATCTTAACGTTTGAAGTTCTTGTTTCAATAGTTTCAGCAGCTAACAATGACTAGTTACCACAAATTAATGACATACATGATAATCAAGAAGATCTCAGGGTTTTTAGGTTTGTTTAATTAGCTTGATTTCCATAGTTTCAGCAGCTAACAATGATTAGTTACCACAAATTAATGACACTTGCTAGACGCTAATAGTGTCTGATATGCGCACCACTCAGTCAAGCAATTAAGTGGACTAAAGCAATTATCATACATGATAATCACATCTTTTATAAGTTACTTTAACCAAACACGATTATTATTATTTTTTAGTTATTCATTAAGTTAATTTTAAATTGAGGCTCTTTTGCTGTAATTTCAATGTATATTTGATTTTGTATCTTTTTAGTATGCAGATTGAGATCTTATTGGGCCTGCTAATTCTTTTATGGTTTATTCTGGATAGCTAAATTACACCATGGGCATCTGTCTAATGCGGATGGCAATGGAGACTGGGTGTTGACTATATCTACAGCTTTGTCACTCGTAAGTCATGCTCTAAATATAAAATGAGGGGAGGAGGGGCATTAGATAATTAAATTTAAATTCACAGTTGATGATTTCTAGAAGTTATGAAGCTGGTTTTGCATATGCATAAAAAAGACATTGCCATTTCAGTTCATTGTAAGGATTTTGTGTTAATATGGGTTGTTGAACTCCAATCGCTCAAGGTTTTGGGATATTCTGTCTTGTTTAGGACCAAGTT
The DNA here is from genome assembly GCA_009363875.1 of Mikania micrantha. Classification (NCBI taxonomy): domain Eukaryota; kingdom Viridiplantae; phylum Streptophyta; class Magnoliopsida; order Asterales; family Asteraceae; genus Mikania; species Mikania micrantha. Next base: position 72,937,206 of record CM018680.1, on the reverse strand, counting down.
TTTTTAACCCAAGAGGTTTATTTGCAATTTCTGATTCTACACCTTGTAACTTCACTTTATATTTTTTTCTTACATTATTTCTTATTTCTTATGTATACTAGAGTCTACTTTGAACATCCAATTTTTTGTATGCCATAAAATGGAAATGTATTTTTCTCAAATCTTTAACATTGGTCTATCAGAATTCATCAAAAATGACAAAAATGGAACGCATCTATCAAGTTTAATGACTAACTTGGTATGGCAGTTCTTACAATAACAAATGCGAAACATTTGAGAAGGTATAACATCTTCATTAATAAATAAAAATGCAACTGACTCGTACTCATAACTCATTTTGAATTTCTTTTGCCAGATAATCGATGTTTTGGAATTTACTCCATCACATGTGGCAGTACGTATCTTCTTCTTTCTATTCTTTCTTAGTCTCTTCTTTAAGTTTAAGCGTCAATTTTTGATTCAAGTTTACTGCAATAGTAATCAACAAGATCTTGACCATGCAATCTATGTGAATTGATACCTAATGTTATGTCTTGCTACATGCATTAAATTTTTCAGCCATTTGAAATAACATGATTTTGCTGATTTTTTCACATATTCGTTTGCTTTAGTAACATTAGATTGTGCATGATTTACTCTAAAATTACATTAGATGCATCTCAAAGTTTCTCTCATAGTTTGTTATCTGGTTAATTATGTGGTCTTGATGCTCACACCTAATTTCTTTTTCACATGCAGGTGGTTTTTGATCATGATGGTGAGGCTTAAACCTTAGGAGTCTTTATTGCTTTAAGTGTCTACAGTTCTGTTAGTGCGAGTATTTTAGTTATTTTATGATCATTATCCATCATCTTTTTGAGATATTTTTGTACTCTACTTGTACATATTTGATTGGATTATCTTTTCTTTTTTCCTTGTTGGGATTCTTGTTAAATATATGGCATTCATGTCAGTTTAGCACGCTTGATAGCTGAGCCTAGAAACCAATTAAACTTGAAGCTGATTTACGTCATTTTTTTTTCTTCCATGAAAAGTTTCTTGACAGAAATTTGGTGAATCTATAACAAAACTCCTTTGACCTATGCTGTCTGCTAATATATTACTGATAATGTTTGCTAATTAGCATAGATCTAGGCCATTTTAATAACTTATGTTTTCAGGATTTTGCTTTGGTAATATGCCTCAGTCGTCCAGACAAAAATTTATGGCAAAAGGTATGCTTTTCTTCCATTTTTTTTTTCCCTCAGCCTGGATTTTTCCCTTTTTATTTTATATTTTTAGATTCCTGTTTACAAATGGTTGAATTATATATTCTTGAAATTGGAGCTCCAATTTGTTGAATTGTCCTAGTTGGTTTGCATTTTTTGTTCCTCTTTCATTTAGAGGATGAAAAGTAAGAAATGAGTGTATTCCAATTGATTTTCCAAGTTTATTTGCTATCTTGATTCACTTGTGATAAATTTATTTGTATCGAACATTCTGAAGTACAATTCTCTTTTACTTAATTTAACCAACTGTGGTCAGGATGATGTATCTTATCATCCTTTCTTTCCTTCCTTTTTAACCTGTTTGATTATAGACTTCTATAGTTCTATAATCTTTGATATAGTGGGAAGATACCCGAAAAAATTGAGGTTTAGAAGGTTTAGGGTTCGGTATATTTGCATTCATATAATGACGAGGAAAACTAATAAGATTCTCTATGTTGTGAGTCTAATATTGGCTCAATACGTGTTTCACATTTTAGGTCAAACTTTTCGGCACACTCTCTACCCCTTATATAAAAGTAACCGTCCACCTACTCCAGATACAATAGTGCAGGGTCTTCAATACTTAAAAGCATCCATCAAAGCCATGTCCATCAAAGTCATTGAGGTAATATGGGCAGGTTGGATAATGGATTAAACGGGTCTGGGTTGAAACAGATCAATTTCACTACATGTTAAATTGGACACTTTTTTGTCATTTTTTAATAACTAGTGCATTAGTTTTGATTAAGACAGTAATATTATTGTAATCATTTATATTTTATGGAAAGACAATTTAGGAAGTCGTATTCATTAAGACTTTGGGCAACTTTCAACCAATTTGTCTAGTCCCACTTTGCTTTATTCTTTTGAGATATAAAGAAAGAAATGATCCAAATTGACTCATTCATAAATAAACAGATTGAAACCACCACAATGTTATGTGGAATCTACTACTTATGATTTTTTGTATCGATGATATACATATTTCTCAATTTAGGTCCCTGGCGTTGAAGCTGATGATGTTATTGGGACCTTGGCTGTACGCAGTGTTGATGCCGGGTTCAAGGTAACTTTTTACAACTTTCAGATGCATGATATAATTTTATCATAAGAGTGATAATAAATAACTGAACCATTTGGTTGTAGAAATTACTTAATTTATATTGCTTTAGAATCTAACATGAGACACTTGTAAATTCATTAAAAAAATTCATTTGTTACAGGTCAGAGTTGTCTCTCCTGACAAAGATTTTTTCCAGATATTATCTCCTTCATTACGTCTTCTTCGAATTGCACCTCGTGGTTTTGAGTTAGTATTTATCAATGAGTTGCTTCATTTGTTTTTGTCAAGCAAGATTGACTAATTTATAAGTATAATATAGCTACACTTATGTTTGATATCTTCTTGTCAGAATGGTTTCATATGGAATGGAGGATTTTGCTAAAAAATATGGAACACTACAACCTTCTCAGTTTGTGGACGTGATGTCACTTGTAGGTGACAGATCTGACAACATACCAGGTTGTTTTTGGATTATATTAGGAGAATAATACATTTTATTTACTAGGCTTCATGATATAGTTTATGTACATCTATCATGGGGTTCGTGCTGTTTATGTCGTGAGGATCTTATGTATTGATTGCTATTTATCAAAGCAGGGGTTGATGGAATTGGGGATGTACATGCTGTGCAGTTAATATCAAGATTTGGTATAATTTTTTTTTCTTTTAATTTTACATATCCCCTTCAAACTTGGTATAATATCATATTTATGCAACAAAAAATCGTAATATTAAAGTTACCTATTCTCAACTTTATGGCATGTATACCCTTGACACTTCCCCTAAACTTGTGGATATGAGAGTTTCAAGTGTAAGGTGCAAGAAAAGGGTATAATGGTCATATTATAAGTTGCATATTATGAAATGGGTAAATATGAAATTTAGGCATTTTGAATTGGTATATATAACATCAAAACTTTTCGGTTATTTAGCTTATCACCATGGTGATTATTTTGAAGCTGTAAATTGAGTTATGAAGCTCGTTTTTATTGTTTTGAACCTTTTTCAGACATACAAATGCATTAAAATTACATCAAAGACATGAAAAATACATAACTATGGTTCAAATACACGAAAATACATTGAAAAAAATATGAAAAATACATGAAAATAAAGATTTCGGTTCAGTTTTGGTTATTTCTGTTATTGGAGATGGGCAAACAGCAAACCGAAACTATAACCGAATGGTCCGGTTTTTGCCCCATCTTGACCATAACTGATCAGTTAAGTCAGTTTTGGTAATTTTCAGTTCGGTTTTTTGTTTTTTCCTGTTATCGATACTGTATGCTCACACCTAGTTTTCAGGAGTATATATGAAATTGCCTCATTTTTTTTAAAATGAGGTGCAATAGATGATTTTTCTAACTTATTTCTTGTGTACATTACTTCGAAAGGTACTTTGGAGAATTTACTGCAACATATTGATCAAGTTACTGAGGAACGGATTAAAAAGGTTCTGTTGCTTATTTTCATCCTTCTCATAAAAAGTATATTGGAAGTTTGTTATTCTTAAACTAGTAGGATGAATTAGTATGGATGTAAACTTGTGACAGAATTTCAATTTATTGAGCTTATTACCTATGTTGTCAAAATAGGAGCCCTCAAGGCGTAAAGGTCTCGCACTCTTGCCTGGGGCCTAGGCACAAGGGGCATAAAAAGCGAGGGCTCGAGTAAAAATAAGTGCACATTGGTGAAATAAGATAAAATTTTATCATGCATTTAAAATTAATACTTTTTTACGAAAATAAAATCTATTATTATTAGCATGTAAGATAGTATATTTAGTATGAAAATCCCAAAACCAACACCAAATGTTCAGAAACCAATATCAAATAAATAGTACATGAAGAATAAGAAGATCACGAAGTGCATTATAACTTAATAAATCTTTATGATCATGCTAAAGCATAAAACAAACAATTGCATGTAAAAAAAAAAGAACTAACATGTTTGCTGTTAATTAGCTTTTAATCTCTTGAACGGATATTTTGTGATATGTATAAGAGTAAACAATCGTAATATATATCTAGATATTACGTGATTGATAATTGTCTAATTCTCTAGATTTAGGAGTTATATCTAATCTCCAGTTATTAAATAAAAATCAAAACAAATCCAGACAAATCAAAGCAGAAAAAAAAAGAATTCAAGAAAAGATAAGATAGCTATATGTTGGAAAAACCCTCCACTTTGTGAGCCCATGCCTTGATTAAAGCTCACTTTTCTCTCATTTTTGTAAAAAACAGCCCAACCAAGGCCTTCTAGAGGTGCTATTCCTGGGCCCTGACTTTTTTTTTTGAGGCCTATGCGTGTGCCTTAGGGTTTTGGCAACACAGTTAAATACTATGACAAATGATTCCAGATTTTAAACACAGGTAGTGTTCCTGATGTTACTATTCATTTTGCTGAAAATGATGTTTAGATTCTACTGGATCTGTAGTATATGTGTCTGTGTGTAGAAAGAGAGAGAGGACTGATTAATACATATATACCTGTTGCTCTAAATGTGATCAATAAGGTGTTTATGCATCACTTTTTCTTTCATTCTATATCTACACAACACTCCCTACCAGTTCTTATGTGAGATTTTACTTAAATTTGATAATTGGTTATTTATCAAATGGTATATATATTTGTATGAGTGTATTATATTCCCGTAAGCTATATTAATTTAGAAAATCCAAATGAGAGTGCGTCACTTTACCAGTTGCGATTATGAGTTTAAGCATGTTGGTGTATCTTAGTATCTATAGCTTTTTATATTTTGTTTTATATTATAGCAGAGACCATTAATTTCTGATCTGTGATTTTCACATGTAGGCTTTGATAGAAAATAAGGAGCAGGCCTTATTGAGCAAAGAACTGGTAAGTGGCCAGCAATATAATTATTAGAATTACAACCTACCAACTTTATCTGTTGCGACTATAGTTTACTCACTATTTTATGCCAGTGGTAGTTTACTATTATCATCATAAATTCATTAGTACTCTTATTTAGTTGCCTTGATTATATTAGACACATTTTTATGTTATTTGGACTACTATAACGTATGTTGTATACAGTACACATTAAAAAAGGTTTTTGGAGCAGGGGGTTTAGTGGTTTACCCTCATTCCATTTTCCCCAGACACTATCAAATAGTTTTGTTGTGAGTTATTTTACTATGTCTGTATGCTTGTTTGTTTGTTACATTTACCACCGGTTGGTAACTAGTTGTTTTGTTCATGTGTGTGGAATAAGAATGGTAGGATTTCACCTTTTTTTAATCGTGCCTGTAATTTCTTTTTTGGCTGTTGTGGAGTATTATGAATGATCAGCATTTCAGTTTTTTTTTTGATTGATTTTGTCCCCAATGTCTTTCTTGGCTTATATTGTATTCTTATGAGCACTTTTTTTTTGATTGCTAAGCTATCTGTGATGTGTGTTGTTATTTTCTGGCAGGCCCTTTTACGTTCCGATCTTCCACACTACATGGTTCCATTTTCCACGAGTGATCTAGTATTTAGAAAACCAGAGGTTGGTGCATCATATTTATGACTTGTTTAACCCATTTATTACAACCTAACACATTTTCAACTTCATTACAACCCATTTGACTCGTTTAGAAAGATGGGTTAAATGGGTTGTGTTAACATGACACAGACTTTAATGTGTCCGTGTTAGGATTTGTGTTTTTGACTTCAATAATTATACTCAACATGTCTGAGTTCAATGATTTAACCTGCCATACTGAAACGTACGGGTTTCATTAAGCTAGCATCACATTTTGTCCAAAAACTTTACCTTTTTTCATAAGCATCTACATTATCAAATATAAGGGTGTTAAAAAAGCTTTTTTCTCGCACGAAAAAGGCTCGGCTCGTAAATAGCTCATTTCTAAACGAGTTGAGCCAACTCGGCTTGGGTTAGTGGCTTGAATCATTGGCTTGGCTCGTATTTCGAATTGAAAATCTAGTTAAGGTGAGAAAATCTGTGAAAACCTCATGAAACAATAAACATTATTTTTTAGGCATGTAATATATTATAAGAAAATTAAAAAAAAAAAAGAAATTCTTGTACGCGTTTCATACATGTTACACATTGGTTCAAAGTGTTACACATTGTAAAAAAGACGTTTGTAACATATTTAAAAAAAAGTACTTAAAAATTTTTATTTTATTTTTTATAATCTTATGTGAAAACATATATTTGCATGCATATTACATACCAAAAAATAAAAAAAAAAATTGAGCTTGCTCGTGTCTCGATTTTTTTACCGGTCAAGCTCAACTTTTTTGCTTGGAACAATTTTCCCGCCAAGTCGGCTAGGCTCGATACTTTTTGTGCTCGAGCTCGATCCAAGCCAGTCTCGATTTGGATCGGCTTGATTTCAACCCTAGCCAAGTGTGTTTAAAGAAGTTATACAACAACTACCATACCTAGTGAATCTCTCTCATAACATAGTATTTGTAGGGTCTGGGTAGAGTAGGATGTAGACAAACCTTACCTCTATCCCTGGGTAAAGATAGGCTACTTTCAAAGCTCGAGAACAAACAAACATGCTGATAAAGAGCTAGTAATATTAGTGATCTAGACAAACGCAAACGACTGAAACAAGTATAATCAAATGAAACACAAACATATGTAGGCAATAAACCATAATATCATAGAGCAAGCAATCACATGTAGATATGAAATATAGTAGAAGCATAACAAGCAAATTTTTCCTAAGAAATGAGGTAAAGAACTTGGTTTTAAATTGCTGTTGCGAGGATGCAATGATCTGAGCGCATCACAACCCTTGTGATTCATTTACATAATGTGATCATATTGAGGGCGATTCTACGTATTGCGGTGTTCGAATGATGCTTTATGATTTTCGCAAAATGGAGAAATTGATGTAGAAAGTTGATACTTGAAGATGATGGAAGTCGCTGAAATCATGAAGAAATTGGTGAAGATGAGTCTGAGAAACCTTGAGAAATCTATGGAGTCCTGGAGAAGATGAGAAATTGGAGACGATGACAGCTGAATTTAGAAAACCCTAATAGTAAAGTTATGTTTTTTTCTTTTGTATTTAAAGCTAACTTTTTTCTTTTGTTTTTTCTTGTTATCAAATAGAATTACATTTTTTCTTTTTAGGGTTTTTCTTTTGTTTTTTTTTCCTCTCTTGAGAAAAAGCTTATATAGTTTATTTATTTTTATTATCTTATGTACAATATTGTACATTTAGAGTTAGACTTGTCTTAAACTCTTTTTGTATATATTTATTTTAATTTCTTATATTTTTTAGTGTTTATAAGTTAACAAGTTAAAATATTATAACAAACAAACTTACCCAGTATATTCCCACTTTTTAGTAGGGTTTGGGGGGAAGGATAGACACAAACCTTACCCCTATCCCAGTTGGGATAGAGAGGCTGCTCTGAAGGAGTCCCTGGCTCAAAGTTATTGTTTGAAGTTGATCATCCCAACAGTTTTAACGTTGTTTTCACAAAATAAGTAAAATAACGTTAAAATTAGTGTCATTGTACTTTGGCCACTTAAGGGCCCACACATATATACGTTATATGTGTGCACCGCAAATGGGGCCTTCAAGTCAAAATATTATACATAAATAATTTTTTAGTATTGTTTTAATTAAGAACACATCGCACACGTGATGCACTTGCATCCGCATCGGATTTTGGGACGAAACGTATCATAGCGCATCTTGCAATTAAAACCAAGGTAAGGTATTTGTATTCCTATGACACACCGTTACTATACATCTACCTTTTGTCCTAAAAATCCTTAACCCTAATCTTACATCTCTATGATCTTATATCATGCATCAAAGCTGTGCAATTCTAGTAAATCTTGCATAATCCGTTGATCTCAGGTGAGATTGGGTTTGCCTTTACTCTCCTTTTTTTTTCTCCCACTTTAACTAGAGCGGTAGCTTGTCTTCTCTTCACATAACCATCTCAATTTCCCTGATTACAGAAGATATAGTATTTCAATAATGATCTTGTTTTTCTAGTAAAATTATTTAAGGTTTTTGTGGATTAAACACACTTTGGCCAACTCTTGACCTGTTTTTGTTGTAGCAAGTTTTTAATTTACTAGTTTGACCCATTAGAGATGAACATAGTCTGTGTCAAGTGTCAACCATTTGATGAGAACTCAAATTTAAAACTGTTACATTTACCTTATTGGGCTGATCATTTGGTATTTCTACTGTTTTAATGAAATGTGTAATGATACAGGATAATGGGGAGAAGTTTGCAAACCTCTTGATGGCGATTGGTGCTTATGCAGAAGGGTTTTCTCTTGATTCGGTTATTAGAAGGGCATTCTATATGTGGAAGAAGCTTGAGACGACTTAAAGAGTACAAATTTATCGTTTATTTTGGCAAACTAACCGGTTTTAATTAATATTACAAGTTCTAAAATGAGTATAAATTCAAAAATAGGTCAGAATGTGCTGTTTTTGACATCATTCTAGGCAAATCTGATGTAGTCAAAAACTATGTCAGGTGGACGCTGCTGCATTGTAATGACTAACACAGTATACATCATGGGCAGAATAGGTCACCACCATCAACTGCTACCCTCTCGCTTTTTCTTTACAAGTTTGATCCTTGTTTTATGAAATATGATCTTAGATTCATTCAAAAGATCACCAGCACTGCCTTCTATCTGTCGCTAACCACACTCGAGTCTCCATTGACCGAGCCTACATTGACTGCCATCACCCGTTGTTGCCTGAATCCAAGCTGCATCACCCCGCTTTGTAGGTCGCTAGACGCCCATTGATATAATTGCTACTCATCACTATACTTAATTGTAGTATATATATTTCTGATTCGTCTTTATCTCTTAGTTGTAGTGTATATACTTAATTGTATTCACCCATACTTGATAGTCTCAAACTGGTCCTTAGGGTTGAACTGGGGAGGAACCGGAACGGTTTTGTGCATGAAAACCCATACACGTTCGAACCGGTTAGGTTTTGTATCTTACTGTGTAAGACAACTATACCAATTCTACTTGTCAACTTGTGTCAAACCATTATTGGTTTCATGACGCATCTTTTTTCAAATCTTAAACCATTTGTATTAATAGTTCTTTGCACACTTGAAAACAATACCTAAAAATATCTTTAGGATCAATATGACACCTACTGAATTATAATATTAATAACTAGATTTGCCCTATCATGCAATGCAACAGGGAACCCAAACGTTCTTTTGTAAAGAGCCTGTTTATTCCCATCTAATGATTTGATGCATCTCAATTTTCTTGATAGCATTTCAAGATCAAAAGCAACAATTGACATCTAATTTTTTAAAATGGACATTGCATGTCAACATTAGATCATGGGGTATGCCCCTTGGTTGGAGCCACTCCACCTAGACATCAGGTAGGCATCCACCAACACCACTCACTGAACCACTTGTGGTGAAAATGCCCAACCCACCCACTCCCAACCACTTGAATCAATAATATATGATTCAATGGTCGATTTAGCCGTTGAAGTGATCATGCCCAACCCACCCACGCCCCAAAGGGACGGTGTTTCATGACCAAACCAGCCCCAACCACGTCTCCACCACAAGACACACATCATGGTCGAATACAATCTAAAAAATAGACTATTTGATTTCCTTTAGGAATAAGGGTTTAAGGAATAATATCTAACGTGATATAATCTAAAAATAAACATGTAACCATTTATTCAAAATTTTATAGGATGTCATTCTATAAAAGTTGTAAAATGAAAAAAAAATAGTTAAAAGCAATTATAAGAATAATAAGAATTTGTGGTTTACGACCGTGTTTTACATGTTCCTCAGGTTAGTCCTGTATTCGATGGAACATGAGGGTTACTAGGTTAGTAAGTTCCCACGATCATAAAAAAATCGGATATCCGAAAATTTCACATAGTTATTTTCAATAACCGAATTCGAAAAAATATTAATTACTTATCAGTTGTACAAAAAAAATTAATATAAAAAATTTCCTGTATTCTAAATATCTGTAATATTATCCAAAATATCCCAAAAATATCCTAATTCTAAAATATTAAAAAAATCTAAAATATCTGAATAAAGAAAATTATTTCAGATCCTGAAATATACAAAAAAAGATTAAAAATGTTTCTGAATCCGAAATTTCAGATATTTCGGTTTGAATTTTTGGACAATCCAGATTCCATTTCGGATATCAATTTTTTTAAACACTCCTAATTCTAAATAACTAAAAATTATCCGATCTATTTAAAAATTATCTAAGATATGCGATTATCCAAATAGAAAACTCTTTTAGATAATTAGGATGCCCAAATTTTTATAAAATAGGTATCCGAATTTTTGTATATCCAAATTTCGGATGTATGAATATTTAGATATTTTGAATTCGGATTTTCATATATTTACATTTGGGTTAGAAAATATCTGTAAAAATACTCGAAATATTCGAAAATTATCCAAATAAAAAATTATTTCAGGTGATTCGAATATTCAAAATTTTTTAAATAGGTATTCGAATCCAAACATACGGATATCTGAAGTTAGAAAAGATATTAAATATTTCTTAATTTTAGATAAAAAATAAAATTTTAAAAATATATCTCAAATAATCAAAATATCTGAAAAATTATCCAAAATATCCCAAAAATTATCGAATTCTGAAATATTCGAGAAAATGTTCAAAAATATATCCGAAATATTTATTTAAAAAAAAATATTTCAGATTACTAAAAATCCAAAACTAAAATAAAATAGGCATTTGAATCTAAATCAGTAATTTCGAATGTCCAATTTCCAAAATTGCAGATATTTCGGATTTTGTTTTGGATATGATTTTTTTGAACAACTCTTATATAAAGCTTCTGAAATTTATCTAAAAATATCCAAAAATTATATGAAAAAAACTACTTTTAGTGATTTGAATGTTCGAAACTTTTTAAAGTAGGTATCCGAATTTCCAGATATACAAACTTTCGGAAATCTAAACTTTCGGATATTTCGAATGTGTACTTTCACATATTTCAGATTTAGGGTACGTATTTTTTGAGCACTCCTAATCCGATAAATCTGAAAATTTATCGAATATCCGAATAAAAAAACTATTTCGGATAATTCAGATTTCTTTTTTAAAACATTAATAACTTTTTTATACTATATTATTTTTTTATAATAATTGCACCGTTATGCTCGTCTCATTTTATTAATTTCGTTAAAATCTCAAGTAGTTTTTGTTTAATTTTTTTCGGATGCCCCGTGTTTACATCAATGTAACGAGTATAAACGTAAAACAACACATTATTTTGAAATTTTTCTTTGACAACAATGAATTATATTGATGTAATTTATAATGATGTAATGTAATACATTATTTACAGTGATGCAACTTTTCTTTTTAATTCCGTTATAATCTCGATACTAGTTTTTTTTTCGGATTTCCTGTATTTACATCGATGTAATGAGTATAAAATAACACATTATTTTAATTTTTTTTCTTACAACGATAAATTACAGTGATGTAATTTATAATGATATGATTTACCATTTGTTAGGAAAAAAATTCAAAAAAATGTATTATATTTATACTTACGAGTGAAAAGTGATTGTTTTAAAAACTGAAACATATTAGTTACAAATCTAATTAAGTTGTTTAAATGCATTTTAAGAAATGGGCACGTTCTAATCAAGTAAGCTACATATCTTCCTATCTAATAATTGATTGCAAGAAAATACCACATGGCAATCTCCTATTATTTTAAAAATAAATGTTTATTTTTAAATATAAAAATTCACCATTAATGTTATTAGTAATATACATTTTTTACATAAATACATTAAATTAAATTTAATAATCTTACTACTCTAATAAACAAAAATATTTTTTTGTCACTTGTCATATTATACATACTTAATTGCCACATGTCAATCTATAAGACAACACCATTTAATAAGTGTCATTGATTTAATTTTTTAAATTAATTGATCATTCTCTAAATAAGAAATTATTCAAATTTTTAAATAAATCAATCTTTATATGATTGATTTAAAATTTTAATTTAGTTCATTCAATAATTAGAATAGTTAATCTCAATCTTAATTTACATTGGCACGTGAACGTGTGTATACATTTATAATAAATCAAATTTGATAATTATTTACTCAATTAAATATAATTTCAATAATTTGCTTACATTGGCATGTGAACGTGTGTATACATTTATAATAAAACAAATTTGATAATTATTCACTCAATTAAATATAATTTTAATAATTTGCTCAATTAACACGTATACTCAATTTTTAGAAAAGTTAATTTCAATTATTAATATTTAGTTATTAGTTATTTCAATATTTAAAATTACCTCATTCACTAATTAGTTGAAGATCTTAGCTTGAATAACAATTAACTTTTTCTAAAAGTAATTTTTTTATTGTTTAACCTCTCTTTTTTAATTTTATTTTTAGAGTACAAGAATGCAGGTAACTTGATTAGTAATTTTTTTAGCGTTTCTGACAAAAAGTTTGAATAGGAAGCACACTTAATAATTAAATATTTCAACCTTTGGTTCAAACTCTACCGCTTTTAAAAGTGTCAACAATTAGCAAAAAAATTGCTTCTATTGTAACATGGTGAGTTACCCTAGGTTGGTTTGTATTTGAACTATCGAGTATTTGCACATGGTCAATTATACGTTGCATTTTTTATGGTTAAAAGTATAGAAGGTTTAAATTTATTAGTTTTAGATAAATGTTGTAAGGTTATAAATAGAAAAACAAATGTTATATATATATATATATATATAGGGGAAGGATATTTTGGAAACCCACTTGAGTTGAGGAAACTTTGGAATCTTTGAAAAAACAATGTAAACAAACCCAAAAAATTTTTATTTTTTTTTATAGTTTTGTAACATTATTAGGGTCAATTTTATAAAAAAATGAAAAAAGCGCCGAGCCATTTTTTTTAAAAAAATTAATTTGTCGACGATGTAACAAAGACGTAACACAGCTGTAACACATACGTAACACGATGTACAGCTGTGTTACGTCTTTGTTACATCATCGACAAATTAATTTTTAAAAAAAAAATGGTTCGGAGCTTTTTTCATTTTTTTTATAAAATTGACCCTAATAATGTTACAAAACTATAAAAAAAATAATTTTTTTTTGGGTTTTTTACATTGTTTTTTTCAAAGTTTCCAAAGTTTCCTCAACTCAAGTGGGTTTCCAATTTAACGGACAATCTATCAAAAATCTGGATATTGCAGCATGGAAAATTATATTAGGGTTTCAGTTATTTTTCTTCAAGGAGGAAAGTTGTGTATATTCTATTCTATATATTGTATGCATAAGTAAAATCAAAGTTAGTATTGCTCTTTATAATTTATTTGTTATTTAACAAAGAATTCAACAGTTGTGCATCAATGTGCTGTAGTGACTTGCTTACTCTGAAGCAATGGGCATGATTTCGCCTATCTTTCTCTTTTCTTTTTTTTTTTTAACATTCATATTTTTACTTGCTCACCTTTTTGAAAAGTTTATACAATATCGTTTTGATCCTTCTTAGGTTTCTAAAGTTTCGGATTTATCCATTTGTTTCTTAGTCTTCATCCTATGCTTTTGGGGTTAACACTATCATCTCTTTGACTTTTTTAAGTCCTAAAGTTTTCATTTTACCCCTTTTATACTTTAGCAGAAAAATAATAATTTCTTACATGCTTAGTTTTACTTAACAGTCTGTATAAATTTGTGTTAATCTACGTTTTGGCATAAAATTTTCCCAAAAATGAGTTTGGTCAAACAAAGTATGTTTTTGTACTTATTTTGTATACATTTTATGTTGGCCTACGTTTCGACGTAAAATTTTTAAAGAGATATGTGGAGTCAAGTACATTACGTTTACATTCAACATTATAAATTTGAAGTACTATATGTTTTGACGCTGCCGCAACGCGCGGCGGGAAACTTTGCTAGTTCAGGACATAATATGGAATGTCGTTGCTTTTGCTTGGTTTCTCTTATTGACATGTGTTATTGGCTTTCGGTTGGTGCTTAACCTAAGTGGTGAAGGTCATTTTCGGTTCTTTTTTGTCAAACTAAAAACTTGAATATTGCATACATTTTCAAGCATGTATGAGCCTTTTGATTTGCTACTAACTTGAGTAGTTAAATTAGAGATGAGATTTTAGCATCGAATACCAGTTTCGTACTATTACTGTATTGAATCGGTAGATTCGGTACAGGTAATGGTACTTGCTTTTCTCATATTTTGGTATTAGTACTAACCGATACCGGTAAAATGCCAAAAGTTCTGGAATCGGTACCGGTGACGGAATATACATAGTTTTTCTTTTGAATTTGATTATTTACCAATTTAGTGTAGTTTAAAAAATATTTATCATAATACGTTTAAACCTAATTATTATTTACGTGAATTATATATCCAGACGCGATTGGTTCCACCTCTGTGTTGTATTAGATAATTTACTAAGTAATTATAATTAGTACTATTAGAGTGTTTATTATGTAATATAATCTCTATATAATCATCCCTTGTATTTATATTTGACAATTGATAGACAAAAATACAACATACATTTATGAGTTCATTATTAAGTTACTTTACTATATCACTATGTTCATCTCCATCAAAGTCCAAAGTTTGCATTTAATGCACATTCATCAAACAAATGGATCAATATCTTCTCCAATGGCTGCCGTAACAATCGTCGAAATTCGATAATACATTCATAATTAACTAGACTACACAGGTAGGCTCAGTCAAGCCCAATAAGACCCAATAAGAATTCAGATTTAACTAAGGCCGAATCGATAAAGTTAAGCACTATAAACCTATTGACGATTCTTAACAAATTATTACGAAGCCATCTAGATACTCGCGAAAGGAAACAGATGAGATGGTTATTAACTTTCGATGACCGGCTGTTAGGGCTGTAAAAGATTGAAAGAACAAGAACGAGCCCTTATTCGTGTTCGTTCGTTAACTTTTAACTTGTTCACGAACGGTTCACGAACGCTTACCGAACGAAAATTCTTGTTCTGGTTCGTTCATTAAGAAATTTACCTTGTTCAAGAACGGTTTACGAATGCTAACGAACAAATATTATTTAAACAATAAAAATCAACATTTTTAATCTCAAGCAATGGAGATAATCATTTATAAATATATAAATTAAAATATTATAATATTAAACTAAAAATAACTTAAGTATTATGGTATGAAACTAAAAATTAAAAATAAACAACGCATTTAATGAATAAATATCATAAATGAATTTAACCGAACATAACCGAACGTAAATGAACATGTTACCAAACGTTCACAACACAAATGAACGAACACGACCTCTGTTCATGTTCGTTCTTTAACTAAACGAACGGAATTTCTTGTTCGTGTTCGTTCGTTTATTAAACGAACGAACTTAAATGAACTCAAATGGGTTTTAAACTCGTTATTCGCCGGATTAATTATTATTCGACGAGTCAATATTATGAGATTTTTCTTCGTTTTATTTTAACATGTTTAGGTCACGAAATAATAATCGGTATTGATAGATGCCTCGTACGAAGCGAATAATACGCGAGTTACACTCGATAGAGACTGAACTAGGGTATCTCCACATACTCCAAACCCTAGATATAAATAGGAACCTTGAGAACGTTTGCCACATATTTCTGTTCAGCCGTTTTACACGCATCTCACGCGTTTGTGTGTGTGTGTTATCCTCCGATCGAGAGCAAGCAATAGGGAGGAGCTCAACTCTGGTGAACCCAGCCACCAGCTCCTCCTCCCGGTACTACACTCAACCGTTCCTAGCAGCCTCCCTTCTCCGGCGACAGCCCTCCACCGGCGCACTACTCCTCCGGCCAACCTTTGGACCAAATGGTACTTGAATCGGGTTTCTAGTGAGCCAAATGGTAAGAATAAACCACCGTGTGTTCATAGATCACAATTTCATCCGCTACTTTTGTTGTATGTTTTGAGTTAGTAGGTTAAGGTCCCGATCTAAGTCTGTAAACTAATTGCTTGTTTGTGTTTGATCAGATCTAAGATCCCGAGCTTTAGGCATGTGGATGAGAGATGTGGCCAAGGAAATGGGCCAGATCTGGGGAGTTGGGAGTTGATCGAGTCGTTCCCGACACTCGCGGGTCTCAATCGAAGCTGGTCAAACAGTCAATCATGGGTAGGTGAACATCTAGCTCAACCTGCTTGGTCATGTTCGTGACGCAAAAACGAACGTTTATTCAGATCTAGAAATGGGTGTCCGGTTATCGAAAGGTGTTCACGAACCAACCAGGAAGGTATACACGCACGCTAATCTTTGTCATACAAATCTTGAATTGTGCGTTATGATTTAATTACTTCACGACTAAAAGTAAACGAAAAGGAATAAAGGTAATTATATAAATAAATAAAACACACATTAAAGTAAACAAACCGAGTGTGTGCTGACATTAAGTGGTTTGAGACACATACGTTATTACTAACTGTCTAACTCAAAATTATCTATTAATATGATATACGATATATAAATTAATAAATTTTTTATTAATTAGGAATGGATTAGATCAAGAAGTAAGTATATATTGATAAATATATGTATACACACAAGTATATATATATTTATAATAAATATGTTAGTTATGAAGTCGTAATCGATAAACAAAAATATATAGATATATATATGTTAAAATACGATGGTTATGAGCAAGTCGTAATAAATACACTAAATACATTCGATTTCCTTAAACTGAGATGTTACAAACTAATGTTTTTGCCAGATATATCATATGACTTGAAATGTTTCAATGGTTTAAAAACCCAAAAACTAGTTCTATAAGGTTCGGTTTTTAGAACAAACGAGTTAAGGTACAATTGATAAAAATGGATTTTAAATAACATGTGTTATAGTGATAAATCGATCGTGAACACCTATATTTGGATCTAATGACTACTCTTTCAACCAAATAGTTTAAAATATATTTTGCGCATACACACACACACATATATCATCAAATTCCAATGATTAAAGAAATACTTATATAGTAATAACAACTGGTACATAATAAATGTGTTTCGAATACAATAAACCTTGTTACAACCAATCATACATGTATAAGTTAGGACATCATTAATATTTTTATTTTAAACATGAAATAATCATTTAACAAAGTTATATATAATAACAATAATTATCAAGTTTGTTAATTAATATTATATATGCATATTTAAGCATATCAATTACAAACACATCCGATATACTAAATAATCGAGTATTAAAGGATAGACAATATTAACCGAAAGTAACATATGTAAACAAAAGTTTTCGGTTAATCAAACTCAACACAAGTGAGGACGCGTTAGATTATGTATGACATTGTGCCAAATAGGCACATAAAACAATGATACAAATATTGGTTATTGATACCCATCTGATCTACAAACAGGACATTATATTTGACTCAATTGAGAAATATTATACTAGCTCAGACAAACATAGAATTGACTAGCACTGACGTGCATAGTTTGGTTACTACGATTTTGATTATCACATTACATGGATGTTGTTTTCATTGCTACATACAAGTTGAGTTTCACAACCCCTTTTTACTATTTTTGTATTCAAACCTCGGGGGAGAAATCATGCACAACACATTATTTAACACAAGTGATACACACAATGTTATTAGTTATTACATGAGTCACATTTATCGCATTAAGTCCCTATTGTGTAATCGTTAATTATGGGTAAACATGAATTATTGGGAATAGTACTATTTGGGAGTGACAACCTTCGCCCGTGGTTAGTCGCTCTAACTTTGACTGGAGATCAGATCGGGTGCATAATATTCATCTCAATACAATGTTTTGCAATAGAACATTGGGATGAGGCAACTCAATCATGTCAATTTCGATTATAGAAGCTCATGGTAATAATGGTTAACTCATGATATTGTTTTGAGAACAATAGTCACAACAAAAATCTTGTGGTTCAAATGGAAAAAAATATTTTAACTCAACAATGATTTGAAAACTATGTTTCAACTCGTTAAAACTTGTGAACTCATCAGCTTTATGCTAACTGTTTTTAGCATGTTTTCTCATATAAATGAATAGATACTATGAGACGCATTTTGGGTTGTGGCATAAGAAGACACATTGCATCACTCGAACTATTAACTTATGTACCTTTATGATGTAAACACATGATGATGCCCATTTAGTTTTAACAACGTGAAGGTTAGTATTATCTTATATTCAATGTGTTCATAATATTCAGTTTCGTCTCATCCCCGTGTTTCTGCATCAGGCGGGGCGTGACAGCTGCAATAATGACGATGTTCATCCTTAATCAATGTGTTCCACTACGAATGTTTAAAAAAAGGGGCAATTTCATATATCTCCCTATAAATTTCACTTATTACATATATACACGATCCAAAATTTTAATTACATATATCCGCATATAAATTTTATTTATTACATATATACCCAACCCAAAATTTTAATTACATATATCCTCTTCTCTAATACTAAAATTTCAAATATACCCAGTTTAATTAAAATGAATTAAGAAATTACTATTTTGCTCTTACTTTAAAAAAAAATATTATACATATTTTACCCTTTTTCAAATATACTCTTATTTCACGTTTTTCTTTTTTAAGTGTTTTTGCTTCTTTTTTTTTTATCATTTTTCATGTCTTTTTTTTTTCATTTTTAATTGACGGAGCTTCAGTGGTATGGGGAGAGGGAGATGTACGAATTTGGTGTTTGCATATAGGGTTTACGTATGTGTGTTTGGAATTCAAAGGTTACTGAAAGAGTATGTTTGTCACAATGTTTAAAAATAATAAAGTTGGGTATATATGTAATTAAAATTTTCAGTTGGGTTTATATATAATTAAAATTTTCAGTTGGGTATATATATAAGTAGGCTTTAAAAGAGGGGCATACATGCAATTATCTCTTAAAAAACCGTATCCGAATTCGAATACGAAATATCCGAAAAAATCGGATATCCGGAAGTTTCGGATTCGAATTTTCAGATATTTGAAATAAATATATTTTTTAATTTTAATTTTATTTCCTGATTTCGGATTCAGGTATTGAAAATCACTTTCCGAAATTTTCGGATATTCGAAAATGAACACCCCTACGGTCCACTATTGCGGCAAATGGTTAAAGTGGTTGGTCCTAATTCCATTCTCCTTGCATTATATTTTCTAATATAGATACCACTTTGCATAATTAATAATAATAAACATTTTGGTTGTCATTGAATTTGATACAACAATTTGAAAAAATTATGAAGAGAGAACAAAACTTAAAACTATGGTGATAGTTGTGCTTGTTATTCATTATCATGTACTTGTGAATTGGCAACTACATGATAAGAAAGTACCACCCAATGTTAAAGCCTATTGAAATCAACCATGTCATTATAAAATTTGGTACAAACATCGGGTTATTGAATGTTGGAATTGACCTACAAGTGTCTTTCGAGCAATTACACATATTAAAGGCGACACCAGCTCTAGCAAATTTCATGCTGGTAATAAAGGTGCAAAAAAGTGTTATTACTGCTCAAGCCAACAGTGCATATGTGCTAACAAATTTTGATAAACAACTTAACATAAAACTTAAGCCAAACATCTGGGTAACTGAAGAAGACACGAGGCTTGTTGAATAATTGATTAATAAGGAAGGTGTTTTGACTTAATATCAGGGGAGATTTTAACATGCTACTAAAATTATCTTATTATATAATTGTACCAAGAAAGCAAATGGAGCTTCACATCTATTGATTTATCTAAACTAAGACTTGATACTTTAACTAAATTATAACAAAGGTAAATTATATCATAAATTAAGGATGAACGTCGTCATTATTGCAGCCATATGTTCATCTCCATCAAAGTCCAAAGTTTGCATTAGATGCAATGATGTGTTAGTTTAACACATCCGTTTTTGTACATATTCGAATCCATTTTCGTTAATTTTGTAAATAATTTGACTCGATATTTATTATGACTTGTTTTTACAACAATTAAAAACTAAAAGGCGCCAGCCTGACATACCCACACTTAAAACAACACATTGTCCTCAATGTGGATTCAGAATTGGCGAACAAAAATTAAAATTATATTTACAAAAGGTAAGCAACGACTCCCTAATATATATTATAGACGTGTCGTGAATGGAGTTGCGCGCCTTTAAGTATATACAAATCATACTCAAACATACAATTGTTAATACAACAATATTATTACAATGTTACATAATAACATTAATAATACAACAAATGAATTACATAATTAAACAATTATACACAACCATCATAAATTACAAATTTTTACAATAAATTAACAACCAACACATGATATAAATATATACAACCATAATCACAACACAAATGTAAATATAACCACAACACACAAAATAAGAAATGAAGTAAGCCAAAATAACATATATACAGAAAGTCTGTCTGAATACAAAAAAAAGAAAAGTAATACATCATCTAAACTACAGACAACTGATCACTCCTCACCCTCATCCCCGCCGTCATCGGGCTCTGTGTCAGAGTCGCCCTCGGGATTGGATGGAATGTGGGGATCTGGTATCCGAGGGGCCAATTCGATCTCGAAATGAGCCGCTATGCGCCTCTGGTTGTCCTCAATCGCGTCTAACCTCTGAATGAGATATCGGAGGGTAAGACGAGGACGAACAGGGGGCATGGCGGGGCATCATGGGCTGGTCGCTCCCCTCGATGCAATATACGATGCGTAGATGGCGGAGGGACGGCGGGGGCGTGTTCTGGGGCCGCCAACATGGGCATCCAACGGGGTGGTGTATCAAAGGTCCCCATCCCTGATATCTGCATGTCGTATAGCTCATATGGCGTCGTCTCCGGGCCTGTTGTGACATGCTCTACAGGATATGTGAGGAACACGCGGAGACGGTGCGCCAAATGGCCTATGTACGACCCCATATCGAGGCGCGCCGTGCGGCCTCCCCGGCGTGGCCTCGCGAATGATGCGAGAAGGATGGTGGCGAGGTTCGCCGGGTGGCGACCATGTATGCAATAGAGGCAAAACAGGTCAAAAGAGCTCACCTTGTCCTTGCCGGAGTTGCGAGGAATCAAGGTGCTACCCAGGATCCGATGGATGTATCTAAGAAAAGGGTCACGGATCTGGGAAGCCAGCCTACGATCAGTGTTAGGCTGGGTAGAGATGGTCCTTCAGAAGGCGAATAAATCCTCCTCTGTGACGTACCCGGGCGTAGCTGCCCGGGCAGAGCCTCTAAGGAGACCCTCAAAGTCAGGAGCCGCCACCTGCTCCTGCGTATATAGCCCGAAGGCTACCGCAAACTGGGCGACACTCATAGTATAAGTCTGTCGCCCTAAAGCAAACGATACAGCTCCAAGGTGCGTGAGCGAGAGTGTATCGTACTGAAATGTGGACAGAAACTCCACTGTCAGCTCGTCATACTGCAGCCAGCTGCAGCGTAGCAAGGATATCCACTGAGGGGTCATCATCGCATCGAAGTCGTCTACGCGACCCAGCTGCTGCAGTATGTCTCGATCGTATCCTCAGTGCTGCTTCGTCCCTAAGCTGACGAGCGTCTCCATGCGCTCATGCTCCATGGTGCTTGGCGCAAACTGTAGAAATGTATGCTCAGCTCGACGGCGTAGGTGCGGTGGCGGTGCAAGTGCAACTGGTGGCGGGATGACAATGGGGGTGGAGTACCGTATCTCTCTCTCCCGTGGCTGCTGCTGCCTCTGAGCCTGTGACTCTGCTACAGTCACACGGCGGGCCCTCTTGCCTGGTACCCGAAGCCTCTGCCATCTCTGCAGTAGTTTACAACAAACATATGTACAATAAATTATAGACTAATAACAAACCTAATTCCTAAGTTATTATTAAATGTATTTGACAAATGCGTAGACTACCGCCAACAACTCCTTCTCAGTAGTCGTATAATTCTCCTGGGAGGCATCCAAGGTCTTACTCGCATAATAAATAGGGTGGAAATGCTTATCCATCCTCTGCCCAAGGACAGCCCCCACTGCGGCATCTAAGGTCTCAATCTTTGCTCCATGGAAGTGTTTATGGATGATTTTTCTGTGTTTGGAAGTTCTTTTGATCAGTGTTCGATTAACCTGGAGAAGATGCTTAGGAGATGTGTTGAGATGAATCTTATGCTGAACTGGGAGAAATGCCTTGGGTAGAGGGTGGATAAGCATTTCCACCCTATTTATTATGCGGGTAAGACCTTAGATGCCGCCCAGGAGAATTATACGACTACTGAGAAGGAGTTGTTGGCGGTAGTCTACGCATTTGTCAAATAAATTTAATTATAATTTAGGAATTAGGTTTGTAATTAGTCTGTAATTTATTGTATATATGTTTGTTGTAAACTACTGCAGAGATGGCAGAGGCTTCGGGTATCAGGGCCAAGGGGGCCCTCCATGTGACTGTAGCAGAGTCACAGGCTCAGAGGCAGCAGCAGCCACGAGAGAGAGATACGGTACTCCACCCCCATTGTCATCCCGCCACCAGATGCACCTACGCCGTCAAGCTGAGCATACAGTTTGCACCATGGAGCATGCGCGCATGGAGACGCTCGTCAGCTTAGGGACGATGCAGCACCGAGGATACGACCGAGACATACTTCATCAGCTGGGTCGCGTAGACAACTTCGACGAGATGATGACCCCTTAGTGGACATCCTTGCTACGCTGCAGTATGACGAGCTGACAGTGGAGTTTCTGTCCACATTTCAGTACGATACTCGCTCACGCACCCTGGAGCTGTATCGTTTGCTTTAGGGCGACAGACTCATACTATGAGTGTCGCCCAGTTTGCGGTAGCCTTCGGGCTATATACGCAGGTGGCGGCTCCTGACTTTGAGGTCCTCAGAGGTTCTGCCCGGGCAGCTACGCCCGGGTACGTCACAGAGGAGGATTTATACGCCTTCTGGAGGACCATCTCTACCCAGCCTAACACTGATCGTAGGCTGGCTTCCCAGATCCGTGACCCTTTTCTTAGATACATCCATAGGATCCTAGGTAGCACCTTGATTCCTCGCAACTCCGGCAAGGACAAGGTGAGCTCTTTTGACCTGTTTTGCCTCTATTACATACATGGTCGCCACCCGGCAAACCTCGCCACCATCCTTCTCACATCATTCGCTAGGCCGCACGGCGCGCCTCGATATGGGGCCGTACATAGGCCATTTGGCGCACTGTCTCCGTTTGTTCCTCACATATCCTGTAGAGCATGTCACGACACGCCCGGAGACGACGCTATACGATATCCTGTAGAGCAAGTCAGCATCTGTCACACTTTTGATTCCCAACCTAGATATATCAGTTTTTCTTCACTGCAGTTAGAATTCAGTTATATTGCCAGTTTTAGGTTGCTGTTGTAGTTTAGTCAGTTTCAGTCTGATTAGGTTATCAGTTTTGCACCAAACCCTCCCCCCCACTCTCTTTTACTTTATTTGTCCACAGTCTAGGTTAGTTTGTTATACTAGTGTCCATTGGTTCGATATCCGGACTTCCACCGATAGGTACACTTGCCTTAGTAGCGGTCTAGTTTAGGATTTCCGATTATTACTAGGTGTTTAGGTTAAGTATAGGTCTAGGAATAGTTATCGCATCTTTAGCTTAGGTTAAATAGCTTTAATTTAGTCTTGTTTTTAGTATACTAACCGCTCGCATCATGCAAATTCATTAAATAAAAGAATCAATATCTTCTCCAATTACTGCAATAATGACGACGTTCATCCTTAATATGTGATATAATTTATTTTTATTATAATTTAGTTAAAGACATCGAGTCTTAATTTAGATAAATCAATAAGGTGAAGCTCCTTATACTTTCTTGGTACAATTAGATAATAAGATAATTTTAGTAGCATGCTAAAATTTCCCCTGTTATTAAGTCAAAACACCTTCCTTGTTCATCAACTCTTCAACAAGCCTCGTGTCTTCTTCACTTACCCAGATGTTTGGCTTAAATTTTATGTTAAGTTGTTGATAAAAATGTGTTAGCACTTATTTGCCATTGGCTTGAGTAGTAATAACATTTTTCTGCACTTTTATTATCAGTATGAAATTTGCTAGAACTGGTATCGCCTTTAATATGTGTAATTATTCGAAAGACACTTATAGGCCAATTCCAACGTTCAGTAACCCCGTTTTTTGTACCAAAGTTTATAAAGACATGGTCGATTTCAATAGTTTTTAACATTGGGTGGTATTTTGTTATCATGTAGTTGCCAATGGAGAAGTCAATGATAATGAATACCAATCACAACTATCATATCAGCTTTACCGTTCTTGCTCTTTATAATTTTTCCAAATCGCTTTATCAAATTCAGAGAAAACAAAAATGTTAATTATTAATTATGCAGAGTCACCTCTATATTACAAAATATAGTGTAAGGAGAAGCAAAATAGGACTAACCATTTTCAGCAGTAGTGGACCGTAGGGGTGTTCATTTTCGGCTATCCGAAAATTTCGGATAGTGATTTTCAGTACCCGAATCCGAAATCAAGAAAAAAAATAAAACTAAAAAAACATATATTTCCGATATCTGAAATATTCGAAAAATACTATTTCGGATATCCGAACTATCCAAAAATTTTCAAAATAGGTATCCGAATCCGAAGTTTCTGATTCGGATATTTCTACTCGTAGCGAACCACATAGATTAAGAATGAACATTGTCATTATTGTAGCCATTAGAGAAGATATTGATTCACTTGTTTGATGAATGTGCATTTAATGCAAACTTTGGACTTTGATGGAAAGAACATAACGATATAGTGCAATAACTTAATAATGAACTTATAAATACGTATGTTATATTATTGTAAATACAATGGATGATTATATAAAGATTATATTTACATAATAAATCCTCTACTAATTATAATTACATAGTAAACTATCAAGTACAACACAGAGGTGCAACCAATCGCGTCTAGATATGTAATTCTCGTAATTAATAATTAGGTTTAAACGCATTATGATAAATATTTTTTAAACTATACTAAATTGGTAAATAATCAAATTAAAAGAAATACTATGTTTATTCAGGTACCGATTCAGGAACTTTCGGCATTTTACCGGTATCGGTTAGCACTTATACCAAAATTTAAGGAGGGAAAGGAACAAAAGGTGTACAAACTAACCAAAGCACTTTATGGCTTGAAACAAGCTCGACGAGCTTGGAATACAAAATTAAATGGGGTTCTAAAGGAGTATAGATTCCAAAGGTGTAAACTTGAACAAGCCGTGTACACCAAAAGAACTCATGAAGGCTCGTTGTTAGTAGGGATTTATGTGGATGACCTGATTGTGACGGGGAATAACTTCGAAAAAATACAACAATTTAGAAGACAAATGGAAGAAAGGTTCAAGATGAGTGACATGGGCCCACTTTCATATTATCTTGGACTAGAAGTAACACAAGGGAGTAATGGAATAGCAATCAAGTTATGCAAAGAAAATCCTACAGCAAGCTGGAATGTGGGAGTGTAATCCCACTAAATTTCCAATGGAACCAGGTTTAAAACTGAAAAAGGATGATAGCAGGAGCTGTGTTGATGCAACAATGTACCGAAAAACAATTGGTTGTCTTCGGTATCTAACCCACACACGACCTAATCTTGCATATTCAGTTGGATATGCAAGTAGATACATGCAAACTCCAAAAACTACTCATTATCAGGCTGTCAAACAAATTCTCAGGCATGTAAAAGAAACTACCGAAGGAATGGGAGCAATATGTTGTGAGGATTTAGTGATAGCATGCGACACCCCAACCTGGCGAGGGCTGACGTGTCACTATTACAGAAATCAGAAAAATGCATATTTCTATATTAAATGAATTTTACACTAATTAAATACAAAATATCTAATTGGACCATTTACTATTATAATCAACTTTCTAATCTTTTATCTTCTCTTCACACAACCCTCGAATCCCATGAGTACTTGTTTTATAAACAAAGAAAACAACAAAGAGAAATACGGATGAGCCAAAAATTTGCTCAGTAACGGAAGAAGAACAGTAATGATGGTGAAATCTGAAAAAGAAAATGAATAAAAAAATGGCAAGGAACATCAATTATGAAAATAACAGCGTCAGCGGAAGCAACTGAAATGATCATAACAAACATTGGATAACGAATGTCAGAACGAACTAACCATACGAACAAACAATTTCAACTAATTAGAACGAATACATAATCAATTAAATCGTATGGTAAGGAGATACCCATTTGAGCACAAAACAAAACAAATGGTGTACACAGACCCGTCGGCTTAATGTACCAAATTGTGAGCTGTATGTGGGCACACACCAACACTCACCAAAACAAAACAATTATCCTAGGACCAGTCCATACGCCTCCCAAAATATCACTCCTCAACTACCAAAATATGGAGACGCCGTGAACCAGTCACACCGTCACGGAAAGTGCTACGCCATTGATGCCTCAATGACGCACCGGTAGAATCAAAGGATGCTCGAAACCAAACGGTTCAACTTATTGAAATGAATATAACGAACAAAATAAACAAATATACTCTGAGTTAAATAAACAGAATCCGTACCTTAGCCTGACAGTTAATCAGCAATTAATATCAGATGACAACACGTAGTCCAAATCTCTAACGATTCAGTAATCTGTGTTTGTGTTTAATTTCACGTTAGTTTGAACGAATTATAATTCTTATACGTATTCAGTTAGAATTATGTGATTTGAACTTTTTAAATGTTAATTTGGTCGAATTGGTTTCTTTTACTAACTCGTTAATTATTAATATTCTTTAATTTTGTAAGTTTGATATTTCTAACGTTTTTGATCGGAACAGTTACAATTTATGTTATTTTATAATGAAATAATTAAAAAGTTTTTTTTTTTTTTTTTCAAACAATATATGTCTAGTGTATAATTAATCAAATAAAATTATAGTTCGAGTATGGTTCAGTTTTTAAGTCGGTTTAAACTTATGTATATCCTTACTTGAAGTTATTATCTCGGTTATGTGAAACGAGTGAATTTAATCAAGTATTTTATTTTATTTATTTATTATTTTTTTTAAAGACTGGTCTATATGTTTATAAAATAAGGAGACTACTCAGCCGAAAAAAAATATGAGATTAATGTCGTTTGGTTCTTAAGTTATAAATTTATTATATTTTCATTACAAACTAAACAGAAAATTAACCAGGTCATGTGTTGGTTAAAAAAAAATAATCCGAATGTTCGGTAATTAGCTCGTTGTTAATTTGTCGGAACATGTAATTAAAATTGTTTGAACCTTATAAATTCATAGTTATCATTTGATTTCGTTTATTGAGTTTCAACTTAATTAATATTATTATTATATTTATATTTGATATATTAGTTATTTATTATTATTACTTTTTAACGGGTATTATATAGCAGTTGTTTAACTGATCCAGATGATGGAAAAGGAACCATGATAGGTATTTTACTTTGATGATGGACCCATTAGCTGGTGCTCTCAGAAGCAACCCACAGTTGCTTTATAATCATGCGAATGGGAATTCATGGCTGCAACTTTAGCGGCCTGTCAAGCTATCTGGCTAAGAGGTTTATTGGCTAAGGTGGACAACAAGTCGGCTATCAGCTTGATGAAAAATCCGGTATTCCATGGGAAGAGCAAACACATCAATACACGGTATCATTATATCCGTGAATGTGTGCTGATATTCTCACAAAGGCTCTACCTAAGATCAAATTTGCTGAAAAATTTTAGGAGTGAAGGTAGTTGAAGATGCTGGAAAATTACAAGAGAATCAATGTAAAGATTGGGAGGGTGATTGTTGGACCAATTTTGACATAAAATAATAGACAGGGATCTGTTTTGTTCTTTTGTTTTTCAAGAGTCTGTATTTAATTTAATTAGAAAAGTTAAGTCGGTAGGAGTTTAGTATATATCTCAAAAGGACTTGAGATTAGCCTATTTTATAGGAATTGATTAACTTGAAGGGCTACGTTAATCAATTATGAATATGAGATCGTTTTTTCTTAATTGTAAGTTTTTCTATCATTTATTGAAGAAGGATTTCCAAAATGTGTTATGTGATTTTGCTCAAATACGTGATTTTCACTTCACTAAGTGGTCATTGAACTTGAGACATTTTACTGTACATAGTAAGATAGAGGTTCAAGTGCAAATTTTCAAAAGGAGTTACCCAATGACGAAGGTATTTCTATTTGTTACAACTACATGGATAAAAAGAAAAAAAATTCATAATTAGTTTTTTTTATAACCATGTGAACCCACTTACATGATAAACCCCGCGTCCTTCCAATACCCAACTAAACGAGAGAAATAGGTAAAGCGTGACCGTAAGCAACTAGGTCGGTGGCCTCCAAATAAAATTGTTTTAAGTGGGGAATTGAACTTAAGACCTTGTAATGTACATAGCAAAGATGGAGGTTTATGTGCAAATTTTCAAAAGGAGTTACCCAATGAAGATGGTCTTTCTGTTTGTTACAACTAAACTACATGGATAAAAAGAAAATTTTCATAACTAGAATCTTGGAGGTTCAAGTGCAAATTTTCAAAATGAACTTATTTATCAGATCAAGGAATAGAAACACAATCAAGAAAACAAATATCAATGTACTAATTAGTTTGTAAGTTCTAAAACCAGCCTAATCTTTAAATATTAGTTTCTGATTTTTATAAATGTGACACATCATCCCATTCTGGAGGTGTTTCAGCTTCAACTAGAAAAGTTACCCGTGCGTTGCGGTGGGTAATACGATTAAGATTCGTACGTTGCAACGTAGTGGTACGATTAAAAAATATATATGAAGTCTCATTTTGATCGATTATGAAAATAAAAACGTAGATAGACAACATTATCGTGCCTTATACGTTGTGTTACATGATTTAAAAAAATTTACAACAAAAAATATAAGAAAGTTACGTCGATTATCATGTATGTTGTGTTTAATGTCCATAAAAGAGATGTATAAAGCTACACCAACTCAATTTTGAAGATCGAAATATAAATAAAAACACAGTTATATAACGGTGATATGTTATCAAGTTGGTTTTAATCTCATTTTCACTAAAGTACGTCACTGACTCAGTGTTAGTCGATATAACCAAAGATTACATATATATACATTTTAAATTAACGAAAGAAATGATTATGCAAAATTAAATCATATATTATATATAAGATAAACTCTATATTAAAAATCACGTTGCATCAACATGTTTGAAAATCATTAATAAGTTAAATTGTCGCAAAAAAATGTTAAGAAAAAACTTAACCGAAATATAGGTAAAATATTATGTCGTAAAAATTAATATTACTAAACACGAATGGGTAATAAAAAATATTAAAAATATATTGTAAGTAAGCGAACCAGAAACATAGATGGGATTATTTTTGACTAATATTTATGATGAAACATATAAAAAGTAAAAATATATGAGTTAACTCGACTGAAAAATACGGACTCTATCTAATTTAATATTTATACCGAAAGGACAGGTTAAAATATTATGTCATGACAGTGTGTTATAATGTCAAAACATAGTGGTGTTGTTTGAGTAAAAAAAATAAAGAAAACACAAAAATTAAAGGAAAAAAATAAAAGAATGTTGCAAGAGGGAGTGGAACTCGAAACCATGACTTCATACATTCAAGCCTTTACCATTACACCAAATGGTTAACCTAGGCATTCTTAATAGAGAGTATAATATATATCTAGAAGTTGAAATATTCATGTAATAAAGTAAAACACCGACATTGCAAAATAAGTATATACTAGTAATGTTTCTCCGGCGCGTTGCAGCGACGTTTAAATGTATAGTAATTAGAATTTATTTTGTCATACGAAACTTCATATGTTTACATCAAAACATGGATTAAATCGAATTTACCTATATGTAAAACTAAACATATAAGGTATTTTTTTTTACTTAAGAAAGAAAAGAGAAATTGAAAATTTTATAAACCTAAGAAGATTAAAATAACATTTTACAATTTTTTATCTTTGTTTTTATACAATCGCTAGAAACTCGAAGGGGTCAAAATGATATTTTACCAAGTTTAAAAAAAGTTGGGATTTAAAATGTTTTGAAACCTATACAAATGGATCGAAGGTCAACTAAAGATGACTTAAAATAAGCACGAAAACATATTATATTTGACATGATTCGTTTCCCAAAAAAATCACATCGAAACGTGAATAAAATAAAATTTATACATACTGACACGTCGAAAAAGTTTTTACAAAGTTCAGAGAGAGAAAAACGAAAAATCAAACTATATATAATTCAGGGGATAAATTCAAAATCTTAGAAATTTGAGGGTTTAGAGTAATATTTTACTCTAATGGGAGGAGAGTTATGAAAATTTTCGACTAAGCCAAAAAAAAAGTTGCTAGAAAGACTCGAACCTGCACGAAAATGTAACCCCCCAAACAACTAAGCTAATATTTACCAACTGTAGTACACGTCTTAATATTTTTATGCTAGGCAGAAGCATATTTCTATAGTAAACGTGTGATAAACTAACACTGCAAAAATATGTTGGAGCCAAGATTCGAACCGAAGTGTATCCAAGAAGTTGCCCGCATATTTACCATCTAAGCTACATCGCCTTAGTTGAATACTTGAATGTTATATGAGTGAAACGTATTAGTGCAATAAACGTGTAGTTTGAATCCACCCACCGACAATCGAATGAAAACGTATTATATTCAACCCAACTCATTATTTTCTAAAAGTGTATTATATCTGACTTATTTTCAGAAAAAAAATTACATCGAAACGTGAATCAACTTAAATTTATACCGACATATACATAAGATTAAGCACATAAAAATTAATTTTTTTAAGTAAAGAAACGAAATAAGCAAATCAAACTTAAAAAACTCAAGTGATTTTTTTCAAATTTTTAGTCATAATTACAATTTATAAAGTTTTTAAAAAGTTGAGTAAAAATGTCAAATATAAAAGCAAAGGAAGATTAATTAATGAACAAAAGAGTTAAATCTGAAACTTAAAAACTCGAGAGGGTTAAAATAATATTTTCTAAAGTTTTAAAAATATGAAGTTAAAAAACTTATGAGAAACCATTGACAATTGTTCAATCAAATTGTTATTATAAAATACGGAGCAAAGGGGCACTCAAATCTTTGCTAACGGTTGACAAAATGTCACCCAGACCAACTAAGCTACCTCCATAATATATGTAAATGTAAAGAAACAAAATAAAGAAAATTGAAAAAAGATGCATAGAAGACGTTGTAAAATAAGATAAGACAGAATATTTAAAAGTTGGTGAAATGAAAGCATGTGTGCGTGGCCGATCAAGAGACTTTAGGAAGAAAAAGGTATTGGGACGGGATTCGAACCTAAGCATCTCACTTCGTATGGCCATAGACTAACCAGTTTTACTATCTGAGATATGTGTTAATTATTGAAATATATGTATTTAACATGGCATGAATTCTATCTTCCAAACCGACATCGCTAATTAAGGTTAAACTAGAAAAGTTCGGTAAGATTACTACGCGTCTATTGCAACATATGGTTTGACTAAAAGAAACATATAAAGTTACTATTGATCAGCTATGATATGTTGTTGTATATAAATAAAAAAATAAATGTAACATATAATACTATTGTGCTATATATGTTGCAGTATGCGAGTTTTAAATAAATTAATTGGAAAAAATTAAAGAAAAATTAAAATCCGTTGCACCCTATATATATATATATATATATATAACAAATGTATAAAGTTACAGCAATGCAATTTTGTAAATCAAAACATATATAAAAAACATCTAAAATGGTGAGATGTTATTAAGTTGATATCGGTGTCAGTCTCATTTTCACTAACAACACGGAAAAGAACGGGAACTGGGTCGATCTATTCTATGTCGAAGCATCCGAAGCATAACTGCACACTCACACGATCTTTGCCGACAGATAGGAGCATTCGGTGGAACCGGTGAACTACACTTGCTCTGCCAGGCACTGGATAGGGGTTAGCTCTGTAAATGTGTAGAGCCAAGTGTAGTGTGGTGTAGTAGTAGGCACTTCTAGGCCCCTTCCCGGCTACTGGATCACTCCAGTGCGTCATCATAAGTCGATGTAACCAACGAATATATATATATATATATATATATATATATATATATATATATATATATAGGGAAGTGTTCAAATAATAACACACTTTTAAAGCAATAACACATATAATTTTGCCAAGATGAAGCCAAATCTTGAATTTTTTTTGTTTGAACATCATTGTAACACATTTAAAACACTATGTTCTTTTATGAGTTTGTGAAAATTCATCACCGTTTAACACATATCATCGTTGTAAGTTTTTGATTTACAGCACTGCAACTGTTTTAGGCCCAAAACTTACAACGATGTTGTGACACCTCGTAATTTCCAGGTCAGCAACTCTATTATTTTTAATAATAATGTTTATTATTATTTCATACGTGGCACTAGAATAAATGCATTTAGTGTGACACGTGGCACAACAGTCTGAACACACCGATAATTCGATGAATTATCGCACGAAACTCGCACGTGTCTTGAATGACGAACGTTGGTGAACGGATCAAACTGTAACACGAAAAACACTGCACTTAGGTTCGGAGAACCTACATTAGTTAGAACAAGGCCTATGTGTCGAGAAACAATGATCGTATTCGAGAAATACGAAAGATTCGGTTCAAAACAATGAAATTGGGCTTATTGGGCTCAACCGAGACCCATCGCGGTACGCGATGGGCACCCAATTGGGCCTTCGCGGTACGCGACCCCCGAGCGGGAGAATTTGAATTCTCAGAAAAGAGTCGCGGTACGCGACGACCGATCATCTTCCACCATCGCGGTACGCGGCGTGTTTCGGGAACAGAATGATTATTTTAATCATCGCGGTACGCGATGATACTTTTTGGACAGGCTCCGCGGTACGCGATGGCGGCCAACACGCAAAATCTTTATAAAATCAAGACTAATCATTCTGTTACACCCCTATCCGATTCTATCGACTGGAAACCCTCCTTCTCGACCCACAACCTTCTGATACCACCATTGGAGCTGCAAAGAAGCTATCTTGAAGGTTCCATTGAAGATTTGAAGTGCAAGAAGACCTTGGAAGGCCATCTAGCTCATCCCACTACTTGTGCCACCCTCCTTGGACGATTTCAGAAGATTCTCAGGCCCTCTAGCTGCTGTGTGGTCGACCACCTGGTTGGAAATTAGCTCAAGGAGGTAGTTCTATATTCAATCTTGCTTAAAATCACCTTTAGGCACACATGCAAGGGGAAATACCCACATGCATCACCATCACACACTTAACCACGAATTTTTGATATTGTTAATTAGTTACTGAATATGTTTGTTACTGATTTGATGATAATCTATAATGATATTATGAGGATTTAATGGCTATTTGTTGATTTTACTAAGAAATGGTTACTTTAATCCACATGCATGCACGATCCATGATGTGTTTGGAGATTTTTGATATTGAAATGTTACTAGGAGTGATATTGATGATGTTCTACATGATTTAGAATACTTGATTTTGTCAAAAATGGCTATTTGGTGATTATTGCTAAATATAGTAACTTTATAGTTACAAAAGGTGCAATATTGATAAAATGACCACATTGGTGTGTTTAGATCTATATGTTATGCTAGGAAATGATGTTTAGAAGATAATATGATGATTATTGATGCATTGGGATGATTAGAATTATTGAAAATATGATTTTTATGGTTATTACTATAAATAGAAACTTTTTGTTATAATGTTGCTAGAGAATGATGAATTTGAGGGATGTTGTATGTTTGGTATGCATAATTAACCTTGTTATGATGTTGATAAATGATTTTAAGTCCTAACATGGTTGAAAGATGTGTTTTATCAAAAGTTACTATAAATAGTAACTTTATTTTACAAAGTCTATGAATAGCAATATGTTTGTTGTAACGAATATGATTTTATGATAATTTAGGACTAGGGTAATGATCTTTAGAAAAGGCTTGTTACTTATCTTGGTTAAACATGCTTATTTTAGTAACTTTCCATAAATGGAAACTTTTACGCGCAAACTATGTTAAACCGGCTATGTGTAACGATGTGCTATTTGATAACATGCTCATTTAGGATAAATATGCATGTTAGAATAATCGGAATATGATTTTATGCATGACTTGCCAAATATGGAAACTTTCCTAAAATAGGAACTTACCATAAATAGTAAGTTTCCTCATAGGAATGATTTTGGTATCTGTACACTTCACACGACACAAAAACCGCTCAATACACGAACACTTGATCCAAACCGTCACCAACGGGTCGTTAGGTCAAACACGATCGACACGGTCAAACACGGTCAACTCGACCTACATAACCACTAGTGTTGTTGAACACTAACACGGTCCGGTGAGACCCACACTTGTGAACACAAACTCATAGTACCTATGTGATATAGGTGACTACTAGCCGGCGAGCTACATTTGCACTCTTTTGAGCTAACGCATAACATAAACTCAGGTGAGTTTACGGCCCCACTTTTACTCTTAACTGATTTGCTAAACTATTGGGGTGAGAATACTATGCAATTGTTTAGATGTATGACTGGTATGTTGTGAAACTATTTTCGAGTGTAACTTTTATCGCATAAAGTCCTCACTTATCCTTACCGTCAATTGTATGACAAACGAGTCGTTATTACGTAGTACTACTGGGTTTGACTAGCCCCACTCGGCAACAACTTTGACTGGAGGTCATAACGAGTGTAATAATCGATGTTGATGTCGGGTTCAGCGATGACCCGCGGAGGCAAACGGAAACAGTCGAGTTTCGGTAAGATGACATGACACACTCACGGATCGTAGATCCAACAACTAAACTTAACATACCCAGTATATATCTGTTTACTATTTGTGTCTGTCTAAACCTGTGAACTCACCAACTTTTTAGTTGACACTTTCGCATGTATTCTCAGGTAACTAAAGGAGCACACGCTAGGACGCTCACAAGGACACACTAATGGAGTCAAGCTTACATATAGACTCATGTCCTAGGCTTGTGTGAATGTGTTCTGTTTTGAAAACAATCTAATCTTTGTAGTGTCTTGAACAAATTACTTTCCGCTGCAAATATATGTATTTCTGATGTTTAACACTTTCCGCTGCTTATTGAATGAAACTTGTATTGTTTTACAATCTGTGTGAATGTGTAACTCATATAGAGTCGTTCTATATGACCATGAGCTATGATCCTGGCCACGTCACACCCACGTGGACTGACACCACGAGTGGGAATTTGGGGGTGTGACAGATGTACACTCTCAAACGGTGACGAATTTTCACAAACTCATAAAAGAACATAGTGTTCTAAATGTATTACAATGATGTTCAAAAAAAAATCCAAGATTTGGCTTCATCTTGTCAAAGTTATCTGGGTTATTGCTTTAAGAGTGGGTTATTATTTGATCCCAATTGTAACACCCAAACTTTTCACACAATTACACGTGTCCCATTTTTAGATCCTAGATTAAACTTTTTCATAAATTAGGTTCGGAAGCGTTAAATTACCATTTTATGAGTTAAACACACTTAATTTCATAACATTTACATTTATGATTAATAAAACTAGTGTATTTAAGTTTAATACCACCAAAGATTTTACATAACGTTTGGTTCTGCTTCAAAACATGCCTGATCTGATCGCCCAATGCATATCTACCTTTGACCTGTAACATCACATATAAGGTCACAATTAGTTAATATGAACTAAGTAAGTAACCCCTCCCAAATTTCCCACAACTCATTTAAACACATCCACATACATATCATATGGATGTTTATCATGTCTAGATAATTATATATCATATTCCAACATCAACTTGCACACAACACACATTGTGCATTTATTTCCCTTAATGGGATATTTTCACAAATATGATTATATTATCTAATCCAACTCTATCACCAGCACCTCTGGCTAAATCAAACACCATATATATATACATATATATATATATATATATATATATATATTATTGGCTTAACCAATTACCCCCACACACCTGTGGTTTCAACAATTTAGTTTCCGGATTAACCGGTTATCCACACATTTGTGGTATCATACATATTAAAAATCTCTCACAAGGTAATAATATCATATTACCAATCATCAACTATTGCTCACAATAGTTTAATCAAAATTACACTATGGTGTTCACATTCCTGTGCTTCCACCATAGCTATTTGTCAGCACCTCTGACTATTCACACATTCGTGATATCATAATTAATTTAAGTCTTAAGATGTTCACCCACCGGTCCTTCCATCTAAGACAATTGCCAGCACCTCTGGCTATCCACCATCGTGGAGTCATAAATATTAAGTCTAAGATGTTCACCCACCGGTACTTCCATCTAGACAATTGCTAGCACCTCTAGCTATCCATCATTGTGGAGTCATAAATAATTTAAGTCTTAAGATGTTCACCCACCGGTACTTCCATCTAAGACAATTGCGAGCACATCTGGCTATCCACCATTGTGGAGTCATAAATATTAAGTCTAAGATGTTCACCCACCGATACTTCCATCTAGACAATTGCTAGCACTTCTAGCTATCCACCATCGTGGAGTCATAAATCATTCAATTCCCGGATTAACCGGTTAGCCACACATTTGTGGATCAATTAAATCAATTTCACCGGCTCCTCCGGCTAAATTTTAATGCATTTGTACTATGCACACCACACAAGCATAACATTCTTTTTGAAACTAATAACGCCTTCTCATAGGTCTTTTAATTCCATTAGTTTCATTAATCAAGTTATGCGCCATCATTATATAAACGCCAAAATCATATTAATTAATCACCGGTTCATCCGATTATTCTAATGCAAATATATTGCATATACGTTTCCCATGGAAACTTAACAAACACAAACTAAAGGATTTCTCATCCCATAGTTTCAATCACATATTTAACATTATTCACATATTTCAAGAACGCAAGTAGACTCTTTCTACTACTTATATGTAATGTTACAGTAAGTTGGGTAACTTACCTGATTCATACGGTTGTTCACTTCCTACAATCTCTTTTCCATTTATGTGGCTTATCCCTTGACTTTCACCGTCAACACCTAGTTGCATATTCACACATATACAACTATGTTCAATACATATAGCACATACAATCAAGTTTAACTTACTTGACTGGTTTGACTTTCTCAAAGTCAACTTATCACATAATTGACTCTATCTTACTATTTTTAGTAAGTTTTAGTCAATTATTATAATTAATAATATCCCATGCCTCCCTTAGGCATTTCATCAAATAATTGATGTTCATTATATTAGTTATGATCTCAATCACTTCTTTTAATCAAAATTCATTTATGATCATAACTATTAATAATTTTTAACATCAATTCATCACAATCATCATTTAACCCATGGATCATAATCCATATTTCATT
Source organism: Mikania micrantha (assembly GCA_009363875.1). Classification (NCBI taxonomy): domain Eukaryota; kingdom Viridiplantae; phylum Streptophyta; class Magnoliopsida; order Asterales; family Asteraceae; genus Mikania; species Mikania micrantha. Next base: position 72,899,321 of record CM018680.1, on the reverse strand, counting down.
TAAAATCATATTCTACCCATCCTACTAGTTATCACACCATGATATGGGTTTCATAACAACCGGACATTATCCCGGCTTCAAAACGAAGATTTCACCATCAAAATATCAAGTTCTTCGTTTCTAACAATCCATAGTCATCAACTAGGCAATAATCAATACCCATAATCATAGTGTTACATTCAAAACTAAATTTAATCCACACAATATTAAACTAGTAGGATAAATCGAATCGTTACCCAATTGAACGGATGTTCAATAGCAAAACAACGATCAGATGTTGTAGAATCGAACCTTAGCTCGATCCGAATGTTTGAATGGCTTCAGAACTTCATTTTGATGATAAATATTCAATCAGATCGTCCCTGGGTGTGTTAAGTCGAAAGAATGAAAAATAAAACTTCTTGCACAATTTCTGAAATGATAATGATCTGCCAAACCGCCACACCCGTCGCGTACCGCGAAGAAGAGCCAAGAAGGGCTTCGCGTACCGCGAAGAAATCCGGAGTTCTCAGATATTTTTGGGTTCTTCGCGTACCGCGAAAAGACCTTAGAATCATCTTCGCGTACCGCGAAGAGTCCCAAAACACAATATCTTTGAAATTTTCTTTGTTTCGCGATTCCGGACAATCCGTAACTCCGTTTCGCGCACGGTTTTCTCCCACGTTCATAATTTCTCACATATTTTCAAATTACAACAACCACAATCGTTATTTTAACGATTGTTTCAAATACCTTTAATTATTAAAACTGGTTGTTACACCAATCCTATATATATATATATATATATATATATATAATTTTCTTAGTTTTCTTTAAAATGGGGAGTTTTTCTTTTGAATTCTCCCCTATATATGCATGTATGTGTGTGTATGTGTACACACACATACATGCATATATAGGGGAGAATTCAAAAGAAAACTCCTCACTTTTGAGAAAAATAAGAAAACTCCTACTAACAATTAATTTTTGAAAAAAATAATTTTCATGATTTTTTAATATTAGCTTAGAAATGTTATAAGAAAAAAATTTTTCAATAAAAACTAGATTACGCAGCCCGCGCGTTGCTGCTGGTGCGTGATCGTTTAGCAACTTGCGTTTTTTGATGCAAATTGTATTTTAAATAAACTTTAATGGAGATTGATATAGTCAAGGAAAAGAAATCAAAAATAAATAAAAGAATGCACCAGACGAGGTTTGAACCTGCGTCTGTTGTGCAAGGAAGCGCCAAATAAGGGACTGCAAACCACTGGGCCAAATTTTCAATTGCTTATGAGTTGTGGAAACAAATATATATGTATTGAAAGAAAACCGAGAAAAAGCCAAACTCTTCTGGCATAAATCTGTTGCACATCATGCTTTAGTTGCACATCATGCTTTAACCACGAAACGTCACTGTTCATATTTTGGTTTTGTATAGATAGATAATATGTAAATCATGAAGTTAGATATATGTAATCAATGAGTTACATATATTTTTTTATTTTTTCTTTTTGTTAACAAATCTAACTTTATAATAAAACAAAATGTAAAACAGAAAACGAAAAATGAAACTGATTGATAATAATTATGGTTAGTTTTCTAAGTTTTCTTCATAATAAAGGTTTTCATTATAGCCCTCCCCTATATATATATATATATAGGGGTTGGATCTAGTAAGAAGAGATTTTTGCCTAAAAAGAGTAAGAAGCAATAGAAATTTGACACGTGGCACAATCCAGTACAAAAAACATAATCCAGTACATAAAAAATAAAAATCCAGTACAAAAAATAAGAATCCAGTACAAAAAATAAGAATACAGTACAAAAAAATAAGAATGTATTACAAAAAACACAAAAAATATATTATAAGTAAAATGAAAAACAAAAAAAATAATAATATAGTATAAAAAATAAAAATCTAGTACAAAAAAATGAAGTTATACGTAAATTATCATGTCAAATTTCAAATTATTATTAGTTCTTACTCTTCTTAGGCAAAAATCTCTTCTTATTTGATCTTTCCCCTATATATATATATAGGAAGGAAAATCATGAAAAATTATACCGTATATAATATTATAGGATATAAATTGTCTATTTTAAAAAACACATCATAACGGTATATTTGAAATTCATGTATAAGTTATGTCGTCGTAAAAAATGTTAACAAAAATAGTCAAATTGTAACTAAAATATCATGTCGTTGTAAAAATTAAAATTACGAAACCCGAAAGTGTGAAAATATATCCTATATAACTCGATCTGAAACATAGACGAAATCGGTTTTGACTGATATCTATGATGAAACCTATAAAAATAAAAGAGTTAACCTGATCGAAAACATAGAGATACTCGATTTTGATTAATATTTATATCGAAATATAGTTATATAAAGAACGTTATCAAAAGATTATGTTTTAAGAGGACAAAAAGAGAAAAAGGGAATGAAAAAAATGGCTCGAAAGGGTCTTGATCCCTTGACTCTTATAAAAAACGAAGAAAAAATTACCAACACTTCTAATTTCCAATTTGTTGAATTTCAACCAAAAAATAAGTTAAGTTGAAAAAAAAAATTAATCACTATATACTAATAAAGTTTTATAGTTCATACTATTCAATTTAAATCATTTAACTTGAAAAAAAATAAACTATCAGAAAAAAAGCAAACAATATAACAACAAATGAAACATGTAAGATTTTATTGGGAAAAAAACCATGAAAACAAACTTGTAATTTTGTTATTTTTAATAATTATATTATAAAAAAAAAAGATCATGGTTAAATTCCCAAAAAATGTTATCGTTATTAAAGAAAAAGAAATGGACACACTGTGAGAGCAATATGGAGTCTAGCTTTGGTAAGAGTTCCCTATTAAGAAAAAATTGATAAGAATTCATAGGGTAAAAAAAGCTGTCAGTAGTGGGATTCGAACGCGTGAGGCCGTGAGCTTGGATTATGAAGCACCCCACAATTACCAACTCAACTAAGGAGCTGTTTGTTTGCATCTGACTGGATCTGAATGGGTCTGATTCAGACCGTTTGTTTCAACCAAAAAAACACATCTGAATCGAAAGAGAGATCTGAACGAACCTCTGAACGAACCTCTGAATGGTTCAGACATGAAACCATGTCTGAATGGGTCTGAAAGGAGAAGGGGACGCTTATACCCTCATTCCCCTCGCCTGCTCGTATGTTCCCGTCACAACTCTAACTGATCGCCGCTCGTCGTGGTTGCCACTCCCGTCCTTTCCTCGACCGCTCTCGTCGCCGCTCATGTATGTTCCTCGTCCACTCGGATTGTAACAGGCTCTCAGCTATGAGCGCATGAAGGTGGATGGTGGCGACATTTGTGAAATTAGGGTTAGGTGATAGGAGGAGCCGATGACTCTAGGATTGGATTTGGGAAACGAGTTTGGGTCTTCACGTGGGAAATTGGGGTTAGGTGTGGGAGATGAGAATTTGGGTTTATGTATATTTAATTATTAATAAAATAAAAAATATTAACAGGATATAATATATATATACACACACATATATGTATGTATGTATGTATACATAAAATAATATATTTAGTTAAACCGACCTGAAAACCGAATTCGCAAAGTAAAAACGCAAGACTCGATTCAAAAGGGTAAAATAGTCATACTGCATGTTCATTCAGATGTACAACCAAACAGTCTTAACTGGTTCAGTACTTAATGATTCAGACCCTCTTAACTATTCAGACATCTTAACCATTCAGATGCTACCAAACGGCCCTAAGTTTTAAAACTATTATATTTCCCACAAAATATTATATGTCTTGATTTGAAAAGAAAGAATCCACCAACATTGCAATGTATATAATATATGTTATTTAACATGGCATGAATTCTGAGGAAAAGACAAAAGAACAGAAGCTTCCAAACCGACATTGCTAATTAAGGTTATATAAATAAATTAGAAGAAAAAACTCAATATTCTGTACCGCCCCCAAAAGATCCACCATTTGAAGCCGTTTTGGAACAGAAATAAATTACCAAAATTCTGAACATATGAGGCGGTTTTGACTTTTGAGACCGCACCAAAAATTAATAAATGTATAAACTTGTGGCAAAACGGGTCTTAACAGGTTTAACATGTTTCAGACGCGATTAATGCGAATATAAAACATGGAAACAATTTGTTTAACACTTGATTTGGTGATTTAAACATAACAGTTCTATATTTTATGTAACAAAAAAGAAAAATGATGCAATTTAGCATCTTAATTTTTATTATTTTTAAAAAAAAGTACAAAATCAAATAATTAAACAGGTTTTAGCGGGTTTAACAGGTTTTAGACGATGCGATTAATGCAAATATAAAACATGAAAACAACTTGTCTAACACTTGATTTATTGATTTAAACATGATAGTTATATATTTTATGTAACAAAAAAGAAAAATAATGAAATTAGCCTCTTAATTTTATTATTTTAAAAAAACTATAAAATCAAATAGTAATTTTTTTTGTTAAACATGTCTAATCGTGTCTTAACAAGTACTTATTTTCCCATCCTCGTCACCCATGAAAAAAAAATCATTACACCTCCAAGAAGTTGTCACTAACCCCCATCAAATTTTGACGACAATGATGAAACCAAATTTAAAACCAAACTAATATCAAAATAATTCAATATGCATTACTCGTAATAAAACTCAATTACCAATTAACAATTTAATTCAATATTCAATCACTTATAACTCAATATATGTTTAGTTGTTAAATTTTTTTAACATCAATTTTCTATATCAATCCGCATTCATTGGGCTCGAATCTATAATCTAAAGGCAGCAATACCTTAACTCCAACAATTTTGTCATTTGAACTCAACCATTTACTTTTCACTTATTTGTTAGATAGTTAAATTTTTTTGTAATTTAGTCATTTAGTTATAATTTTAAAAACTGAAACTTGTTATCATAATGAGAAACTTAGTTGATTTAGGTATAGTTTATATATTTAGGTAATATGAAACATGGAGTATCACCTTTCTTAAATCTCAAATTTATTAATTTGAATATTATTCATACAAATCCTTTCAAAAAATAACGAATTCTCATTTTATCTAATAAACGAGATGACGATTTTTTAGGCATCGCCCACAAAGTATTTCCGACCCCATGAGAAAATTTTATGGGTTTATGGGTCCACCACTATTGTTTAAAGGAGTTTTTTTTGTTTATTTTGGGAGGCTATTTAGTTTTCATCTCCCTATCTCTACATCCAGAGGTAAGACCCAAATGAAGTGCAGAACCGGGTTCCTCCTCCGACTATACGAATTCGAGTCAATATAACACTGAGACATCTATCCACAAATCAAGGTTTCGTTCAAACCTACACCGGTTGATACAAAGCAACTAGGAGTTACAACTAAATTGCACTGGTATATGATTGAAATGGGTTCAAAAGGAGTTGCCTAATCAAGATGTATTTCTGTTTTTTACAGCAAAAGTAAGTGTATACAAAGCATAATTTCAAAATTAGAATCTACATACAAAGATGGAGGTTCAAGTGCAAAATTTCAAAACAAGTTACCTGATGAAGATGATATTTCTGTTTGTTACAACTAAACTAAGTGTATACAGAGGAAAAAATCATAACTAGAATCTTGGACTGTAGAAGTGTACATAACAAGATGGAGGTTAAGTGCAAATTTTTGAAATGAGTTTCATTGGTCTTTCTGTTTGTTACAACTAAACTACATGGATAAAAAGAAAAAAAATCATAATTAGAATTTTTTTTATAACCATGTGAACCCACTTACTTGGTAAACCCCGTGTCCCTCTAACATCCAACTAACCGAGAGAAACAGGTAAAGAGCGGCCGCAAACAACTAGGCCAATGACCTCCAAGTAAAATTGTTCTAAGTGGGGATTGAACTTGAGACCTTTTAATGTACATAGTAAAAGGTGTAACCCAATGAAGATGGTCTTTCTATTTGTTACAACTAAACTACATGGATAAAAAGAAAATTTTCATAACTAGAATCTTGAACTATACATAGCAAAGATGGAGGTTCAAGTGCAAATTTTCAAAAGGAGTTACCCAATGAAGAAGGTCTTTTTGTTTGTTACAACTAAACTACATGAATAAAAAGAAAATTTTCATAATTAGAATCTTGAATTAGACATAGCAAGATGGAGGTTCAAGCGCAAATCTTCAAAATGAACTTATTTATCAGATCAAGCAATAGAAACACAATCAAGAAAACAAATATGAATACATATTTATATATCCAGAAACTATAAAAATTGGGTTCATCATCAGGAAACACAAAAACTAGCATGTACATATTATACTACCATAAAGTCAATAAATCACCACTAACCTGGAACCAAAATCATCATAAACAGCAAGAAATCTGGCATCATCAATCACAGACCTACCTTGCAATGCTTGGAACCACCAGCCATCGATCCAGCCGAGCTATTTGCTGAAACACCGACCGACAGATCAGGACAGTAAATCCTCAAGATCCTCCGTCTCGTCCACCACACACCAGCCTTAAACCTAACCCTAGCCACCATCCTCAAATTGAAATCAATCGTTCCACGAGCCCTGTCGCCATTGATCTCATTCGGATTGTCAAAATACTCCGACGAAGAAGCAAACGTTGCCCTAACCACCGTCTCGTTCTTCTTCCCCTGCGCAAAGGGCGGCAACATCGTCATCGCAATCGATCTGGACTTGTAAAACACGGCAGCTTCGACGTGATCGTAGTAGAGTGTGATCTTCGAGTTAGGGTTACGCACGGTGACTCCGGCGTTCCAATTGCCGGAAATCATGGAGTTAGATGTTATATTGAAGTTTGTTAGGCTTAGGGTATCGACGCGGAACTGAGGGACTTTCGGACGGAGAACCAGCCATATGATGAAGACGATGGTTCCGATGATGATGATGCAGCCGATGAAGACGGCGAAGACGCGGCGGAGAAAGTTCGCACGTTGTTGATTGGGGTACGGCGGGTTGCCGGTGGCGACGTTGAAGTATGTGGGCGGTGGATGGGCGGCGTAAGGATATGCGTAGCCGTTGGGAGCTGCCGGAGCGGGGTAACCGGTGACGGGCCTGCCGTGATCCGTCATTGCGTACGAAGGTTAGGCGGTGGGTGATGTGAATATCATCGCATCGGTGGTGTTGGTAGTGGTGATGACGTGGAGATGTGGCCAGGTGGAGGTTGGCAGCGACCGTGTTATGGTCTTCAAGAATGAAGACGAGTTTTCTAGATTTTAAGGTATCGTCTAATGTTATGTTTGACAGTTGGAATTGATGAGGAACACACTTTGTTATTTACAATTATAATTTTTTATATTTTAACACTTCATGGTATATATTGAATGGGTCTACAAAAGACGTATAATCTTTCATTTAACGGTGCTCGTGATCCGGTTTTTGTGGTTTTTAAATTGAATCGTAAACCGAACCGTTAACAACGGTTTTTGAACAATGAAAATAAAAACCGAACCGTTCAAAATAAAAATCGAACCAAACCAAACCCTTATCAACGGTTTTGTTTACGGTTTGAGATTTTTATCCTGTTAAAAATATAATTGAACCAAACCAAACCTTTATAGTTTAAGACGGACTAATTACACCAAGTTTATATGTATTTTTTTTAAATGGCGAATAAATCACGAACTCAATCTATGCACACACACATGCATAACCATCTATATATATATATGATTTAATAACCCAATAACTTTGACAAAAAATACCCGAATCTTTTGGGTTTTTTTTCATGATCTTTATTATACATATTTAGGGGGATTCTTTTTTGTGTTTTTGCTAATTTACAAGGCAAATCGAATTTGCACTAGTTTAAAAGTTTGGTCGGTTTATAAATGTTACGAAAATTGCCAAACTTTTACACTAGTGCAAATTCGATTTGCCTTGTGAATTAGCAAAAACACAAAAAAGAAATCCCCTAAATATGTATAATAAAGACCATGAAAAAAAACCAAAAGATTCGGGCATTTTTTGTCAAAGTTATTAGGTTACCGCAATTAAGGTGGGTTAACAATGGAACCATCCAATATAATATATATATATATATGTGTGTGTGTGTGTGTGTGTATTTATGTTTACATATACGCGCGCGCACATAATGTCCGTTACGGTTTTTTACGACCGGTTTTTTATGAAAACCGTAAACCAAACCATTTTTTTTTTTAAACTTTTGAAACCGACCGACCAAATGTTTAGAGAAAAAATCAACCGCGAAACCGAACCGATGAACGGTTTGAGCGGTTTCGCTGTTTGGAACTGAACCGTGAACACCCTACTTACACTTACTGATTTGATAACGATTGGTCTTGTATACAACTAATACGAGAGACGTATATGAGTCAAATTTAAGAACAACATGACCTAAGAAAAATTATACCGAAGTGTGGGGATCACGACATGAAGAATCACACACAAATATAGAAACTTTTTTACCAGATAGTATTTAGGGAAAATAAAATCTATTAATAAGAACAATGTTTTTTTGATTAATTTTACTAAAATAGTGTTTTTAATTTTTTAATTACTACTTCAATAAATATTTTTAACAAACACTATTTTAGTAACTGATTTTCTAAAAGGTTGGGACCGGTTCTATTGTCTATCAGTTCGGAATCGGTTTTTTTTTTAACCGGCTGTTTTGTGTATCTCTATGTTGAAGAATGAAGTATTTTTTTAACTCATGGTTATAAAAGGTGGTGTTATTCTTACACCCCTATATAGCCACCGTACGACCTGTACAGGCTTGTACGGGCCGTATAGCACACATAATACAGCCAATACATCGATCAGGCATGTACAACCGTACATGGTAGGTGAGCTCAGACTGCGAGAGAATTTCGTGGGGGAAAACGGGTCGTATAGGTTTGTTATGGGCCATATATCTCCCTATTATATGACCCGTATAGACCTATACGGTCCGTGTAGTTTGATAGAGGTGTTAAATTAAAATTGTAACGTGTCTAAATATAACCCTCTACAAAGGATGGGGTGTTTCAATTTATATTCAACTCAAGGATTAAAACAAGTCAAAATACATAGGTTACACAGGTCGGAAGCAATTTGACCTTATAAAAGTATTTTTTATAAAGTTAAAATCGGTCAGAAAATGATTTATTATTAGCAAGTCAGAAAACGATAACTAAAAACCTGATTATTTTCGTGTCGTAAAAATTCCCAACGCCCCTAAAATACGAACAAGTAAGATGTTTCTTGATTCATAAGATCACACAAAACTCCCAGAAGGCCAGAACTAGTGAGTCAACTTAATGAAGAATAAAGAAGGTTGAGCGGCATACCAAAACAAAAGTCAAAATTGATAGCAAGAAAGCCACCTTCAACGCACTTCTTTTTTATAACCGTGAGACCCACTTATATGCTAAACGGTAAACCTCCAGGTCCCCCAATACCCGACTAACTGGGAGGTACAAGTAAAGCGTGAAATCTATCCTCTAAACTGAGACCAATTTCTTGGTTGGTAAAACGCACATTTGGTTGCAACCAGGACCATTTTTCAATCCAGTTTTCAAATTTACGACCCTTGATTTCCTTGCATGAAATTTAGCAACTGTATTTCTACACTTTACAGCCACCAGTACACCAATGTATATATAACATTCATTTCGGTAAAATTGACCAAATACAAATCTACAGTTAATAGCGACCACTCTTCTGTTGCATATGGCATAGATCAGATTCTTTTTTTTTCTTTTTTTATTAGAAAAGTAAAACGACAATATAATCAATGTTAAAAGTCAGCTACCCGAATAACACCTGCTAGAAATCTTTATTTTTGTTGTTTAAAATCAAGAATCACCAAGATTCCAAGTCCTCTGCCTGACCCTCCTACCACTTGTATTTCCACCTTCTGAAAGTTGACCACAAACACTTCTTGACTTGCCACCACCGCTGCTGCTACAGTCATCTTCACACCCTGCAACTGCCTTTAAAAGTTCAGACTGCAATCGAGGGCACGTTTCTTTCAGATACTCAAACCCGTCTGATCTCATAACCGCTGCAAAATGTGTTACAAAGATGAGAAAATATATATATATATGAAAGTCCTATGCACTGCTGATTTCAAAATCACTTCTAAACCTTCATGAGCTATTATGCCTACACACTGCCCCCAATACATTTTGTACAAAAGCTTATGGTTTTTATCCAAAAACTGGGTAGCATGTTTGATTCTATCCACAATAGTCTTTCTGAAATGTAGATGATGTTAAAACATTTGATGGACCAAAAGTCAGAGAAGAACCACAACAGCATTTCCAAAGACAAAAACAAGTGCAACAATGGATAGCACAGATGAATGCAGAAGTATATAGAAAATACTTTTTTGACAAAATCATTCTTCACCAGAAGACTCAGTTAAAAAAACAAAAAAAAAAATCATTGCTTCATGACAACATACCTGCTAGGTTTTCAGCAGCATATCTTAAGCAAACAGCTTTCAGTTCAGTGGCATGATAACGATCTGCCAGTGATAGAGCTCTACCAACAGAGTTTACAGTTATATCTTTACACAGGTGAGATTCACACATCCGTCTAAGTCTGACCAGATCATACTTATCAGCAGCAACCAACAACTTGGCTATTAACGAATCAGATTCAGAGAAAGAACTAGATGCGACTAACTCATCTTCCATAAGTTTATCTCTGTATATAAAGTGTAGCATAGCCTGTTCCACATCAATATAGTTAAGTTAATACAGGTGGAAACAGCCAAGGTCAGGTTGCATGACCCATGACCCAAAACATTTTTTGTTCAGTTTTATGATTTTTTATAAACAATTCATCTATTATTTATGATTGCAAAAACTATATTTATACAATATTGTATGTTCCAACTTGCATACCCTGTGGGCAATTCTAAGTCCAACTCATTGACCCATTTCCCATTTAACTGATCTTTTATTATTTGGCCCATTTGACCACTAGAGATGTTAATAAAAAGACCAAAAGAAACGCATTTTTGAGTAAATGAATCAAAATTTGCATGTCAATTCAACTATGACAGTAGTGGTAATAACTATTATGGTAAAGGTACCTTAAAAACTTTTGGTTCCATGTCAGTAAGATCAATCTCATGATGCTTCTCTCCATCTTGACTAAAAAATTCAGACCGAAACACAGGTGAACGAGCAGCCAACACCAACTTATGGGCATGAAATTTTTCTCCAGCCACATTAAAGACAACGTCTGAACCTTCCATGTTATCCAGCAACATACCAAAATGTGATCCAATATCCGATTCTGGTACATGGATTGAATGTTGTAACCTAGGACAATCTACTGCAGAAACCACCACTCCAACGGTACAGTTAATTTTTAAGCAATCGTCCTTAAGATAATCTGAAGTTTCTAGCAATGCCCGCCTGTAAAAACGCTTGTATCCCCTGAACAAGCATACCAAAAATAAAATAAACCAGTTACGTAAAATAAAATATATTACGTAAAAATTTGAGACAATAGAGTTCCTAAATGTCATTTTGATGTTTTAGTTTCTACATAAAAACATTTTTTTATGTTCTTAAGTGATGTTGCATGCTGTTGACAACTTGACATGTGGCACAATAACCTAATGGAGCCAAACATACACTATTTTCCTAATTTTGCAAGCATTTTGCAAATCCAATCAACAATAGCACCCTTCCAAAATTTAACTGGTATCACAATCTTGTTATAAAACAGATTTAGCCATATTGTTTCTTAAATTTGGATGAAATCCTAGGACTAACAAACATATTAACATACCGAGCAAAATCCTAATCAATGGTAGGGTCTAGGGAGGACGAAATCTCTATCCCATGGGATAAAAAGGATGCTCCAAGAGACCCTCGGGCTCAGGAAAACATCCTCTTTTTTACCTATTTTGAAAAGAAAGAAAAAGGCCTTAAACGTAGAAGAAAAAAACAAGTATGATAACAAAAATAATTAGCAGCATAAGATATAAGAAAATTAGAGTATAGAAAAACCCCTATTACTAAAGCAGCTAAGGTAGCTCAAGAAAAAGGCACACCTACGACCAAGGCACACCGCACACCTATGACTAAGCCACACTTATGACTAAAGGCACACCTAACCTAAGACTAAACAAAAACCTAGAAAGTTGCTAAGTTGCTAACTGCTAACACCAACACTGACAGCTGAAAGCAACCTAAGTGAAGTACAAGCCAAGATGACAGAATCTTAGAACTAAGAATTAATTATTTAGAATCAATAGTTTCACAGAGCAATAGAGCAATAGAGCATAAAATATTTTTAATCGCTCCCAAATAGAAAATCTCGTCTACCACACGGTTACGCAATACATTATGCTCATAAGTACTATGCAGTATAACACGCAAACTGCTAAGGGCATATATTAGAACTACATTATAGACTCTCGTGCTTGCAACCCACCCACCTGAAGAATCCCTTATCACTTAATATAAATGCGCATGAAAATAAGAACACCTAAAGCAATCTGAAGATTGTTATTAATTTCCTACTTAATACGCGTACATTCTTGTTACGGATCGAAACTATTGCAAGGTATGTGTCTTGTCCCACATCGGTTGTATGGGCAATTGATGTGGGGTTTATAGACCAAATGAGCTCTCTCGCCCCTCAAACTAGTCTTTTGGGTTGTGTTCTCCTGTTTGGTCATTAACATTTTTGATAATTAATTTTCTAGATCTCTTGTTCCATAAATTATATTTCACATTATCTTTAGCTCAAAATAAGCACTTACACCTTAAACTTTGAATTGAAACTCAATGCAAAGCCGCAACGCTCCAAAACAAGTAATGACTAAGTTTGCTTCAAAAAATCATCCGAAATGAAGAAGTCATCAACTGAAATGTTGTAACGTGACAACTGACAACAGTTGTATACAATATGTATATAAGATTTATCATAATGTTCAGTATCTATTTATCAAACTTCAATCCAATCTACAGTATTTTAATATTTGCAAACGGAAAAGAACGTTTATTATCAAGATTAATTTTTATTCAAAAAAAATTGTGAACCTGACAATACATGGTTCTTTCAACCAAAATTAACTCATGAATCACGCATATCTTTATGTTGATGTTTTATTCCTGCCACTCAAATTTCCTTTTTATATGATGAAACATAATCATATAACAGAGTACGGAGGATTCCTATAATCCTATGAAATATTGAATCCTACTAGATCATACATATATGATTCAACATATAATTGTAAATCAGCAATAATAAAAATGTTACATGTGAAAGATCAAATGCTTAAAAAATCAAAACTTACCACATGCTGCCTCGATACTTCAACGTGTACGGCCCACTCTCCAAAGACCGATCAAAATGGCTATGAACCTTGTGCTTTCCTTTTCCGCTCTGATCCACCAGAGTCAACTCAAACAACGCTCGTACATCCGTACCCTCACTCGCAAGCGCAATGAAAACGGAAACGTAAGTAGAATTGTCTTCAGGGTTCTTCCCATCAGGGTAAAAGTATATCGCCCATTGGTACCCTCCGACCGTGAAATTATCACCGGCGATGTGCTTTCCGATCCCCATACCTTTTGCTAGCGAATACCCCTGTATAACGAAATGATGAGAGCCATTCACCGTCTCCGTCACCGACCGGGAGCTCGTGGGTGAGTTAGCAAGGGAGTTTTTCTCGTAATCCACCATTATAACAGCTGTTTGAGGTTTTTAGAATTGAGATTCATACAAGAATAGGTTCAATTGGGGGTGATTGAATTGAATTGAACTGAATAGAATCAATTGGGCGTGGATTTTTAGGGTTTTGTTTCCGCAACAAAAAGGAAGAAATTAGGAGGTTTGCCAGGCTATTTGTATAGTCCAAAAAGCGTGCACGGCTCTTCTTTTTTGTTATTTTGACTATTTTTTAGATTTTGATTTCTCTTTTTTAGAATAAAAATTAAAAAGTATTTTTTTACATAAACATCCGGTCACTCGTGATCAGCGATGAATCCAGAAATTTTTTTTATGGGAAACGAAAATTTTTATGATCATTGGAGAATCGTTATATAATAATTAATAATTTTTTTCTCTTTTGTTCAGATCGGGTTAGGTTGAATCGGGTCGGGTTATGTTAAAAAAAATCAAGCTAAATTCCATATATAAAAGCATAATAAAAAGACAATACATATAAAATTGTTCTTATTTCTGGCAAAATGGGTGGGTTAGGTTATGTTAGGTAACGAGTCAGAATGATGCGGGGCAGGATGGTGCATGTTATAATAAGTTTTAAGGAAAATCAGTTTATATTTAAAAGAGTAGTTTTAAAAAACATCAATTTTGTTGAAGTTAAAGTAAATTGTACATAAACAAATAATTTAATTGAATAATTTTTAATGGTTTTCTAATCAAATGTATTATTGATTATTCTTATATATTTGAATACATTATATACACATAATTTTTAAGTTATACGTCTCGACCTGTATTGTATTAAAGTGTTACCCTTCTCAACCCATTTTATGTTATAATGTTACTCATTTCAACCCAAAATACAATAATTGTTTATCCAATCTTCACATTTATTTTGTTATGAGTTGAAATTGTCATGTGTAATTGTTCTACAATGAGTTTGGTTTTTTAAAATATATACAAAACAACATGTATGGATACTTTTTTAAGTAACATTATCTCCAAAAAATAACAAGTATAACTAACACATTAATTCTCAACACAAGTTCAATTGTGCAAATTTAAGGGAGGCGATTGCAAAATATTAAGGCTTCAGTTAGGATTTTAACATATATATACTATTGGAAAAAAAATTAGGGTGGGCGGCTGCCCCCAACACTAGTAGCGGGTACGCCACTGCTTGTGATCGCAATGATAAATAGATCACCTTTTCATCCAAAGAACAGAGCACAGTGACCTGACACACCTGCCCAGAAGGCCAGAAGAAAAATCAAGAAAAACCTTTAGTTCAACCTAGATCAATATTTTGCTCTAGGCAAGACTCCAACCCAAGATCTTCAATTAGAGAGTTTAAGAAACTATCGTTAGATTAGAAGCCTTTAGTGAATAAGAAGTATTTAATTTCGACATTATAGTTTATTCGTTACCATTTTTACTTTTATATAAAAGGTCTTCAATCCTTCCCCCAGACCCTACTGAATAGTGGGAATATACTGGGTAAGGTTGTTGTTGTTGGTTGTTGTATAAAAGGTCTTCAATTTAAATTTGAATTGAGACATATTGTTAAGATAATGAAAGATATATCTAGTTCTGATATTTTTTTTGGATGAGCTTGGGTGTATATTCTAAGCTCGGGTGTCTATTTTGAAGTGTTAAATGTTGGAGACAATTGAGATTATGTCTTGGACGTCTACGTTACAAGTCGTTAAAAAAAGTACTTTATGGGTTATATAAATGTGTATACTTAACGTTCTAAAAGAATTTAATTTTTAAAATGAACTTTTGAGCATTGTATACATGTTTTGATGACTGATGATGACATTAATGTTAAACGTGAAAAAAAGTAGAGTTTATGAAGTTACGATGAATTGAGTTGAATTTCAAAATGTATTATGCACGTAAGAAGAGAAAGGAAAAAAGTAGCTTCTTTGTAGATATTGGTGACAAGTGATACAAAACAACAACCCGTACCCAGTGTAATCCTACTTTGTGGGGTCTTAGAGGGGAGACTTGGAGAGGAGAGATGACATACATTACCCCTACCTCAATGAGATAGAGAGGTTGTTTCGTAAGAGACCTCCGGCTCATAAAATTTATTTCAAAACACAAAAAAAATCACATCGCAGTATATTATTCATTTTGTTCTTTATATGTTTTACGTATTATATATATTATTAAAAGAGATGGGAGGGAACGGTAAGTTACCATTCAATAAGCCTGATGTACAATTTACAAAAGAACAGGGTCAAACAACACACATCAAGTCAACTTTGGTAGGCTTTTCACACTTTCACTATGCATGCGTAATTGCGTATCCCAGGATCTTTATACACATAATGTATATCTCAATATGCAAGAATCTAAAATAAACCGTTAAGATTAATTCAAATTTTTGATTTTTTAACATTTTTTATAAGTTTACGTAAATTTATCACTGTTTGTTTGAAAGTTAACATCGTTGTAAGTTTTGGGTTAAAAACACCTACAACACTGTAAGTTAAAAACTTACAACGATATTAACTCTCAAACGTTGATAAATTTACACAAACTTATAAAATAAGAAAGTGTTTTATATGTGTTTACAATAATGTTAAAAAAATTCAAAGATTTGGCTTGATCTTGACGGGTTATTTCGAGTTATCGCATATTTAGTGGGTTATGCTTTCATCCCATATATATAGGGGAATGATCAATTGCTAACCCTTACTTATTGCGATAACCGAATAGGTATATATTATTACTTTGGGACCCATATTAAAGTAAATCTAAAGGTGTTTTTTTTAATTAATGTAATTAATGTGACCCTCATTTACATTAATTAAAAAAGAAAAAAACATAAACCTTTACATTTACTTTAATGTGATCCTCAGAGTAATAATATGTATTTATTCGGTTACCACAATAATAATTAATTAATAGTTTTATGTGTGAGTGTTGCTGTTTATAATAAAAAAAATAACTTAATAAATAAATATGATTTTAACAAGAATAAACAAAACATAAGTTTTGTAGACTTGCTGTTATTGTTGTCTTTTCGATTCCCTTCAACAACAAATATTAGTAATAATTAAATAATAGTATACTAATAATTATAATGAAATTACGATAGTAGTTAAATAATAATAATAATTAAACTACGTTTTCTTTATTTTATATATCAATCCTATGTTCGCATTTTTATGATAAAATTTGTGGATGCATACACCTTTTTTATTATTTTCATTTTACGATTTTTAACATTTTAGTGTGTGTGTGTATGTATTAGTGGAAAGAAACAGTCAAAAGTTAGTTTTTTCGATTTTGGCAAATATTTTTAAGTTTCAAAGTTTTATTTTAAACCCTTAACTTTGATCTCTTATTTTTAAATTTCCCTTTAACTTTACTCACTTACATTTTCGGATAATAGTTATAATCATATTTATTTGATCGCAATTGCTTCAAGAATGTTTATATAAATTTCGAACCCAAACGGTCACATAAATTTTGTGCGTTATTCACATGCTTATAACGTGTTCGTACATTATCGACTGTTTGTATCGTTTGTATCATTTTGGTCGTAATCGTAGAGTTTTTCTTATGATTTGGCTTTTTGATTTCTCGCATTGTGCGCTTAAGTTTGGGTTTGTATTCCTTAGAAGTAACGTTTGATTTATTGTTTTATGACATATTAACAACCATTGCCAATGTTTTTTTTTTGCAGAGCATGTGCATTTACGACGGAGTGACAAAAGTAATGACGTGTTTTCTATTTGTGTTTCAATATACTAGATGGTGTCTACGTTTAGATATTCAAAATCATGACGGAGTACTCGCCGCAACGCGCGGGAAGTTCACTAGTTATATATTAAGTTAGAGAAATTGGTAGTTTAATATAGGTGGTGGAGATTAAAGTAGTAGATTGTATTTATCTATATACAACTAGAATAAAAACTCATCTTACATTTATTATGTAAACAATAATTTCTATAAATATTTTTATGTTGGATATTGTTAATTATTGGTGCATAATAAATAATATATATTTTAAGATTAAAATTAATAAATAATGAGATATAAAATTATCTTTTAAGATAAAATATAATCAAAAACTTTTTTATATTAAGATATAGTAACTTACAAGAATAAGAAAATATGCTTGATGTAGTTTACTTATTTATAATCATTAACATTTTTATTAAATAGAGAGACAAGAAACATAAATGTAAATTTTATAAAAAAATTAACACATAACAACTAAGTTACTTATTTATTATATCAAAATTTATAGAAAAGAAAAGGTAATATACATTGTTTGAAATATGCAAGTTTTGAGTTTGTGAACTCGTTTTTTTTTTAAAATATAAAAAATTGACCATCTCAACTAAGTATACCCTTAGCTAAACCCTAGTACACCTTTATATGTTAAGATTGATAGCTACATATTCTGAACATACATCATCAACGTCGCATTCTTAACAAGTTTCTCTGTATCTAACATAAAAATCGTCTAATTTTTTAAATTCAGGTCAAGTCTCCCGAAACTAGAAGTGGGTAAAAAAACCAATTCCGAAACCTAACCGGACCGTAAACCGGTCATACCCGTCTACCCGAACCGACTGGTACAATCGGTTCCGGATTCTTAGTTATGTTATAACCTAAACCGGAATTACCTGAACCAATTCCAACTTTATCTGGTCAAATTGAAACTAGAACCAGCTAAAACCGGTAAAAAACCCAAACCTAATAGGGACCAGTCAAAAACCAAAAACATAATCCCAATAGGCTACCCAAAGCCCCAATTCCTTTCACATAGTTCATTCAATTTAATGGTGTTTCATGGATTCCCACTACAATAAGCACCTATGTCAACCATTTCAAACCCAATTTGACAATAATTTCTAGAATTTTTATTTGAGATACGAGAAATACATAATAAGTCCAAAAAACATAGTAAATTTCAAAACCACTTTAACAATAATTTCTAGAATACAAGTTTGAGATACCAAAATTAGGCTCGGTTCAGGTTTGCAAAACCGAGCCAAATGTTGTGCCGTGGTCGGCCCATTTACAAACCAAGCGACTCGGTTTCAAAATAAAAATAAATACAAATTCAAAATGTCTATATAAATTTCAAACTTAATAATTATAGAAAAACAATAAGTTCAACTAAATACATATACAAAACAAAATTTAAGTTCACAAATTATAAACTGTCGTAATACGAAAATATCATAGAAAAATTGTTTCAAATGTTCGAATGGTTCATCACACACACACATAATTGAATTTAACTTAAATGAACCAAAATGGGTGAGTCAAATGAGTGACTATCCGAGCGAACGAGTTTACCTTAGCTTGTGTGCGTGCTTAGCTCGTTTACAACCGAGCAAAATTCAAACTAGATTTTTCCAAACGAGTAACTACACAACAAATATCAAAAACTTGATGTTAAGGTCAAATAATTAGTTGCCTAATATTCTTGATTTGTGTTGGATAAATTGAAAAATATATATCAAAAAAATTATTAAAAATCAGGTTAAAAAACCTTATTATCTGAGTTTCATCTCAGTCATATACGAAAAAAAATATTGAAAATTAGATTAGAAAACTTATGTTTTATACAAGTTTAATAAAAAAAAAGTTTAATAGTAATTATTAATAGTAATATTTAAATTATAAACCGAATGAATATGTTAATTGTTGATAAACAATTTCTTGTATCCAAAAATTTATAGATAACAACTGAAACGAATTATTATGTAGTTTTATAAAATATTAGAGTTAGATTAAAATATTAACACAATGTTTATTATAATAACTATAAATAATATATTATTTTTTAAAAATTATAGAAATATATTATTTTAATATCATTTTTATTTATTTAAAGTCACCAATATGAAAATAAATACGAAAGCCTTTCAAAGTATGACATGTGTTCAGTATTTAATAAAAGAAAACGACAAGTAAAAAGGAAATTACACGTGTATTCTCATATACTTGTATATTAGTATTTAAAAAAAAAAGAGAGAAAACAAAACAAAACAACTAGTCAAGGACTTCTTTAAGCAATCTCTTTATTCTATTTTAAGATAGAGGTAAAGTTTGTTCTTATTTCTCCTTCACATACCCTCTTAAAAGTAAGAATTCAGTATGTATGTTTATATATTAGAATAATTGTATAAATGACCAACATTACTCCATTCAATTATCAAAATGAACATTATATACAAATTCCATGAAGTCTTCATAAAATATACCCAAAACTCGAGATTAAACCTAACAATTTTGAATCAAACAATAAAAACTATGTGAACACAATGAATTCCGACGACTAAGAATTATTAATAAATTGAATGATAAAATCATTAAAAATTCTTTAAATAAACTATTTATTTGGTTTAAACACATTTTAACTAGAACAAAATTGATTTTTTTTTCAAAACCAGCTCTTTCACCTAAACTAATTTTACTTAAAATTATCCTGACTAGAACCTATACTGACCCGTTACACAACCTGTCTATTTTGCCAAGCTTGCTCAAGATGTTACAAATCCTAAAAATTGGTCCTTTTGTAGCAAAAACATACAAGTAACACGTGTAGGAGGTTTTAAAAACTTATTTGCTCCATATAACATGTACAGGTAAAAGCTTAAATCTACCACATGGGTTCAACACATTGATGCTTGCTTAGCATCATGTTTCCTAATTGTTTATCATGCAACCAAGTGTTCTCAATGAGAACATTTAAATCAAACAAGAATTATTTGCAATCACAAGTATGCAGCGAAGCAGCCGCTTTATTGGTATCGTTATGAGCTGCTTGATAACTATGCTCCCAAACATCCTTTGGATCGGC
This sequence comes from Mikania micrantha, assembly GCA_009363875.1. NCBI lineage: Eukaryota > Viridiplantae > Streptophyta > Magnoliopsida > Asterales > Asteraceae > Mikania > Mikania micrantha. The sequence continues at coordinate 72,878,826 of CM018680.1, read as the reverse complement.
TTGTGCATGAGGAACATGTCGCGGATGCTTCTCTCTTTTATCGCCTTTTATTTGCTTCAAAGCGTGTTTTAATGCAGGAAGCAATGCCTCCATACATTCACCAACCGCATTTGGGTTCCCAGGCATGTTGATGATCTAATATATTAATACCCTCGTTAGAAAAGTTGGTTTTTTTCAAGTAACCGTGAGAACCTGACAACAGAAAACTCACAAGACCCGAAAAAGAACCTATCAACCAACAAACAAACTTACCCAGCATATTCCCACTTTTCAGTAGGGTCTGGGGGGAAGGATGGACACAAACCTTACCCCTATCCCAGTTGGGATAGAGAGGCTGCTTCGAAACCTACTAAGCAACATGATCGGATAAAATGCAGTTTGGACAGGCAGGTGGCCTTCAAGGAAGGGTTAAAGGCATAGAACCAATTTTTACATTCATGGTGACTTTTTTTCAAGAAACACTTTGAATAAGCAGCCCTTACCAGTGTTGACCCACGTATTCCAGCTGCAGCCCGCGAAAGCATTGCAAATTGTGTAACCTGTTTATTATTTAAGCGTAATTAATATTAAAAACTATGCATGATAGTATAATTCCAAAATATGTAGCAATGAAACTTACCTTGAGGCTTTCTTGCATCATGACATGCAAAAGACCAGGGGTTTCCTTTTCTATTACACCTTTTGTTGCTTCAGGAGTAACATCTCTAGGGGTGAAGCCAGTGCCACCTATCATTACAAATTCACTTTATAAATAAGAAATAACCTTTAAGTATATAATTAATGAAACTAGAAGGTCACAATTATAAAAAAATATAATGAAATAAAACTCACCAAGTGTTAAGATCAAATCCATTTTATCTACGTCACTCCATCTTTGGAGTATCTCTTTGATGCTCGGTATATCATCTTGAACGACAGCTGTCGCAGCTACCATCGCTCCTCCTAGTTTTTCAGCAGAAGAATTTACGACAGAAACTGCCCTTGGACCGCTGCATTTCAGTTACAAACTATTATAAATTATTAAAATATAATCAAATTCAAGAAGTATATATACCTTCTATCAGGACCAGCCCCAGATGCAACAGTATCACTGACTGTAAGGATAGCAACTTTATATGTCGAGCATGCAGGAGTATCATCATTCAATTTCATTGACATTGTATTTTGTGTCACAAAATTGAGATTTGGTGACGAATCATTCCAAGGTGCAAACCCAACTATATCAGAGATTAATATTGCTAATACAGGACTACCGGAAGGAAGTTCTCTTCCTGATGGTGGCAATTCCAACAAAGCATTTGCGGACTTCATACTTAAAAGCCGGCTACTCATTTGATGACCTGTACTCTCTGCCACAAATCTGCAGGTGTGATGAGAAAAAAAGAAAAATAAGATTTTTGTTCACCTTTTAGTTGACTAATTTAATTAATTCGATATAGAAGTAGAGGTGGCTAGATGGGTCAGCTCATAATTGGTCACACGTGTCAAAAAAAGATGGTTGACCCGCACACCTTTTCTCTAAATCATCTACATTTTTTATAAATACACTTTGGGTGATTTTCGACCTGTAAACCCATTTGACATGTAAACGAACCTTGTATTACTTGTATGAACCTATAGAGATAGATCATAACCCAAATCAACCTAAGTATAAGTAAACGTAGGGTGTAAAATGTGTTGTTCGACAAGTAGTTATGGTTTCGAGAAACAGACAACTAAACCGGTCAGGTTGGGTGGGTCGGATGGCCTGGCTAATTTTAGCAGTTTGATGGTTTGAAACGATTATTTTTCTCATGAAATTGCTAGTTTGTATTAAGAAGTTATAATGATAAGTTGCTTATTTATTGATGTAATGCATATGCATAATTGTATATTTCCATTTTGAAAAAAAAAAACAATAATTAAAAAATGTTATTATCCTGAATGTTTTACATAGCCGGTTCCAAGTATCGATTACCCAACCAAACCAGAAAAACAACCGAACTGTCAAAAGGGAACCATGTAAATCTCAAATTGGCCGATTCACTTCGGTTTGACGGTTTCAACGGTCCGAACAACCCTTGGTAAGTGGGTCAAAATTGCCACCTCTATCATACCAGAAACATGCACCAAATGCAGTACCCTGGAAAGCCCAATCCAGCATTTATCTCCCATTTAATAATGGCCCGATGAAACTCTTTCCGGGCTGGATCTGTGCTAATGGAATGTTTAAGGTAAGCATTTACTCTGCAGCAGGTAAAACAAAAGAACCCGCATTTGATAAGTTTCAAGATTAGATACTAATTTGGAGGCCCAATGCAACCACATTTAATATTAAATTAAGTAGTCAGGAACTAAGAACACCTTGGAAGAAGGGGATTTATCCACCCAGAAAGATTACGAATTGATGGAATTACAAAGAGATTGAAACAGACCAAACAGCTTACTGGATTTCCAGGTAACCCAAATGCAAGAACTTTTTTCACCTTCCCAGCTGATTCAGTTGTGATTTCTGCAAATGTAAGAGGCTTTCCAGGCTTCATAGTAATCTGCATCAAAAAAAATTCACAGTTGCGCCCTTATATTATTTTTTTAAAATTTTACAAAATAGTGTTTGTGTGTGTGTGTGTCTTCAAAAGGAAAGGGTAGCAACAACTAAGAAAGTTGCATATGAAATACAGCTTAAGAATGGATAGATTAGGTTTATGCTTTATCTTGAACTCAAATGAGTCAAATGGGCTAAGCAGGTTGGAAGTGTCTCAAAATCTGTTTTGATGCACACAATCTTTAAAATCATTTTATTCAAAAACTTGGATTATTATTGTAATTTAGTTTTTCAGTGCACTGATTCGTTTGAATTTTTAGGGTACTTTTATGTAATAATACGTATATAACTATATATTATCTCATTGTCCCAAATGTGACAATTTGCTAATTTTTGAGCCTTCAGATCACTAAGAGAAGCATTTTGTTTTCTTTGGGCCGTCCAGTATCCTAGAAACTGTGTAAGCATGTCAAAATGCTGAGTTGGCATGACGATGTGCCATACATGATTATTTGACGGTTTTGTCATTTATAATAGTTGACGTGATTTTTCTTTATTATTTAGCATAATACCAAAATTAAATTCTGCTGGAGGAGACAAAACAAAGAGGAAATCAAATTTCACCTTGTCAAAATATACTTTGCCTCTATTTTGTAGAAAAGGTTTGACAAAATCCCTATCTCCCATCGAAACGCCTCCAGAAGTTAAAAGAATATCAATGTCAGATGACAATGCTTTATCCAAAACTGCCCTGATCTCATCCTCATCATCACGGGCAATACCAAGATCAACAACTTTACATTTGTGCTGTATAGCAGCAGCAACAATCATTGCCCTGTTGGAATCCCGAATCTAAAATGGGAACGCTGTCAGGATGTGGTATTAGCATACTAATGCACAAATGTGATGCAGTAATGCATATTATTTCCTCCATTTTGACTAATTTCATTTATTCTTAGTTTTTGTTTCCACGCATATAAGAATACAATACCTGGCCTCGATTTAATGACTTGCATGTTGGCTCTACCAATTCATCTCCTGTGGAAAGTACCGCTATGGTTGGAGCAGGATATACCTGCATGGTAGAATAAGCTAATAAGAGACGTAATTTCATGAAAAAATAATGAAAGTGGTGCTTTTCAAAAAAGTATTTTAGTAAATGGGTGCTTTTTTTTGTAAAAATATGATATCCTGATTTTTTTTCTCCCCAGTCTCACAAGTTCAAATTTTATTTTTTCTTTTTGTTTTCTTTCGATTTCATTTATAATATAATTTAGTTTTTCTTTTAAATTTGTAACATTTCATATTTAATAAAATCAAAATGAAGTGCTGTTCAATTTTTCCCGTCTACATTTCAATAAATATTTTACTATATATAAATAAAGTATTTAACATAAACAGAAGTAATAATACCTCCACTGTCAAAACACCAACTGTTGCAAGTAGTCCAATTTCAGCAGCACCAAGTCGTTCTTCAGCTTTAAGTACAACATCATCTTTACGTATGTCACATCCCTATTAAACAATGTTTTTATTTGATTATCATATTGCAAAGCTCATTAAGATCTTCCAGAGAACACAATTGCAAAACAAGATTTTATATTTCTGGCCTTCAACATAACTAACTAGCAAGAGTTGTAAAAATAAACAGTTTATTACCACAGGACGAATGTCAACTCCTGTATTGACTTTGACCAAAATGCGTACTCGTTTTGGTTCAGATGAAGCAGTTTCAACTTCTTCAGTATCTTCTACTTGCACAACTGCATCTGCTCCATCAGGTATTGGTCCTGATAGAGCAAAAAAAGCATTTTAGCACAAAGGAGGATATACAAAAAGATAACTTTTTTTCAGAAAATATATAGAGAGAGAGAGAGGGAAAGGACAAAAAATAACTCACTAAATGTGCAATAATTCTAAATAACCCGTCAAGATCAAGCCAAATATTTGATTTTTTTTAACATCATTGTAAACACATTTAGAACACTTTCTTATTTTATGAGTTTGCGTAAATTCATCACCGTTTGAGAGTTAACATCGTTGTAAATTAAACTCATAAAATAAGAAAGTGTTCTAAATGTGTTTACAATGATGTTAAAAAAAATCAAAGATTTGGCTTGATATTGACGGGTTATTCGGGTAATTGCACATTTACTGGGTTATGTATATATATATAAAAGATATAAAGATTAACCTCCAGTTGTAACATATGCAACAGTTCCAGGAGTCACCGTCACATTAAGACCGTCATTTCCTGCTCTTGATTCAGTAATTATGATATATTCACCAGGACCATCTGCAGCAATCACAGCATATCCGTCCTGCAAATTTACCACAGTCAAAACAAGAGTTCCACAAAAACAAAGATAAAATCACGAAAAGCAACCATTTTCCCGAATGTGTTATACCGGTATAGCCATGTCATATAAAAATAGCATCAATGGCCTTATGATACGAGCCAAATAATTTGCGCATCACATGGCTATAGAGGTAATAACACACCTGAGAAAAAGGCAAATTTCATGGTTATCTATAATGCAAACCACAATCTTCACTTTATGATCTGTCCAACAAGAATTCAAAAGATGTATCTACAATTTTATGATCCATCGGTCCCAAAAACTGGAATCTGTAGAGAAATTACAGAAAACACGAACACCGGATGAAATTGAAAGTCGTGGATCGCACTTTCAGATCAAACTATAAAATTCAATTTCGCTCAAGAACAAGTATGAAATTCGTTGTTTTTCGTGAATCAACCTGTCTGTATTTTATCGATCAATTTCTGGGCGCAGGAGTTTGGAAACTGCCTCCAGGCAGTTTTCCAACTTTCGTTTTTCACAATTTCGCCACTAAAGTTGTAAAAACAAATTTTATGTAAAATTTGTAAAATCAATTTTTCTATTGATTTTTTAACATAACAACTTAGGTTAGAAAAAAATTTTCCAAACTGACTTGGCAGCTCAACCCCAGCCAGGGGCTCTGCCCCTTGGACCCCGCTAACCAAGGGCGCTGCCCCCGGACCCCCGCCACCCCCTTGGAACAACCATTGAATTTATAAAATATTAAACAAGCGTGCACCCCACACCCAACTTGTTTAATGATTTCATAATTCATATTGATCAATAAAATTAACCCCAATTACACTAACATATCTAACAGAATCCAAGTTTGTTTTGCGAGTGTTGAATTAAGTTTATATATCTCACTTCATATATGTGATCATACTAACTGGACAGTTAACAACATGATCTGTATAACACAGGTATTAGAATGGAACAAAACAAACATATCATCATGTTCAAAGTTTAGGATAAATCAGAATTCTTATTCCTATGAAGAATGTAGTCTCATGACCACAAATTGCCACACTTGTCAATTTGTCATCGGATCTAATTGGTGTAAAGCTGAAAAACCTAGAAAAATTGCTAGTCAAATCTTAAATTTAGAGACGTACGATGTCATACGCATATTTCGCTTGTTTTTCAGTAATCATAGGCTTTCGATTGTTGATCATTTCAACTGATTAACAAGTAGTTAAGGAGTGGTAGAGAGAGTTGTAACGGACCTTGACGGAAGCAGGATATGGAGGAAGAGGATCGGGAGCTCGGACTTCTTGAGCCAAAACCTTGCCAAAAGCATCGTCAATGGCCACCGTCGCCGGCGGCAACCGCTTCGATGAGTCCAACACTATCTGCAACGCTTCTTCTGCTGAAATCATTTTCACTTCACGGTCTTGGTTGATCTTCGAGCTTTTTCTATCTTTATCTTATTTTGTCAAACGAAAATTTGTAGAAAAATAATTGATTAAAAACTAGAATGATAACTTGTAAGGCAATCCCCACCGCGCACCTCGCACCCGTCGTGCGCACTTCCTCATGTGCGTTCAAGTGTAAAAAAGGTGGGGCCTATATTAATTAAAAAACATATTTTTTTAAAATAAAACATGAAAGGCATTTTAAAATAAAAATTGTGACGTATAAGAGAGAAAATGCATGTAGGAAGGATACGTTTGAGCTAAAAAAAGGAGAGAGAATGCATGTGAAAAGAAAGAGTAAAATGATGATGTGGCAGTGATGACTAAGACTACCCGCAATGCTACATCAGCATTTACCACATGCAGTCTTAGTTATCACTATCACATCAGCATTTTATTCTTTCTTTCCACACGCATTCTCTCTCATCTTTTTAACTCTAACACATCCTTCCCACATGTATTCTCTCTCTTCCACATCACCATTTCATTTTCTATTTTTCTTTTAAACAAATGATTTTTTAATGTAAAAAAGAAAAAAAATTAAAATTAAAATGGCATTACATAAAAAGAAATTACATTTTCCTAAAAAATAAAATAAAAATACTTAAAATTAAACTACACCTAAAATTAAAAATTAAAAAAAAAACTTAAAGAAAATAAGACGACGAAAATTAAGTTTTCCTATAAAATCTACTCTTGATTAGCTTGCCTAAGATTCCAAAGATGTTCCATAAGATCGTTGCGCAGTGAGATATGAGTATCTTTGCTTCGTAAGGATTTAAACCTCTGCAGATAGTTTGCAAATTCAGCCGGTGCACTTTCATTATAACTTGATGGTTCAGGCTCGTGATCTTCAGGAGACCAATTAGTTATCGTATGACCTTCATCTTCTACAATCATATTATGTAGAATGATACATGCATACATTATATCACCCAACACTGGTATGCTGGTAGATCTTCCAGGACCTCGTATCATTGTCCACCTTGCTTGGAGGACACCATATGCCCGTTCAACATCCTTTCGACAAGACTCTTGTCGTCGCTTATAGTATTGCATTTTAAGATTATTGTTTGGAGGATAAACAAAACTCTTTACCAGTGTTGACCATTCTGGGTAAATGTCATCTGCAAGATAGTATCCCTGCGTGTACTCATGCATGTTCACTGTAAAGTTACATTGTGGTGCATTCCCTTCCAAGATTTGATTGAATACCAGTGATTGATTAAGAACATTGCTATCATTGTTTGAACCTGCCACTCCAAAGAATGCATGGCAAATCCAAAGGTCGTGCGATGTCACAGCCTCTAGCATGATGGTTGGATAACCATGATCACCTCGAGTATATTGCCCTTTCCAAGCCGTTGGGCAGTTTCTCCAACCCCAATGCATACAATCTACGCTTCCAAGCATTCCAACAAACCCATGTTTTTCAAAATGCAGCTGTAGCAACCGTTGAATGTCATCTTGGTTAGGCCTTCTAAGATATCGTGGTCCAAAACCTCAACAATAGACTTACAGAACTTGTGTAGACATTCGATGGAAGTGCTTTCACCAATGTGTATGTACTCATCACATTGATCAGCTGATGCACCATAAGCCAACTGACGAATGGCACTTGTACATTTTTGTCTTGGTGAAAGACCTTTTACACCAATAGCATCATATCTTTGTGTGAAATAATTAAAATGTTGACAACTTCCTGGTTTAGAAATGTCACACCCCACCTCTCTCCACCTGAGATGATGTCATTCGTTACTCTGAGAAGGTTGCGGAAGCATAGTGGTGATGTCTCAGAGATAAAGGTGTGACTTACTTGATCCGGTATCACAACACACAGATTAACTTAAACTAAATACATTACATGGTTTCGTCATTACAAACAATATTATAATTTACAACTAAGTTTATTACACAAATGACTTATTTAATTACAAGTATATGAAGTGCATCCTCACCCGATGGTCACTATCTTCCTGCAAAAAGGTTTAGATTTAAAACGTCAGCACAAAGCTGGTGAGTCCGTAAATTTCATGTTCAACAATATGATATGATATGTAAGTTCTCAAAGTGTTCAGTTCAAGATAACCATAGGACCCGTATCTAGTTCCTTTCGGACGTGACTCTACGATCTTCGAAGACACTACCCATTGGTAATATCTTATGCCTCATTGTCTTAATGCCTATCACAACATTAAGAAGTTCTGGAAAAACAGGTAACAAACATTCACAGCAAGGGGAGTTGCAGCTCCTAGCAAATGGGTTGTCAACCGATAGTATTATCATTGTTTCCTGTTCGGCCCCCACATGGGTTCACTAGATACAGTTCAAAAATGAGGACTTTTAAGTTTTGTGATAGAGTTCTGTTCTACAAACACAATCCCATAAAATCCACAAGTTTTCAACAGATCACACGAAATCATATAGATAACCGTGATACATATCATATGTTCAAGAAAAGTTCCACAGTAAGACCCCGGTGTTTATAAAACATTAAAAAGAAAAGGGGTTGTACGAAACTCACCTGTTAACTCAGAAGTAGCATAATGTCACACAACTAATAGTAATAGAGTGATTCTGCATTTATTTATGTTTAATGAGTTATTTATGTTTTAGCTTACTGACTAGATCTTTCTGAACGTCCAATGTCAAAGACATTGTCTTAACAGTCATCAAACTGAGGTTAAGTATTTAATTAATTATTTTGATGTTATATAATACAATGTATGATAATGTAGGAACCTACATTGAATTAGGTTCCTAATACAAGGTTGATGACACACTTGATTAATCAGAATAATCTCAGATTAACCAAATAGTTAATGTTGTTGATTATAAGGCTAAAACAGTTTCTAGACAGATTAATGGCTTATAAATGATCAATCCTTGTTATTGATTACCCAAATATCATGAAATATCACAATGTAGCATTAGGATAGGTTTAATAACCATGTTTAACATACTAATCTGACTGTTATCATAAATATCAGATAATTATTCCAATGAGTATGTTAATGATTGTGATTAGTTTGAAACACATGGATTTAACCTTGCATTTCAAAGATTAACCAAACTAATCACCTACATTGTTATAATCAAATGGTTTAAACCATTATAATTATGGGTATGATTTCATGCAAACCGGGCAGTACAACGGATCAAAACAAGGATTTACCCGTTAAAACATAGTGTTCTTCGTTTATAATCAATCCTAGCCATCATCTACGCAATAATTAACAATCCTAACTATCTCATTACGTTCAGAATTAAGATCTAATCAATCATTATCAAGCTAGAAGGTTAAAACGAATCATTACCTAATCAGACGGATTTCTGGTTGTAAAACAACGATCAGGACTTGTAAACACGATCCCTGGTGTGATCTGTGGGTTCAGAAGCCTTCAAGATAGAGGTTTTGATGGTGAAGTTAACTCGTTTTTTGTCTGTAAGTCGAATAGGAGCGAGAGAGATGAAAGATATGGTTTTCTGCATGAAATGAACATTTCAATCTGATCTTTTGCACCGCCCTTCTCGTCGCGTACCGCCAAGAGGGCAAATAGGGCCTGGCGTACCGCAAAGAAATTCGGAGAAATTTTAGATATTTTGATCCTTCGCGTACCGACAAGAGCCCTAAACCTAGCCTTGGCGTACCGCGAAGACCCCGGAATTCAATACTTAGAAATTTTTTTCTTCGTTTTTTGATTCCGGACAATCCGGAACTCCGTTTCACGCATGGTTTTCACCCACATTCATCATTTTTCGCATACTTTCAACCTGTAATAATTACAATCGTCAAATCGACGTGGATTTCTAGAACGACCACATGTGCTCATGTCATCGATGACGTAATTCTCAACTGCAATTGTCACAAGAGATTTCTTCAACAATGCGATTAAAAAGACGTAGGTTCATCCGGAACCTTCGTCTAAAGAAGCTTTCATCGTACACTGGCTCTGGAGCAAAGTAATCGTTCCACAAACGGGTGTCTCCATCCTTCAGACCTCTATTTATGTATTTTCGTTTGCCCTTCTGTCTAGAAGAATTTCCTTCTTGTGAATCAACATCATCTTCAGCATCAAGTGCAAACAACTTCATCGTTGTTTTTTCAACATCATCGGAAATGAGAGTTTGAAAGTGTTGAGACAAAATCATCGGGATGTTTTGTGAGACTTCTTCATCATCTGAACTCATTTTGAATTGTATAGATAAGTGTTTGAGGAAAAGGAATTTGTGTGTGTTGAAAATGGTTGTTCTAGATAGGTATTTATAGTGGTGGAAAAAAGTAGCCGTTAGAAAACTAGCCGTTGTACTACACTTTCCTAAATATTAATCTTCCATTTCATAAAAAGAAATTACATTAAAAATAAAAGTACATAAATCATAAATAGACATAACAATAAATTAATCTAAACATGACGATTGGAGCTGTATTTCTCGCAGATTTGCTCGTACATTGCCTCGTGTTCAGCTCGTTGAAATGGATTCATGTTAGCGGTGTCAAGGAGAAGTATTTGTCGCTCTTGCATCAGTTTTGCCGCTCTTGCATCAGTATTTGCCACTCTTGCATCTCATTTTTTTTTGTTTCATCTCGAGCTTCTTTTTCTCAATTTCATAGAATTTATCGATTCTATGCTCGAATTTTTCAATTGATTCACACTTAGCACGATTGGTCAAGGATATCTCATCAATGAGCTTGAGCTTCCTTAGGTCGTACTCAGATGGCTCTATTCATGCTTTGTCTTTTAGTTTAGCTCTGGCTTTGGCTTTGTCCCTTCCAATTGGACGTGTTGTAGTAACATACTGAAGTTGAACTTCAAAGTCTTCTTTATCAATATCTGCAAGTGATATTGCGATTTCAGGATTCTCACCAAAGTTGGCATCAGAAGTAGAGCTCGTATACGCCCCCATGTGACAATTCGACGATTTCGGGTTAACACCGTTAACCGGAAACTAACGGGAATTATAGGTAATTACACAAAATCAAACCAAAGTGACTGAAATTAATCAAAATAAGTGTAAAAACACTTGAATTATAAGGAGTAAACATGGTATTAGAATAAATACACAAATTTTGACTTTAAAAAGTCAAAATTCGTTTGAAAGTTAAAATTTAGCTCGAATTAACATCAATAATCAGTTATAACCAAATTAAACTATTCTAAATCATCTCATTGATGATTACTAACAACTGATATACGTTATTGAACAATCAATCGTTGAAATCAAAGCAATTAACAACCCATTAACACAAAACCGTTACTAAGTGACTAAGAAACCATACAATTCGATCAAATGTCACACAATTCAACATCCCAACATTCTAGTCGGCACTTTTAGAAGTTCTATCATACACCAATTCGATCGTAGAAGCCTTGGGTTGAAGAATTTGATTTTTGGGTCGACCGAGCTTGAGCCACAAGTTGAACTACATCAAATCGAAACCAAAACAAGTAAGTAATCACTCCTACACATCCTAAACATGTCGATTAAGCAAACCCCTATGCTATTGTTGGTTAAAAACATCGAATTATAAGAATTCAAGATCTAGGGTTCTTCTTCTAGAACGATTTGGGGATTTTCGATTAGATGAACTTGAAAATCAAATCAAATTGCACCTACAGTACCTAAAAGGGCCGAATAAAGAAAAACACATGTCAATTTCTAGTTCTAATATAAAATCATACGGTTTTGATTATTAGGGTTCATGTTAAGAATCGAATTGGGGGTTTTGATGCAAAAATGTTTAAAAATCAAATTAATCGATGCAGAGAGCTTCGAAAACATCAATGTAATGAAACCCATATGATAGTTTTAACAAACAACTTCGAATCAAGGGATTTCGTGTTCTAGGGTTTCTCATTGAAAACGATTTGGGGGTTTTTGGTCAAACGGGTTTAAAAGTCGAATTTAAATACCCAGAGAGGTTCGGAATCCATCATTTGACAAAAACCCTATGTTAAATGTCTATGAAAACAACGAATTTTACAAATTCTAATTCTAGGGTTCGTATGTAATCGGAATTGGGGGTTTCGAATCATATGGACTTGTTATTCGAATTAAACATTACAGAAAGATTCGTGTTAGTCATTTTAATGAAAACCCTTTGTTAATTCTATCAAACAATTACGAATTGTGTTATTTTGATTTTCTAGGGTTTTCGGTTAAACCCATTTGGGGGTTTCTGAGTTAAACGATCGTAATATTCAAATTAATTGTACAGAAAGTTTCGAAACATCTTGTTTAATGAAAACCCTATGCTTTTTCAGATTAACATCATTGAATTTAAACGATTTTGATTAGAGATTGGAGTATACACGTTCGAAACTATGATGAATCACGAATTAGAACTTTCTGTTAATTGATGATCAAATTAAACACTTCCCTGAACTCGTTTAGAACCATGGAGTAAAAGCCCTAAGGTTTGAGGAGCTAATTTTGATGAATCGTGGGTTAATTGGGAACTAGTTGAATCCGGTTAAAGTTAACAAAAGGAATCAGATTTTTAAATGGTTAAAACAATTAATTGGGCCCTTTGTTAACAAATGTTTGGTGGGCTGAGATGGTAGTTCGTGGGGGGTTGGAGTTGGAGGTCGCGGGTTCGAACCCGGCTCCAACTGTTTTTGAGTTTTTAAGCCATTTTTAGTGTTTTTATCATATCTCACTCGTTTTAACTCCGTTTCGACTCGTTCGAAAGGCGTTGGAACCAGAATTTCATCCTGAACGAAATAAAATAATAAAATTTATATTTTAACCCGAAAACATAATTGCGTATAGTTACGCTTATTTAAATAAAATCGTATACGATTATATGATTAAATTAAACGATTTTAAAGTCACGTGTATTCATATATGCACATTTCTAACACTCTAACATACGTGTGTTGACACGTATGTGATTTCAAACACGAAACGACATCCCGAATGACACAACGTTATTGTTTAAACACAGATTCTTCGTAGAGGATTATCTACGCGATTTCACGTGTGTTGATCATTCTGTTTGCTATCAAAGGTGCGTACACGACCCCTTTTCTTATTTTACTGTTTTGGGGGAGAAAACATGTGCAAACAAAGCTTTTAGATACATATCACTTGCATGAGTTAGCTGTTTACATTAAGTGCGAACATAGCATTACAAGTCCTTACATATCGAACCGTTTAGTTTGCCGTAGTGCAAAGCGTGGTAGTTGGAAATTGATCTATTAGGTTTGACAAACCTCACTTAGTAGATTGTAGGTCTACGCAAGTGTTTGACTAGCCAATTCACATTACTATTGTTTGTGCTAGACAATAGTGGAAAAGACAAATTACATTCTAACAGTTAGCTTCGGTGTCGACCGCTTATGTAAATAGTACAAATGACTAGCTATCATGACTATGCATGTGTGATTATGTTATCTGTAAACATTTCATTTCAAACAGTTGTTTCAAACATTTGTGATCAAACAAACCTGTGTATGCACCAACCTTTGTGTTGACTTGATTTACATGTTTTCTCAGGACGTTAAGGTACAAGATCAAGCAAGCATGGACTAGGAGATCGAGTCGCATGCATAATTTACATTTATGTTGTTTTGGATTTGAACATTTGAGACTTTGCTTTGTAATTTACAGTTTTCAAACCGTTATGTTTGTTATTGTTTTAAAAACGCTTCCGCAATGTTAGAACTTTGATATTACAGTTTTAGACCAAAGTATGTTTGAAAATCATATAGAGGTCTTCGTTATGTCTAATGATCTGAGATCCTGGTTTGTCACGTCCCAAACGGTACGATGCCATTAGTTGAAAATTGGGGGTGTGACCTCCCGAGCTGCTAGTTTTTGTTCTTTTAGGTGGTTGAAAGCCATGAATATGAGTAGCAGAGTTGTACTTACCATGCTCTTTCACAACATTCCATACATGTTCATATGTGAAAGCAGCAGAAGTATTGTTGGATGGATCGTTAATGTACAACTGTCGAGCTTCTTGGATGTACTGGTCGTCTAACCAACCACTTCTATAACGAGGCTTGACTTGTAAGAACAACTCGTTAAATCTATTCAACTTAGATTTAAACATATGCCAGTGACTTCTTAGATTATGAGCATCTCTTGGAATTGAAGGTTGACTTTCATTGTAGTATTTTTCAATCTTACTCCAAAAAGCATCTACATTTTGGTTGTTGCTAGTGATTGGATTCTCAGAAGTTGTAATCAGAGCTTGTGCAAGCAACACCTCATCACTTTGTGGCCACTTTTGACGACTCGTCTTGGTTGGTTGCTCGTCATTCTCAGTCGCCATCTTGCTTGGTTTTTTCATCTTTTTTGTGGCCTTTCCTTTTGACGGTGATTCCACATGTTCCTAAGTTGGTAGAAATTGAGTTTGATGCATTTGAGATGTTTTTTGATATTGTTGCCATTGAATAAACTGTTGCCATTGTTGAGTATCAAAAGTTGATTGTGGTTGAGAAAACTGTGGCATGGGAGGAAATTGACCAAATTGAGGGAATGAAGGTCCTTGTTGGTGAAACTGAGGAAACGGTTGTAGTTGTGAATACTGAGAAAACTGTTGTGTTTGTGAGAACTGAGGGAATGAAGGTTGTTGGGGTGGGTTTTGCTGGACATCATCGTCGTCGTTTAACAAATGAGTGAATGAAAAGAGGGCTCTTGGATCCATTTTTGAGAGTGTGAAAGTTAAAAAAACTGAGAGAAGTTTGTATAAGATTTTGGTGTGAAAAATGAATTATTTTGAGTGGGTATTTATAGGAGGAAAAAACTAGCCGTTTTTTAAAAAAAAAATAGCTGTTAGAGTTTTAATATAATTAATTTTTTTCCTCAAATAATGCCGTTACATGTATTTTTTTTAAAAAAAAAAATTGGATGGCCCACTTTACTTTTGCATTTGGACCACACTTAATGAAGTGTTTGTGAGAGAAATGCATTGCATTCCAACGCATCCTTGTTACTGCCACCTTTCCACGTGTGACATGCTTTGGCTGTGACGTGCGCAATGCAGGGCGCCTAAGACTGCATTTACTACATGCGTCATAATCATCACTGCCACATCAGCATTTTACTCTTTCTTTTCACATGCAATATCTCTCCTTTTTTTAACTCCAACGCATCCTTCCTACATGCATTCTCTCTCTTCTACATCACCATTTCATTTTCTATTAAAAAGAAAACTTTAAATGTAATGGGGCCCACATTTTGTGCATTTGATTGCACTTCACCAAGTGCAAAGAGGGCCATTTGTGATGCAAACCAATGCATAAATGCAGCCTTTGTCAGACTTGCGATGTGGGATACGGATGCAATGGAGACAGCCTAATAACAAAAACTTCATACATGTACTACTAAGAAATTACTTGAGAGTATTTGACTTAGAGCGGGAACAAGGCTATCAATTTCAAACACGAACACATTAGCATGACACACGAACACGTTAGCATGACACGACACGATATTAACATGTTTCATGTTTGCCTTTAACATATTCTGTGTCTAGCAGGCCAACACGTTAAGACCTGTGTATTTTTGTATCTAGACAGGCAAAAAATCATTAACGTTGTGTTCCCGATTTTATTAAAAGAGAGAATAAAAAGGAAAAAAAGTAATGGAATTCTTTCCTTTCATTTTCTTCCAAATCGGAAGGAAAGAAAAGCCATATAATTTAGCCTAGTTTTCCTTCCACTTTACTCCCTTTACCACGTGAAATGAAACTCGAGAACACAATATGTGTTATTTTCCTTTCCCTCGTTAAATGAAACTCGGGAACACAAACATGTTTTTTCTTTTCTTTCATTTCCTTTCTATTTCCTTTCTTTTCTCTTTTTAAATGAACTCGAGAACAAAGTGTAGACCTGACTATAATGTAACATTTAAAATCTTATCTTAGTACTATAATAAATAAGTATCTTTTTTGCCACATGTCAACTTATTATACCACTATTGGCACATGTCATGTTTATAAAGAACCAGGTTAGCACCCCGTGTATTACACGGGTTGAATGAAAAAATATAATAAATAATCATTAATGAAAATTTAGACAATATAAGAAGGTTTCTTAATAAAAAAATATTAAAATTTGTATAATTTAATAGTTTAAGTACAAAAATAATTATATAATTTCTTTAAACACTATTTTTTTCAAAGTTTGTTTCTTTAAACATTTTTTTTAAAATAATATCTTCAAAAATTGTATATTTTATAATAATTTGCATTTTTAAAATGAATTTTTTTAATATTAATTTATTTTTGATGTACTAAAAAATTTGTTTCTTATTTTTAAAATGTAAAATAAGTATTTTATATTTTATATTATTATATTTAATATGAGGTGTATTTAATAGAAGAGAGACGCGAGAAATCAAAGTTGAAGTGCTCTATAATCACGCCATGTGTCCCTTGAAACTTTGATTTATTAAAATAGATAGATTATTGTGACATGTAATTTTTTTAATTTTTTCAATCACTCTCTCTCATATTAAATGATAATTATAATATAATATTTATTAAAGAATTTTAAATCTAATAACTAATGATATTATATAATTTTTTTACATTAAAAAATAGTTTTAATAAATAAAAAATGAAAACTTTTTTTTATTAAAAAACAGACTTAAACAAAGTTTACAAAATATGAAAATTTTCTAAAAAACAATTTTTAATAAAAAAAAAAAAGAATTATTTTAAATTTTTAGTTTTAGGAAAAATAAAATATCTGTAAAAATAAGCTTTCTTATAAAAAAAATTTAAAACAAGTTTTATTACAAAGTACATAACATTTCAGTTTTCAACCCTACAAATACACGGGATTTTACCTAGTAAATAATATAATAAAATATGTTTGCAGACGATAACCTTCTAAAATTTCTAATTATTTAACTCTGGTTTAGGGTGAGGAGTAGCTCATCTATTGAACATAAGAAGACCAAGTTGTTCTTCATTCTTTTCACCTTAATAAGCTTACCATCAATGTCAAACTCCATGGTTAAGTTTTTAAAGCTGTCCAAGAACCATGTCATAATTGTCCAAGTGGAGGACCAACACATCGGTTTTAAGACATAATCCTTGCATTAATCACTAGAAGTCACAACACTCTTGCATACACGAACCGGTGACCATTAGCAAACTTGACACATATCATGTTGATGCCACAAAAAAGACAATTCAACTTGTCTACAAGTTTCTCGTAGATGAAATTATGAGTGAAGCTTGAATCCACTAGTCTGTTCAGTGGGAGAGTCCCAATAGCACAACACAATGTTTTTTAACGGATCATTTATAGTGTTAACTGTTAACATGTTTCTTAACGAGTCATTTCGTGTTTATGTGTTTAAACGCTTCGTGTTTGGAAAAACAAACAAGATAATTTTTCGTGCCTACCCATTTTATATTTCGTGTCTACCCATTTTATATTTTGTGTCTTAGCTTGTGGTATCTAACCTCATATGCCTTTTTGATATTGATAAACACTGTATGTAAGTCTTATTTCTTGTCTCTATATATTTCTATCAACTTCATTGTAATATGTATGACCTCACATCCATGTCTGTTTTAAGAAAAATGAGTTTCAATTTTCAATATTTCTTCAGTCGCTCTTTTATATAATTTTATAGTATGAATTAAAAGTTTGATTCACTTGTAGTTCTCAAAACACTGCGTGTCACGTTTGTTATTGTAAAATGGAACTAAAACACGCATCCTTCATTGTTATGACATCTTAATGTACCTCAGTTACCCAAAATATTTAATCAAAAGAAAATAGGAGCACACGAATCTTACCTGATAATGTCTTGAGTTGTAGGAGATGATGTGTGCTTGAAAGACTAAAGTCCTATGTTAAATAATTTTGTTGCTAATTAGGTCAATCAATATAAAGGATTATACATTAGGGGTGTTCACAAGCCGAACCGAGCTAGGGTCCGCTCAGGCTCGGTTGGGATTTAAACCGAGCCTCACTCGGATTGTAAACTGAGCCTGAAATCTTGGCTCGGACTCGGCTCGTTTTTAACCGAGCTGGCTTGATTTTTTTTGGCTCGGTTTTTACATAATAAATTAATATTTGAATTGCATTCACCTCAACTCGGCTCGGTTCGTTTTTTGCTCGGTTTTCACATGAGAGAAGAGGCATGAATATGTAGAACTGATAATTAAGAATATTATTTAGGAATTAGGAATTAGTGGAGCTCGTGAGAATTGAGATACATTTCATATTTCCGTCCTCTTTTCTTTTATTTTTAATTTTTTAACATAATTACAAAATAATGCCAAAGTATATTTATTATTGAAAATAATTCTATAGTTTTATATTTTAGTATAAATGTTGTACAAACGAGCCGAGCCAACCTTGGCTCGTACTCGGCTCGGTTACAAAACAAATTGGCTCAGTTCAGCTTGGTTACAAACGAGCTTTATCCAATCTTTTTCCGAACAAGCTACAAGCCGAATTCGATCTTCGAGCTTTTTGGACGGCCCTAATCTACATATGTTGGTTTCATAAAATGATATTTGTTTGTAAATCAAAACCCATATGTATTAATATTGTAACTTATTTTATAAAGTTTCTATAATACTATAACAAAGTATGATTATTTTAATTATGAATAAGGTACATATATTTAAATCTTATAGTACTAAAATACTTTTATTAGATGCTTGGTTTATATTGTAATTCCTCTTGATGCTTCACATTTTCATTGTTATATTTTTAAACAATTATTATTAACCTTACACGATCCTTAAAAGAAAATATACATATTATTTGTTTATTATTTTATTTTATTTCTTTTCTAGAAAGTTAGAAACAAGTTTGCTACAAATATGGTTTTACTGGCTTATTGGGTTTCAATGAGTTTTAGGAGCTTTTAAGTTGCAGGATATTATAATCATATTTTAACAGGTTTGTAACCTGGTACATTATTATATATATTAATTTGCAAAGATTCGTTTCCTCACATAAACACTATTCACTGATATATACATACATTACATGTATATACCCAAACTATCCAAGAAAACGCTTCAAAAATATCGAAAACGCTTCAAAAAATCGTTTAAAACGCTTCAAAAAATCATTAAACGCTTCAAAAAATCGTTTGAAAACGCTTCAAAAAATCGTTTAAAACGCTTCAAAAAATCGTTTAAAAGGCTTCAAAAAATCGTTTAAAAGGCTTCAAAAAATCGTTTAAAACGCTTCAAAAAATCGTTAAACGCTTCAAAAAATCGTTTAAAACGCTTCAAAAAATCGTTAAACGCTTCAAAAAATCATTTGAAACGCTTCAAAAAATCGTTTGAAAATCGCTTCAAAAAATCGTTTAAAAATGGAAACGCTTCAAAAATTCGTTTAAAACGCTTCAAAAATTCGTTTAAAAATGGAAACGCTTCAAATAACATGATTTTAACGCGTCATTAGGTTATCTGATAAATGTCATAATTATATTAATTTAATCGCAATGGACTCATGAACGTTTATATAAATTTCTAACCCAAACGGTCACAGAAAATTTGCGCGTTGTTTACATGCCTATAACGCATCCGTACATTATCGAATTTTTGTATCGTTTACATCATTTTGATCGTAATTAGTTCACAAACGATTTAGATTTAATAATTTTATAAACCATGAGTATTATATATACTACATATATATACGATTTACATATAATAATTTTATGATATTTGTATCATTTATAAATTCTACATTTACGCAGGGCCTTTTTTTTAAGTCTTCTGTAATCACATTCTTTACTATTAAATAAGTTCTTAATCTTCAACCCTTAGTTTCAAAGCTTACGTTATAGATGTTGTATAGGGTATTTTCGTGCATTTTATTGTACACGATTTTAACCTTATATTCTGTTGATTTTTTTTAAGTCAGTATTCAGACCCCGCCGCAACGCGCGGCGGGTCCTGTTTACTAGTTATGTTTAATTATGTTTTGTCGTTTAGATATCATATGCGCCTACCAAGTGTCCATAGGTTAATATTTTTAAATGAAATATTTCAAGTAAGGCTTTATATACCTTTTGATGAGGTTGGGGTGATCTTTTAGACGTTTCAAATGCACCAAAGAAGCTGTGATTTTTATTGGTTTTTAAGGGATAATTTTTTGGTTAAAAACTTGAAGAATTTATGGTTTTACTTCGCAAGTTTCCAATAGAGTAGTCGGGTTCTAAGTTTACCTACTTAGTAATCGATATAGAGCTTATATGAGGCTCTTTAAGATTTGATTATGGTTTGATGTGAGTCGAGTATAAAAGTACATGATATGTGAATTATAGAACAAAGATGGTTGAAATATCATAAACTACAAATTTTACATGTGGGTTTATAGAAGTCAAATTGAACTTCTAAGACAATTTACATACATGTTTGCAACAACAATTTAAGATGGGCTTAAAAGTTTTGAATCATGTTTCAAGGCTTGAATATGAGCAGGAATGCATAAAAAAACATGCAGTACATACTCAATGCAAATTTGTGCAATATTAAGGGTTGTTGAATTTTTTTTTTTTTTTGCACAACCAACAATATTATTTATAAAAATAAGGGAAACCTACTTAGCAAGATGCTAAGGAAGGAATACAACACAGTAATTAAAAAGATACAACATTCCAAACTAAACGCAAAATTAACCCAAGAACTATTGAGTGAAGAGTGGGGTAGATTCGGGTGAAGCCAAGAAGGCAAAGACGGTTGGGAGAGACCTTTTCCTAGACCTGAACCTTGACAAACTCAGCCGGAAGATAAAAATCCGATATTATCAAACCGGAAGAGGAAAAAAGAACTTGGTAAAGTCAACCCAAACGAAAAAGCCAGACTTGGCCTTTTCCTGTACGCTAGGCCACCAAACACCAATGCAAATCAAATAGAACCTCAGAAATTTTTTTTTATATAACCTAAAGTTGAAACTGCTCCATGAGTCCCAATCAATGTTTCGTATATTTCCTCTGTTTTTGATCCACAAGTAAGAAGACAATTTAATCTCTCCAATAATGTCTTTTGCTTCCAGATTGTGATTTTTAAAGATCTTTCCATTTCTTGACTTCCATAAGATCCAAATGGATGTAAGTAAGATGCCATGTATGAGCTTTTTCATTTTCTTCTGGTATAGCCATGTATCGTGTGTCAATAAGATGTCTTTGATTGTGAAGATAAGATCCCTAGGGATTTTACACCAGTTCATCACCTTATTCCAAACTTCGCTAGCAATCTTGCAACGGATGAGAGCGTGGTCAGTGGACTGCAAAGTGTAACCACATAGTGTGCATGAAGTGTCCAGATTGATTCCATGTTTTTGAAGATTTCCTTTTGAGGGGATTTTACCTAGACCTGCTCTCCAAGCGAATGCATTAACCTTTAAATGAATCCATTTCCGCCAAAGGATCTTCAATTTAGTTGATTTGAGGGTGAGAGAATCTAAATTATCTCTGATAGATTTAAACAAAAAAGG
Organism: Mikania micrantha; assembly: GCA_009363875.1. Lineage (NCBI taxonomy): Eukaryota > Viridiplantae > Streptophyta > Magnoliopsida > Asterales > Asteraceae > Mikania > Mikania micrantha. Next base: position 72,857,108 of record CM018680.1, on the reverse strand, counting down.
CTTAATATTTTCTGCTCCCAGTCCCAAAAGTCTTCATCGTCTGATCTGTGGATTTTTTATCCAATCTTCCACAATTAATATTTATAAAAGGACCCGTGGATGATGGGATTAATGTTTCCATTGCCAGATTATTGAGTTCCCGATTATGCGATCATCCGCCTTGCAATTTTTGTAAGATTTAAGATTGAATAATGTTAGGAGAGTGTCTTTTAAGCATCATAAACCAGTCCAGCTATCTAACAGAATGATGAGTTTCTACCATTACCAATCTTGCAACGGAGTAGATCGGTGATGTTTATGTTTAACTTTTTTTAAGTCGTCACTCACTTTAATGATATTTTTCCAGGGCCCTGCAATCGATTTTTTGCATGGGAAGCAACTCCAATTTCTCTCGGTGTGGTGAATTGTTATGATGACTTTAACCCAGCATGCTTCTTTATCAACTGTTAACCTCAAGAGCCATTTAGTTAATAAGGCAATATTCATTGATCAAGTGGATCCAACGCCCATACCTCCCTATTTTTTGCTCGTCATCATTGTTTTCCAATCTACCCAAGAGATTTTACTGATGATGAGGAGCTTTCCCAGCAAAAATTCTTTCTCACATCCTCTAAATTCTTTATGAACTGCACAAGGGCAGGAAACAAGGATAAATAATAAAAGGTGTTGTCCCCAATACCGATTTCGCTAAAGTGATCCTCCCCCCATGAGACAAGCATTTTTCTTTCCGGCGGGAGAGTCGATTTTTTCAGTTTATCCATGACTGGTTCCCAGCTCTTGTTGAGATTCATGTTTAATCCCACAGGCATTCCAAGATATATGAAAGGGAAGCTACATTTTTGACAATGTACTAGTATTGCTAATTTAGCGGTTGCTTCTGTTGAAATACCCACTCCAAAAACCTTGTTTTTTTTAAGTTGATATCGAGCCCGGATGACATAGATATCTGCATGATGTGGTTGAAAGTAATGGGAACAAGTCAAATTTTTGATGGTTTTATAGCCATACAACCATAAAGAATGGCCAAGTATCTGCATGATGTGAAGACTTTTAATCCTACTTACAAATCATTAAATTATATATTATTATTTGTTTTATGTTCGTTATGTTTTTTTAATTATATATATATATATTTTATCTTACTGTATTATCTATACTCTCTAATAAGAAAAGTAAATATTTTGCCACTTGTCAACTCCTTACAACACTATTGACACTTGTCACCTCTTAACACCACCAGTGACACTTGTCAATTTCTTATTACTTCACTTAATTATCTCTTATATTAAATAATTATTTTCTCTCCTATTAAATAATTATTTTCTCTCCTATTAAATAATTTTATTCTTTTATTAAATAATTATAATAATAACAACTAATATAATATTTATCTTTTTATTATAAAACACCCTTAATTTTTTTATAGAATACGAAATTTTTTAAAACCAAAATTTTTTAAAGTAAGAAGTATTTTATATTCAAAAAACAAAATTTATGTATAAAATATATTATCTTAAAAAATAATTTTTTAAAAATAAAATATATTGTTAAAGAAGTTTCTAAACAATAATATTTTTATAAACAAATGACGTTTTTTAATTTATTTATAAATTGAAGTATTAAAAATGATAGTGAAAGTTACACTTTTGATCCGTTATTTTAACACTATTTTTAAAATAGATTATACCAATCTCTTTTGAATATTTATTAATTAAAATATAAGGGAAACTATTTAGTAAATGAATAAATAAAACTGTTTTAATTTTGCAATATTTTAAAGTACATATAAAAATACAATCATATATACGTTAATAAGGAAATAATAAAAAAATAATAGTCTATTTTCTTGAATTTATCCTGATTAATTATCATTTCTCTTTTATTATATCACGCAAACTATAGATATATGATAGCGATTATGGAAAGAAATAGGTAAAATGATTGAATTTATAATGTTTTTTGTCAATTGTACTTATATTATTTTATTAAATTTTTGTGTGAATTGCAACTTAAGTTTATATCAAACCGTGTGTTACACGGTTTATTTACCTAGTTATTAATAAACAAACATAATTTTTGACATATGTCAACTTGTTAGGCTTCTATTGCCAAGTGTACTCTTATACAATTATCACATGTCACTTCTTTATATATTCAATTAATTCTCTCATATTAAATGATAATTAATCTTTATATTTTTAAATAATTATAAATCTAATGACTAATACTATTATATATCTCTTTCATATCAAAAAAATAGTTTTTTAATAAATTCAAAATATTTTTTTTACTAAAAAACACAATTCAATAAAAGTTACAAAATATAGTTTTTTCTAATAATCAAAATTTAAAAAAAATAAGAAACACGTTAAACATGTACTTTTATGAAAAAAATATAAGTTTTATAAAAACGGTTTTCTTATGAAAAACATTTTTTTAAAACAAGTTTTTATACAAAGTATATAATATTTTAGTTTTCAACCCATGTCATATACGAGATTTAACCTAGTATGTGTGTATATATATGTGTTTCTTTTAGTGACGTTATTATTTCAGTATTTTTAAAAACTTTGTATTTTCGGGTTTGTCATATGTGAAAAGTGTCTTGTTAAATTTATAAACATTGTATTGTAATTTATTGCCAGTTAATTATTTGCATATGTTTATTATATATGACCGGTTTTGTCATAAAGAGTCGATGTTCATATCTATACTCTATAATAAAAGAGTAACATATTGTCACATGTCACATTCTTACACCACTAATGCCACATGTCACATTCTTACACTACAATTGCCACTTGTCAACACTTTATAATTCCACTTAATTCTCTCTCCTATTAAATAACTATGTTATCTCTCTTATTAAATAAATAATTATAATATTAATAAGTAACATATTATTTATCTTATTATTATAGAGCACACTTTAAAAACTTTTTTATAAAATATGAAATTCTCTAAAATCAAAAATTTTAAAGTAAGAAATATTTTATTTTCAAAAAATAAAATTTATGTAAAAAAACAAGTTATCTTAAAAAATGATTTTTTTATTATTAAATATATTATAAAAGGATTTTTTAAACAATGAGATTTTTATCATTCAATGACATTTTTTAATTTAATATTTTATATTAAATCCGTGTAATACACAGGTTTATAACATAGTGCAATATATACAAGTATTCTAAAAGCATAATTTTTCATTTATTTCACCCGTGTAACACACGAGATTTAACCTAGTTTTATACATGAATTATTAACTATAGTTGATGTTAGTGGGCTCAAAATATTCTATTTGTGATCATATGCAGATGGCTTTGGTTATGTATCAATGAACTTAATTATATAGATTTAACACAAGACTATTATTGACACCTCTTTTAATACTCATAATAAAGAAAGAACCTGCTCTAAAATTTAGGGTTGTTACAAAAAGTGTTTTGATTAGATTTTATAAATTGGCTGGATTTATTTTAACATATTTCATTAAAAAGTTAAAAAACCTCTATATAAGATACAACTTATAGCTTTTTAAAAACAAAATTCTAACTTGACTCGAAAATTTAAAACAAAAAATTATTTTGATATCGTCAACATTTACTTTAATTTATTATTATTTTATGTTAATAATTATATATTTTTATTATTTAAGTCGTGTACAAGTTGTGTATACATACAATTACAATTGCTAAAGAAAATGAAATCTACTACTCTTAATAAAAGAGTAACTCAAAAGCCACATGACATTTAACTAGGTTGTCCACATCATTAACATGCCATGTGTCATTCAAATACCTATGCCACGTATGTCATTTTGACAAATGTCAAACTCATAGCAATAATGACTTTAGATATAACGGTCACTTAAATATATTCCCTAATTTATCTAAAATTAATTATAATTGTATATAATTGAGATTAATAATGACTTTAAATAATAACGGTTTCCAATTACCAAGCATTTCAAAACATGTCTAATGTCTTTAAAATCATAATTTATTATAACTATTATGATTATTATAATAACCACTATCAAAAGTTGGATTGTATTTAAGAGATCTGGTATTTAACATATGGTCAATTGTATGTTACATTATCAATGGTGAAAAGTAGTGATGGATTAACAACAAACGTTGTGTTTAAGGAAAATTTTGAAAACTTATGAACAAATTCTTGCGACTTTTAATTTTAATTTATGATGTTTTGTGTCACGTATAAGTTGTTATGTTAAGTTATAAATTATCGTGAACCGCATCTTAACTTTATGTCAACCCGTGTGTTACACGGGTTACTAACTTAGTCTATCTATTATAATAAATTAGGGTTTCTCCCGCCACGTGTCATTCAATAAGATAGGTTTTGGGATTTTTTCCCGCTCATTTTTCCCTTACAAGACACATGGGTCGTGTACTATCCACCTCTTTTTTATATCAATTTATTAATTAATAAGTAAATCTTAAAGACAATTAATATCATAAAAATTATTTGAAACATTTAATTACATAAATTTATTGAAGACAACTTGACAATTCTAAATATAATGATAATTTAATTTGTGTTAATTACATATATTTAGTTTATATCGTTAACATTCATAATTATGTTAACTTTTAATCAAAAAAACTTTCAATATTAAATATAAGAATTATATGTTTAACAAATTGTGTGATTTAACAACTTTACCATTATTAAAATAATTTAACTTGAAATAATTTATTAACATTAAATTTACCATATATAACCCGTAAATTATGACAATAAATTTATCAATTAAATAAATAAATAACACTTGTTAATATAGTAAACATTATTAATAACATTTAATTAAAATAAATTTATTTAAAATATCTTAATATTTTTATATAATAGTTGTTTAATATTTTTATATTAATTTCTGCCACTTATATAATTTTAAGAAATTTAGATGATAAAAAATATAATAACAAAATGGTGGATAATTTTGATTTTCTGTTTTATTATAAAATATAACGTGTAGTAAGATATAAAGAATTTCTTGTCTTATAGACTTTACCCGTGTTATATACGGGTTTATAAACTAGTATATAATAAATAAAGGTTTTGATAGGACACATGTCAACATTGTAGACCATCTAAAAATTAGTTTTTTCGCATCTCTCTTTTATTAATTGTTTGTAAACCATCTTTTGTTATCTCTTGTTTTTTCTTCCTTTTCTTTTATTAAATAATAATAATTTTATTCAATTTAACAAATAATATGATTATATCACAAGTCATATTATTTATTTATTTTTTTATAAATAGTATTTGAAAAATATGTAATATGTTATTTAAAATAAAAAATTTTATAATTACTTAGCATGTGTAATACACATGCGTTTACCTAGTAAAACCTGTACGAGTAAAAGCGATGTTCCAAGTTTCAACCAAAGGATCGAAGCGTACTCTTTGATTTTTTTAAAGGGGGAAAAGTGAAAGTGAACCTGGTATAAAGTGACCACCCGGCACCGGATAAGCGAAGGATAACATTTTTCTTACGAACCCTAGCGTACACTCCATCCAGCCTTACCAAACCCGAAAGAAACCCTAAATCCGCCATGGCCAAGAAGCGAAAGACCAGGGCTTCGCAACCCTCACAATCGCAGGCAGAAGATCAATTACCGGTTGAGGAACAAACAACCGGTGTCGCCGTTGTGAAGGAGGAGGAGCTAGAGCAAGAAGATGAACATTACGAGGAGAATAAAGAAATCAACGAGCAAGGAGAGGAGGATGAGGAAGAAGAACAAGAAGAAGACGAGGATGAAGAAAACGACGAAGAAACGACCGGAAACGATGTGAAAGAAGTGAAGGTTGAAACGAACGGCGAGTATTTGACGGAAGAACCTGTAGAGAAGCTTCTGGAACCGTTTTCGAAAGAACAACTCGTGCTGCTCATGAAAGAGGCTGTTTCGAAGTACCCTGATTTGATTGGAAGTGTTGAGAAGATAGCCGATGCGGATCCGGCTCACAGGAAGATCTTCGTGCACGGTTTAGGTTGGGATACCACTACTGAAACCCTAATTAGTGAGTATGTGAAATACGGAGAAATTGAGGACTGTAAGGCTGTTGTTGATAAGGTTACTGGAAAATCAAAGGGATACGGTTTTATACTGTTCAAACACAGAACAGGTGCTCGGAAAGCATTGAAGGAACCTCAGAAGAAAATTGGGAACCGAATTACTTCATGTCAGCTGGCTTCTGCGGGGCCGGTCCCTGCGCCACCACCAACTGCACCACCAGTGTCAGAGTATACGCAGAGGAAGATATTTGTGAGCAATGTGGCGGCGGATATTGACCCTCAGAAGCTTACTGAGTTCTTTTCGAAGTTTGGGGAGATTGAGGAGGGTCCATTGGGATTGGATAAGCAGACGGGAAAGCCGAAAGGGTTTGCACTTTTTGTGTATAGGAGCATTGAAAGTGCAAAGAAGGCGTTGGAAGAGCCACACAAGATGTATGAAGGCCATACTTTGCATTGCCAGAAGGCGGTTGATGGGCCAAAGCCGGTTAAGGGTTTTAATCAACAGCCACAGTTTGGTGGTCATCATCACCATCCTGCAAAAAAGGCCAAGTATTCTGGTGTGAGAGGTGGTCCAGGTCAAGGTCATTTGATGGCATCATCTGGACCTCCTGTGGGTTACACACCTGCCATTCCTCCACCGGCATTGACTCCTGTTTTGGGGCAGGCATTGACTGCACTCCTTGCCTCTCAGGGAGCCGGACTTGGCATTGGTAATCTTCTGGGAGGGCTTGGTGCCCCTACGAACCCACAGGGGATACCACATGTTGGGAACAGTTCTGGATATGGGAATCAAGGCGGTGGCTATCAGCAAGGTGGATTTGCTAATCCACAGATGGGTCAAGGAGGCAGCAGGCCACCACAAGGTGGTTCATCTTACATGGGCCAGGGTCACTAGGTGAGTAAAAAGTGGCATGTTTGTGGAATATTGGTATGCTTACATATTATGATATCTGTCTAATTCGACTATTTGTTTCTTTGTAGTTTGTTATACTGATCAAATTTGGTTGCAGGTTAAAGTAGGTGACTAGTATAGATTAATACAAACCCACACTGCAACCAACTATTGTATAACCTATATTAGTGATTCAATAACGCATTTGAAGCATAACATGAAGGACATTAGAACTCGATTTCAAACCTTTCATATGCATACAACAACATACCATACCCAGTAAATTCTCCCTTATTAGTGGGGTCGGAAGACAAACCTTATCTCTAACCGAATGTGGGGTAGAGAGGCTGCTTCATAGGATATCCCTCGCTCATAGTTCCGCTCTATGCATATAGTTGTCAAATGTGCTTGACTTAGATAAGACGAATATCTATCCTAAGCTGTTCCAAAAATTTAAATGTTATAATGTATTGCTAGTGAAAGTTACTACAAGTTTTTTCTTTTTAGTAAATTTCATTTCATACAGTGTTGTCCACATTGTGGGTAGTCTTGACTAAATATTTGCATTGATGGGTTCTACAAACTCGAGGTGATAGATGCAACAGGGTAAATGAGTAAACTCTTCCCTGCTGTAGTATTCTCCATGAATACATATGAGAAGTGCTGTAAGCTACATCATCTGCTTTTTAAACTCTGATGCGTTTCTCATTTTCATTTCTTATAAATAAGAGAAAATTTTATCTTACACGTTGGTGTTGTAGGCTAGACATGACAACTAGTTATTCTAATAATATGATTTCAACATATATATAGTATTTTTTTTCCTTTTTTTTTTAAATAGAGATCATCTTTATTTTCTGATCTTAATAGATTGGATTTATTTGTTTTGCATACGCAGCATGTGTTTCGTGCTTGTTAAATTGTGATTAACTGATTATGGAAGTTGATACAAGTATGTATAATTGATTTTTTCAGCAATCTATTATGTTGAATTGGAATAGTTAACTTTGAAACAGAATTTTGTTAAAACTAACCGCTAATTTAATCGTCTTGTCCTGCCTTTGCTAACTTTATCAGGTATTGGTATGTGAGAAAATATATGTTGATGGATAAGATCTCAGATTTTTACTACACATAATTACGCAAGTGGAAATGGAAGAAGAATTCTGTTTCTGTTTTTTTGAATAATTTTTATCTTTATGGTTAAATCCACCTAAAGTTTCATAAGTTTTTCTTGATTTCATTAGTAACATTAAACTTCTATGTTACCTTTTTTAAGAAAAGTATATTTTCATAAACATTATTTGAAGTTCATATACTGAAATCTATATTATTTCCTTATTTACAAGTTTACATTGTCCATGGTATTTAGCTTGGAATTAAAAAAGTTACTTCTATTATTTTGGTAAAAGAAATGAGATATACTGCACGAAGATTTCCCTTCAAAGGTTCTAGAAAATGAAAATGCATTTTTTGTTGTAAAACTAGTCATGAAATTTGACTGTTAACTGCCAGTTCAGATATGTATTTATGCAGGTGATATGAGTATACGAAAGTAACGTAATTATTTCTTGTTTCAATGTACAAACTATATACTCTACTAGCAACTATTATCTTTTTTTTTGGTTTATTTTACAATGTTTATGAAAAATGGGTTCATGTATAAAAATTTCAAAATTTTTTTAATGGGTATGGGTAAGCTTTTTTTAGTTATTCCATGAAGTTTTTTTTTTTCTAATGGAAATTTTGTCTTTAAAATCAAGTTTTTATGGTTTTTACAATTCATTGTGCAGATTCAACCATAGATGCATCAATCTTTTTGTTTTGGACTCTGCTGATTCTTCTGAAGTTCCAGCCAGTCATGCAAATGAAGTCTTTACAATATCTAGCAAAAAAATCATGATTTGCTTAGCAGAATAAAAAACTTGTATTTTCTATGTCGACTTGGTTTTATGATCTATTTAAAAAACTATGTAGTGTTTTAATTTGTTTTGTTTCCAAAAATGTAGTGTTTTAATTTGTTTTAATTTAGGTCGTTACTATGCTAAACCCCATGACTGGTATTTTAAAATGTTTGATGCATTTCTTATGTAGTTTTTTAACCTTCTATAGTTTTATACTCTTTGTAATGATGTGTTATGACATAAGTTTTTTTTCCCCCTTCAAAATCCTAACCTTCCTGTTGGTTTATTGTTTGGTTTGTTGGTTCTGTACGTGGTTACACAGAGGCCAACTCGTAGACCATCCTACACTGGTGGCCGTGTCAGGTACTTTACAACTTCATTATAGTTACTGGGCTGACTGCAAATAAATTTTTTGTTTGATACAAACAAATAATATATATGATGACAAAGAATATTATTGCAACAGTAACTTAGTTTTAAAATTCAATGGTTAAGGAGCTGTTACGTCCTTGATTGCATATTGGCAAGTTTTGATCTGTATCCATTTTAGCTATTTGAGAAAAATAATAAATAATTTATAATCCACATATGAATACATTAATGGGTCAAAACTAGTTAAAATTACGACCCTGAAGTTTTTTGAAACTTTTGATCTCGAACAGAAGTTTTAAATATAATGAATTTATTGAGTACATGAACATAAATTGCTTCAAATCCTTTTTGGGTAGATTTCTGGAAATGCATATATTGTGAGCATTGACCTGCATCTATTTTATCTATTTTTGACCCATTTGATCTGTTTGAGAAAAATAATAACCCATATTGTGACTCATCAATAATCTAATTGGTTAAAATTACTACCTCTAGATTTTTCTTAACTCTCAATCTTATAAGAGTACTTTTTAATATAATGAATTCATTGAGTATACATGGATAAGTACTTCTGTTCTTTTCTGGGTAGATTTCTTGAAACGGACATATTGGCAAATTTTGGCATGTATCCATTTTAACATTTTTTGACCCGTTTGAGAAAAATAATAACTCGTTGACTCACAAATGCAGTAATGGGTCAAAACTAACTAACAATTTTTTTTACACTTGATCTTGAAGAGTACATTATATACAATGAATCTGTCGGTCATGTGGACATGAGGGGCTTCAAATCCTTTCTGTGTAGAGATGTAGAGTTCTTGAAATGGACATGTTGGTGAGTATTGACCTGCATCTATTATAACTATTTTTATCAAGTTTGAGAAAAATAATAACCTAGATTGACTCTTGATCACATTAGTGGGTTAAAGTACCCCCCTTTTTTTTGTTTCAACTCTTGATCTTGGAGAGGACCCTTATATGCATTGAAATTGTTGGGTAAACGACTAGTTTTGGCCTGTATCTATTTTAGGCATTTTTGACCCACTGTAGAACAAATAATAACCTGTGTCGAGTGTTGACATATCAATCCATTGATGGGCCAAAATTTCAACCTCTAACATTTTACGAGCTTTTGATCTTTAATATAGCTTTTAAATATAATGAAAATATATTGACCTCTAATTGTCACCTTTATTTTTTGTCCACCTCAGCTTTCAACCTATATGAAGTGCTTCAAATTCTTTCTTGGGGTTTTTACCTGCATCTATTTTAGGAATTTTGGCTATTTTGACCCATTTGAAAAAAAAATCCTTATTGACTTCATTCCATTGATTTGTTCCAAACTTTTTACTTGAAGAATACTTTTTAAATATTATGAATACATGGGCATGGAGTGCTTCAAATCGCTTCTGGGTAGAATGCTGGTAGTGGACATATTGGTGGGTCCTAAACTGTATCTGTTTCAGCTACCCTTAACTTGTTTGACCCGTTTGAGAAAAGTTACAACCCATTTTACTCATCAATACTCTTAACTTGTTTGATCCGTTTTAGAAAAATTACAACCCATTTTACTCATTAATACTCTTAACTTGTTTGACCCGTTTGAGAAAAAATTACAACCCATTATAGTCATTAATATTTAATGGGCCAAAACTACCTCCTCATAAATGAGTCTATTGAGTACACTTGGATATGAAGTGCTTCAAATCCTTTCTGGGTTTTTGAAATAGAGAATCGAAGAATTGAGGGATCCAGTTCCGGGCAAATCATCTATCATCAGGAGGCGCCTGTAGCATGAGGAGGTTAAGGTTTTAAAGGTAAATTTTCAGTTCAATTACCCAATCCATCCAATTTACATTCATAAACATGTTTCGATCTTCAAATTCTTTCATTTCATACACCTGAAACCCTCAACCTCAAATATCTTAAGTTTCAAGCTGCAAGTTACGTTAAATAACTTTGGAAAATACTGTTACAAAATCATCTGTTGCATGTGATGTCAAAACATGTCAATTTCATAGAAGTGTTGGTTATTTTTTGAGCTCTAAAGGTGGATTTTTTTTTCTTCCTGGAATTTAAATTTTGAGTTCAAAACTCAAAATCATAAAATCGAAGTTGCCTTGTTTCTATTATGGTTTTGAAGAATTTAGCGGGGTCATAGGTTTGTTAACCAAGTCAATGTGATTTATTTTATTTATTTGTGTCAAAAATACCTAAAGTTGTATCCGTCTCGTCTTTCGGTTTAACGTATTTAAACAACTTAATTCCAACTCAAATCGAACTTTACGTGATTGGTGTCTTTATAATTGATTTTGTTTCTCGTCAACAAAACTAGGCTTATTATATATGTAGGTCAATATTAGAGTGGGGAAAAAGGTGCAGGATTGGCAAGTGACAATCGATGGTTAGAATTAACAAGGTAAATCTAATGTTATTTTTGTAAGGTTTAAATTGCCGAGATGGTTTCCGTGGTTTGCTAGCATTCACTTTTGGTCCATGTGTTTCATAAATTACCGATATGGTTTTAAACATTAAATATTTGTAACACATATAGTACTTAGGTGATAGTGATTTGGTCAAGCATGTGAAGGTAATTATGTGACCTGAGTACTGTATGTGTTATAAATATTTAAAGTTTAAGACTGTAATTTATGAAACATACATAGGGACAAATAGTAAAATACTATTAAACAATAGAGATAAATTTGGTAATTTACTCTTTTTGTAAATAAATAGTTAAAAGGAAATATCATGAGCAAAATTTAAATAACGTTTTGAGCAAAATCTAAAGATGAGGATTATGAAATCTCCAGCTTAACAGGATATTGCACACACGACATGTGGCTTCAATATTGGGAGGTCATGGGTTCAAGTTTTGATATGGACAAAATAAGGGTTTCATGCTAGACTAGGGGTTTTTTCTCACCTATAGTGAGTTTCCTTCTATTGGTGTGGATTGATCGTCTGGGTTTATGACCCGTCAGTGATCCAAATTGCCGTTAAAAAAAACAGGGAATTGCACACACGACCTAGGTGGCTGATTAATCGTTGATCGGTGATGCTTTGATTTCCTTAATTGGCCAATTAATCGCAGATAAGATGGTCAAAATTGGGTCTAGCGGACGACCTAGGTGCAGTAGCAGTCATAATTGGCCAAAAATCAGAAGAAAAAAAATGACCAGTGTATTATGTAGTTTGTGACCAAAAAATGGGGTCAGGTGTATATATATGATTAAATGTTTTTATAGAAAAACTATATAAAATTTGGTGCATATTAAATTTCAAAAGTTACATACGAAGTTAAATCCGGATTAATTTTTGGTCGGTACTTTATCAGCCAATTATCGTCTAGTGATTTTTATAAAGATGTTTATGATAACTCACTTGGTAATAAGTTGTATTAAACTGATATATTTAATAAAAGTTAACTTATTAGTATATTGGTATAGTAATACTACTTTTTTGAATTTTTTATTGTTATAAAGTATTTAAAAATAGATACGAGTAAAAGTATCGTGTGAATAAAGTGATTGATTTGATGAGAATAGGAATATTAAATCCCTTTAATAATAGGTGATATTAACCATGTGACAAAATGATTGTTTTAGTGTGTTACTTGTGTTGTTTCGTGTTCTTGTTTTGGATAGAGGAATTATTAAACCTTAATACACACTTATCACAATCATACAAGAAAAGCAGAAGACCTCCAAAATGGCTTTAACGTATGAAAGGATTAGATGGGATAAGTTGTACCTCATTGAGGTCAGGGTTTTAAACATGAGTAAAGAAGAAGGTTTACGGATTTATCCGGTTTCCGCTTATCTGGTAGATAAAGGGGTGACGACTGGGCCTGCCGTTGAATGTGTGCCCGTTTGGGCTTAAATCAGTCCTTCAGATTGAAGCGTTTCAAAAAAAAAAGAAGGGCAAAGCTACAACATGCTTGAAGTTCCAAAGATGCTAAAGGACAAAACTGTAATATTGTGTCAAGAAACTATATGCACGTAAGATGCAATGTGTAATAAGTTTCGTGAACATTCTTTATAACGTGGCTTTGCTTTTGACTTATCTTATACTTCTTTCTATTAAGTTTTTTATTTATTTAAAATTCATAAATCATAACATACAAAAATTTATATTTCCCGTCTATATTCTAATTTTTATAATTAGTTTGTTCTAACTTTATATGTTTTTTTAAAGAGTACAATCATGTCACAACACACGAGTTTTAGTCGTACCATCTCGTTACAACGCGTAGATAGTTATTCTAGCTTCTCTTAGCATGCATAGATGATGCTTATTATATGTCAACGCATATAAATTCATCTACACATGCATGCTATAACAATGATATATTTTAATATTGACATAAGAATCTATAATGAAAACAAAACATATATAAATGAATGTATTATATTCGTTCATGAGTTATTATAATCTATCTAAGTTATGAGGATTGAAAATCTAAATCTAATACCAGGGTTAACCAATATGCTTGTCTTCCTTGTAAGGCGTTGTTCTTCTAATTTTGTTGGTTACAATGTTGAAACTTGCAAGAAAGGTGATTGCCATTGTTCCATTTTTTTATTTTTTATTTTTCAACTTTCAACTTCTTTCTTCATCCTGCAATGCCAATCACTCTCTTTAACATGAATTTCATTTGTTTTTTTTTCCTTTTCTTTTTTATAATAAGAAATTACGAGTATACTTAGTTTGGTAAAGTTTAGTATACAAAGTAGTTTTTGTGTGTAAAGTAGTAAAGTCGTTTTAATGTGTAAAGTATACATAGTTTGTATAACGTAAGAACAACTAATATTTGTTAAATAAATCTGTGCACATATTGAATTATCATGTAAATGAATCACACATGATAGTTTCATCTATGTATGATAGTTATCACACAATCTTTGTATAGTTTGCATGCAAATAAACCTTTGTACAAAGGGGACCTATACTTGGTTATTTATAAATTTCAAGAAATTGAACAATAAGCCAACTGGTCATCTCCCATTTTGGCCCATGAACCAACAAGTTATGGAGATATTCCAATTAAAAAAAAAAAACACTCCTTGTTACAAGCTATATTTATGAAGTGAAGAATAACATTCATTTACCAATGTCCAACAGAATCAATGCTTTCTTGTTGATTGTTTATTTGTGTCTGAATCGAATTCGACGAAAATGGCAAAACAAACTGTTGATCAGAGGCCGTTAGGAATGGCGGTTGCGACATGATGCTCAAGGCCGAAGACGAATACACGCTTTCGTATGGCAAACTATTTGTTGCATTATGTTGTTCCATGCATTGATGTTGTTTAGGCACATTGTTATTGACCTTATCCCCTTCTAACTCTCTATACTTGAGAAGATATTGTTTGAGCGGGTCGACGTATTCTTCGAACCCTAACGTCGTTATAGCCCATATTATATCATCACCGTTGATCGTCTTTCTCTTCTCTTGTTGGCATTTATCCGAGGCCTCACCCGTAATGAAGCTAATGAATTCCGAGACACACTCTTGGACGGTTTCTTTTGCCTCTTTCGAGATTTTCCCATTTGACGGGATCACCTTTTTCATAATCCGACCTACATTTGCTATTGGTAAGAACCGATCTTGTTCCTTATTGTTGTTGTTGCTGTTGTTATCGTTGTTCTTTAAACACGAGTTTTCAAGGCTTCTTTTTCCTTGCCTCCCATCTTCCATTTCTATATCATAAAGATACACGTTTTTTTATTATGAGTTGCATAAAGGGATCACGTTTTGATTTGTTTGGAATTTAAATTAAATAGGAAAGGGATTATATGGCACATGAAGCATAAAAATAGGCATGTGAAAAGGGTTACCAAAGGGATCGGGTATACCGTACAAGTTTTTAGTCCCTTGGACTCGTTCTGATGACCATCATGACATTTCAATATCAGTAATCATTACCTTACTTGCAGTTTAATAATTTCATTATTTCTTTTTTTTTTCCTCTACATATTATATTAGATATTTTAATTGTTACATCCCATATGTGGCCATCGTATGACCCGTACAGAGCTGTTGGACCGTACAAATATGATTCATACACAAGGCATACAGGTCTGTACGACCGTAGATAATAGGTAAAATAAGATTAAGAGAAAATTTCATGAGTCAATACAAGACGTATATGTTTGTACAAGCCGTATAGTTAGATAGTTAGATAATGATGTTACGTTATGATTATAGGAACATGCCTTATATATATAATGTAACACTTAGTATGGAGAACATGATGTTACCACTACCAGAACCACATTAGCAAATGAGCATCTCAATAAGAATGTAAAATTAGAAATATATGTATTAATTTATTTCTCACTACTCTTTAATTATTTATCAAATCTTTTTAAAAATTGCCCCCTAAAGGCCCAACACATATATACATTATATATGCGCAAAGTTTATACTTAGATGACATTCTATATTAACTTAAACTATAATAATTGTCCAGCTATAAGCTAGAGCTAAAAGTCGGTGTTCCATGAATGTTATTAAGAAATATTTATAAGAAAGTTGGTATGTAATAAAATCAGACTGCATGTGACTAAGAATTATGTTATAGAAGCATATCTAATTTAGGGAAACCTTAGAATTAGTGTGACACTTTCAGATAAAAAGGATTCATTTTCAATCTGAAAGAATACAATTTTATTTTGCAATATGTGTCTTGATAACAAGAAATAAAAGCCATGGCAATCACTTTAAAAGGCTTGGTTGTATTTGAAAGATCCAGTCAAGATTAGTTATATGTTGTATCATGTAGAGTTAAGAGTAAGGATGGATTTAAACTACTAAACTTAGACAAAGATGACAAATTACAAATTAAACATCAAATAACATGTGTAAAGAAATATATTAAAGTTTACAAACAGTTGTAAAATTTTGTTTTTCTTTAGTTTGTATAATTTAACATGTATGAGAAACAGCAATAGATTTAAATTTTTTTTTCTATTTTACTTGTTTCAAATGTAGTTATTTTATATTATTAAATTATTATTTTTATTTAACTCATATAATACACACTAGGTTAGTAACCCGTGTAACACACGGGTTGACATAGAGTTGAGATATAGTTCACGATAATTAATAATTACCTTTAACATAACAACTTATACGTGACACAAAACATCATAAATTAAAAGTCACAAGAATTTGTTCATAAGTTTTCAAAAATTTCCTTAAACACAACGTTTGTTGACTTCTTGTTGTACTTGTAAATTTTTCATCTTTGTTAAAATTAGAAGTTTTAATCCATCACTACTATTCACCATGCATAATGTAACACACAATTGACCATATGTTAAATAACGGATCTTTAAATACAATCCAACTTTTGATAGTGATTATTATAATAATCATAATAATTATAATAAATTATGATTTTAAAGACACCAGACATGTTTTGAAATGCTTAGTAATTGGAAACCGTTATTATTTAAAGTCATTATTAATCTCAATTATACACAATTATAATTAATTTTTAGATAAATTAGGGATGGTATTTAAGTGACCGTTATTATTTAAAGCTATTATTGGCTGTGGTTGTGACATTTGTCAAAATAGCATACATGGCATAGGTATTTGAGTGACACGTAGCATGTTAATAATATGAACAGCCTAGTTAAGTGCCATGTGTCATTTGAGTTACTCTTTTATTATGAGTAGTAGATAGATGTGTCTAACCTAGCCATGAAATTAGAGATGATAGTATAGACATGAGAAATCTACTGCCATTCTTTCATGAACCAACAATATCTTGTAATATCTCTTTTATTAAGCCAGATTTCTTTTTATTTAATCTATGTATACATTTTGTTTTGAAAGTTTGGTGAGAAAAATTAAATTAAAAGAACTATGGTGTTAATTGTTTGTTTAATAGGTTGAAAACTTTTATAGATATTGATTTTGTTCTCGATTTAAAATTTTCGTCCCGCTTTTAAAATCATTTAAGTTCCGCCACAATGTATCAAACTGCAAACTATGGAACTTCAAGTCATATCAACAGCAACAGTAGTAACAATAATAATAATAAATGAGCTCGTAACTTGTATTATTATACAAAACTCCAAGACATTACATTAAAAAAGAATAATAATTATTATTATTAGTGAATGAAGTTAATCTATGTGCATTGGCATATACAGAACTAAACATATACAAGACTAGACCACTATGGGGTATAAGTTTCTAAAGAGAATGCAAGTGTTTGATCTTCTGAATAGCTTGTTTTACCTTGATAGACGGTTCATCGTACAAGTAACCAAGATCATCAAGTTTTGCAGCCATGCTCGGTTCTCCGATAAAAGCACGAAAAGAATCTGCAACTGAATTGGAAAGAGATTCTAGGTTGTATCCTCCTTCCAAAAAAAACACGCATCGACCGCCACATAAATCTGTTGCAAGCTGCTTGATGTTTGATGCCAACATGTAATATGTTCCTGTTGTGAACTGGAAATTGGCCAGCGGGTCCAGTACGTGTCCATCATATCTGAACATAATTTTGACTGCAAATTAGTAACTGGTTGATAGTCAAACATTTTATGATAGCGGGTTTTAAGTCAAACATTGCAAATCAGTCAATGGGTCGGGTTACAATTGGTGATTTTTGAGTGCAGGTCTTATTTTATTTATTTTTATTTTTTGAACGGCCAACTAATCAACTGCCGGGTACTCCGAACTCGGCCTCCAATGGCTAAAGAATGCCCAAGCTGGCCACTAGTCCAGACGGACGAAGCCCCTATCCCACCACCCACCAATTCCTGGGGAAAACCCAACCCAAGCACCCACCCAAAGGCCGGTAAAACCGGGTGAGATCAAGGATCAAACCCAAGACTTGGGTCTCCTATCACTTCCCTCATACATCCATCTTATCATTGGTCTGATTAGGTGGTTTGTCAAGTTTTGAAGTTTTTATCTTCACTCAACCCAACAATCTATCACACGATGTGATCTGATTAGCAATCTTGCAACTTTGCCCACACCCAGAAACAGTCAAGTAATTTGGTTTCCCCATTAAGTTAAACAAAGGGCTTAACCACTTCAAGCGTAAATGGTGAGGTGGTAGCCTGTGGAAAGAAGATGGGAGTACATTAGTGCCAATCCATCTGATTTGGGTTTGTGAGGGGATTATGGGTGTTTGGTAGGGACTGTTAATCGTGGAGAAGAAATGGTTCACTGGAGATGAAGGGGGTCAGAGGATTTGGTTGTTTGGTGGATCAAATTGCACTTGTTACCTACTGGCTAACACCTCAACACCACCACTAGCAACATCACCTCATCACCACTGTACATAGGGATTGTCGTGGTGATGGTCTGTTTGTGGTGGTGATGGTCGCTGGTCAGCAATGGCATCCCATCTGGAGCTGTTCTAGTGATCCGATTGCAATGGTGATGGTGGAGATGATCAGTGGAGGGGATCATGGTTATCGATAGCGCTAGTAGCGAGCGCTATAGCGCGCTACGTAGCATTGCGGGAAACACCCGCTATTGGTGTTTAGCGGTTGAAAAGCGTGAAATAGCGGAATTGGAGTTCGACGTTTTTGGCAAATCGTACCTGATTGTCGACCCTAATAGTCGATTAAGGGCAGAGAGTTGGAGTTGACATCACGACCGACGACCCCGACGCCCCAATTGAATGACGTCGCCCTAATTGTCGACGAGTTGAAGACGATTGGATGGAATTGGACGACGCCCCACTTCAATGACGCCCCAATTGGACGATTGGACAAAATTAGTTGATGAATTGAACGGAATTGGCTGAAGGTTGGAGTTGGCTGTCCAGGTTACTATAAGCTCAACACTTATGTCTTTTTTCTATTTTCTGGTTTTAATTCACTCAATTGGAAATTTGGTATTTGTTTATAGTTTAGAATGGTAATTTGAGTTTTTATATTATTTTATCGCTAAACACGAAATAGCGGTCGCTATTTACCGCTATTCGCTACGTAGCATATAGGTAGCTTATCGCTATTTACCGCTATTCGCTATCGATAACTATGGAGGGGATGAGATGATCAGTGGTGAGGGTGGAGTTTAAAGGGTAGATTGATGGAACCAGGGTAGGAGGTTGCTTAAAATAAAGTTAAATACACCAATGGTCCCAAGGTTAAATATAATTAGCAAGGGTAGAACATAAAGATAAAAGGGGAAGTATGGCACGGGTTAAACGTTCTAAAAGTCTTCCTTGGAGGCCGGAGTCTTATAATGCATACAACTTTTTAAAGTAGTATCGACCCACCAATTTTTTTAAAAAATAAAAACATAACATACGCAGTGAGATCTCACTCAACGGATAGGATCTAGGGAGGGTGAGATGATGGCAATTCTTAGTTTCTTACCCCTACCCCATTGGATAGAGAGGTTGCACTCAAAGAGACCCTTGGGCCCTAGCTCAATGAAACCTCTTTTTTCTCCCCCTGAAAGCACGATATCGGAAACACACTGCTATTTTAGTGTATTCTGGAAAGGGCGAAGCTCCTAAGAAATGAGAGTCACAAGGGGCAACAACGCCTCTTTGGCGGGGTCCAAGGGGTAGAGCCTCTAGCAAATATTGCTTCATTAAAATTTTAACTTTATGATATAAAGTTAGAAAATTTATTGTCAAAATGATGCAATATTTGTATAGATTTGATACTTAAAAAAAATCAATTAATTGCTTGATGGTAGTTTTCTGGCCCCGAGTTTGAATACAATATTCTTCCTTTTGGTCATCACATTCTGGTTTATTAAGAATTTCACACAAATTCTCCATACTTGATCTTGAACAAATTCTAAGTTTAATCTGGTTGAGAAATTAGGAGTGAATCACCGAATTGTTGCAATATGAAAGTCTTTCATGACTCTCAGATTATTCAAGATTCATCAAAGAATTTCTAACAAAACATAAACGCAAAACCACAATTGTAACATAGCAAATATCATAACAAAAGACCCCCCACTTTGACTAGTACTAAAGACTACCTGATTCCGACCTAAATGAGCATCTTGCCACTTCTACTTCTAAAGATCTAAATAAATGCAAAGATAACCATTTTGGTTGAAAGAAACTCACCCAGCAGATACAAGAATTATATCCGGCTTAAATCTTTGGGCAGACGGTACTATGACTTCATCAAACACGGTTCGCATGGCTATATCACCTGAGCCTCCTGCTAATGGCAAATTTAGTGTTGCTCCTTCACCAATCCCACAACCTATGTTATCGATTTTCCCTGTACCAGGGTAGCTTCCCTCCTAAAACACCATATTAATATCAAAGTAATTTGTTAAATTGCATTTAAAAAATAGATAAATAAACAAATAGATGTGTGTTTGTTGCTTACTTGGTGAGTTGAAAGAAAGAATATGTCTGGATCATCATAAAATGCATCATTAGTCCCATTCCCATGATGGACATCAAAATCAATGATGAAAACACGTTTTAATCCATGAACCCGTTGAGCATATCGGGCTGCAATGGCTACATTACCAAAGACACAAAATCCCATGGGACCCTTAGGAACCGCATGGTGTCCAGGAGGCCGTATTAGAGCGAAACCAATTGGAGGGCTTTGACTGATTTTTGATTCTGCCACCTTCAATTTTATCAAATAATAAAAAAACTTTTTAGTGAATAAATAATAATCCTAAAGATGTTTATTTCAACTTGTTTGCTTGAAAATAAGTTGATGTTAAGTTATTTGTAATCTCAAACGGGTTAAACAGGTCAGCTTTGACCCAATAACACGTTCGGTTGAGGCATTACCACATGATCAACCAAGGATAGTCCTGCTCCAGCAGCAATCAATGACTCCTGATATGTCTGTATTGTTTATGGTATTATAAGAATCAACAGTTGAAAAGGAGAAATCAATGAATAAAAAGTTTTATTTACAAATATAATGTGATCATAAATGTGCATGCACTAGTGCAAAACTGTTCAAGGAAACACTTATTATGGAATTCTCTTACAGTAGCAGTGGCGTATGTGGGTCCAGAGCCATCAATGTGTATAAAACCCTGTTCTGAAGCCTGTTCCATTGCCTACAAAAATAAATTTACAAGAAACAATTAACAAATGCTAATAGAGCATTACTATTTACAACATGTGTATTTTGTCCACATAGCCAGATGATGTATGCAAAATCCATATGATGATAAGTAAGTTGCGGAAAGCATTGAGGTTGGATGAGCTTAAGATAGAAACCATCATAGATTTTCCTTGTAGATAAATAAACTTTTCTGCTTGTAATATGAGATCACACTGCTATAAACAGTTGGAGTGGTAAAATGAGTGGGCAATCTAAATCAATAACTTTCTAATACTGAATCCAAACAAGTCACATTGGATTGGGACCATCAACATGTCTTTTTCTTTCTTTTTTTTAATTAATTTTCTGTTATTGAAATGTATATCAATTTAGGTTATATAAAGCATTTGAGAGCAATTTGGGCAAACTTTGAGCTGTTTGACTGGACTGACCCACTGGAGAAAAACACAAGACAAATAGACCCGAGCTTTAAGTGAAAAAAAATATCAATGTTGCCACCTCTAATAAACAGTATATATGCTTTTTGGTATTTAGCAATCACAAATCCATTCCTTTTGTTGTTTTTATTCATTTCAAAAAACATTTATTACCTTCTCAAGGCCAAAAACATAAGATCTGGAATGCACGCTTGCAATATCTTCCACTGTAGCAATTCTAAAATCTTGAAGTTGAATGATCTCAGATCCTCGAAACTGGAAGCATATAAATCATATATCAGTAAAACTAAAATTTCATTTTTAATTAAACAAAGTGAAAAGGAAAAGTTTCTTGTAAATTACCTTTGGAGTGAGCTCCAT
Organism: Mikania micrantha; assembly: GCA_009363875.1. Lineage (NCBI taxonomy): Eukaryota > Viridiplantae > Streptophyta > Magnoliopsida > Asterales > Asteraceae > Mikania > Mikania micrantha. The sequence goes on along the minus strand of CM018680.1, from coordinate 72,835,049 downwards.
TTTTTCAAGAGCACTCACAATTGCAGGAACCCTTGAACTACATTCTGGATGTGCCTCCTGTTACCAATATCATGTAAAACTTGACCAACTCTCTCCAATACACAATTTCTATACAAAACAAAACGGATTCTACTAAGATATAAATGATAGCAGAGACTTTTTTATTGACCTGTTGAAAATAGAACATAAGTTATTTACCTTGTTATGACCCATTGCAGGAGCCACACTATAAATCACTTTTGCTCTACTCTCATTTAACGAACACAAAGTAGAAATTTTGGGACGATTTTTCACTGAAGTCGAATGTTTCCGCAAGAATCGACTTCTCACAAATGAGAGCACACGAGGCCTTAAAGAAAACCACACTCCACCTACAAAAGAAATTCAAAATCCATATTATTCCTCTTTCATTCTCTTCTTGTAATAAGTACAATATCCAATCTCCTAATAATCAAGAAGTTGTTATCATGCTATGATATCAAACACAGCATGTGACTATTCAGAAATTATTTTACTGTATATATTATATGTAAACTCAGGCATTCCTCTATGGTAAGAAAATATATAACATTTAATGTAACGCATAAGGTAAAATGTAGCATGTAGCACATAAGAATCAAATGAACATATCTAATTAATATGAGATAACTCATATATTGGGGTTATCTTAGTCATAGTCTAGGACTCTAGGGCATTATTTCTAATAACCTAGATCCCTATAACCATGGCTCTGATACCAATCTGTCACACCCCGACAGACGGCGGAATACGTCGGAGCGCGAGTCTGATTATTCAAAAGCTCATGTTGCTACTTTAAAATTTCAATATTTAAATATTCTTTTTACAATATCATTTCAACAACCATAAAATCAACTTACATTACAATATTCAACAAACACAAGAAATACATTACAATTGTTTAGATTAATTAACTAAGTCCAAGAAAAATAATATTTTGATCAACTATGAAATGATACTTTAACAAATTTATTATAAATTATAAACATCAAACACATGTCAAACACTGGCCTCAGCAAATTATGTTTCTACCTCTAATGTTTCTGTAATCTGTTCCAATGTTATATTCACCATTTTACATAGTTTTCCATGCACACACGGATGCAGCCACACCACACATATACATAAGAATCAGCTCCATTGAAAAGAATTACTACAATAATCAAATAATTACCAGTATAACAATCAATTTTACAGTGACATCACTCTCTCTTGTCACACCAAAATTGCAACACCACCTTAAGAACTATGCGTGTTTTAATCGAAAATTTCCTGATAAATTGCTGGACAAGCTATTGATTAAGCCACACACTAAATTACAAAACGATTGGGGAAACCGATGATCATAAGATCCTAGAATCACATAAAGAATGAAACTAAAAGCAAACGTGAATTTGTCAACATCATATTTGAAGATTCTAAATTACCTCCGAGAAATGAATGACGCAGAACTGCTTGATGCTCCATTTTACTGATGCGAAGCTTTTCGAACAGACAAACGGAAGAATATATGAAAGGGGATAAGAGGCGTTTGGTTGTATATGATCCGGTTCGGGTCGGGTCGGGCGGTATTTGAGACCGGTGAACCAGCCCCTCGAAGTCTTTCCCCCTTACCGCCTTAGGCCACAAGGAGTGGTACCACTTTTCCCCACTTTTCCCCGTTGCCACATCAGCGCCACATCAGCTTTCCCCACTTTTCCCCATTTTGCACGGTGTCGTCCCACTTTTCCCCATTTTCAAATCTTATTTTTAATTAATTATTTTAACAATAAATAATAATAATAATTAAATAGATTCATTAAAAATAAAATATAAAATTACATTAAAATTTAAAAAGATATTACATTAAATTAAAAAGATATTACATTAAATGAAAATACTAATTATTAGGGTTATTGGCTTGATATTGTTGCGATAAATGCTCCAAATGCTCGATAAGGTCGGCTCGAAGATTTTCGTGCGTTGTTCTTGATCGTAGCTGATAAAGAATGTCTTCTTCGGGCTGTTCATCGCTAGGAGGGTCCTCTATGTGTTCTGGTGATATTGCTGACCCATTCCATTTTAAAATCATATTGTGTAGAATGATACAAGCATACATAATTTTTCGTAAACTTCGTGGATGCATTTGTTTTGCGGGACGATGCAATATATTCCATCTTCCCTTCAAAACACCGAAAGCTCTTTCAACATCTTTTCGTGCAGCTTCTTGTGCTCTCTTGAATCGACGACGTTTTAAATCATTTTCGGGAGGATGCTGCAACGATTTCACTATAGTTGCCCAACTAGGATAAATCCCATCACCAAGATAATATCCAAGCTTGTATTCGACGCCGTTAACCATAAACGGGCACTTTGGAGCTGATCCATCAAGTATGTTGCTGAAAACATACGAACGATCAAGAACGTTGAGGTCATTGTTCGAGCCGGGAGGTCCAAAGAAAGCATGCCAAAACCAAGTGTCTTGTGATGCCACCGCTTCAAGCATCACCGTCGGAACCTTGTAATCACCCCGTGTGTATTGTCCGCGCCATTCAATCGGACAATTCTTCCAAACCCAATGCGTACAATCTATACTTCCCAACATCCCCGGGAATTTGTGTCTTTCAGAATGCGCTTGGTATAGCAACTGAACATCATTGTAAGTGGGTTTTCGAAGAAATTCTTTTGCATACAAAGAAATAGCACCGTCACAAAAATGATCGAGGCTTTCACGCGACGTTCTTTCAGACATTTGTAAATACTCATCAAGAGCATCTGGAGCGTTACCGTATGCTAATTGTCGTATCGCGGACGTGCACTTTTGAAGTGCAGTAAAACTTTGATGACCTCTTGCATCAAACGATATTTGAAAGTATTGATAATTCATTTCAATATCGTCTACGATACGCAAAAATAAATCTCTAGGCAAACGAAATCTTCTTTCAAATAATTCATTGGTGAATGTTGGGTTGGTTTCGGTGTTAAAATAATGATCGACAAGCCTCTTGTGTGATTCGGCACGATCGTCCCGACATATATACCTTTTAAAAACATTGTAACTTATATATTGTAAAACACATATAATAAAAAAAATATAAAAAAACAACTATACTAAATAAATTGTGTATACCTTCTCGAAGAGGATGCGGTGGATGCAGACTCTTTTAAACTCGTGGCGACGATGGTTGACAAAAACTCAAAGTTTCGTTTTTTGAGATTGATCTCGTCTTCTTCTGAACTTGACGATTTACTTTCAAATGTGGGAAGCTCCAACGTAAATGGATCCATTGTTTTAAACTTTAAAAAATTTGAGTGAAGAATGAAATAATAAAATGATAAAGAGTGTGAGTTGTGATTGTTTTGGAGTTGTTTAAATAGAAAAAAAAAATTGGTTTTTTTTTTTTTTTTAAATTCAACCGTTGTGCAACGGTAAGTTTTTACCCCACTTCTTCGGCTTGAATCGGTGTGGCAATCCCGATCTACCCCACCCCGAATCCGGGGGGGTGGTGTTCCCTTGAGACCCCGGCCGGCAAAAACCTTCCCCGACCCTTCCCCGGCCTCCACTCCGAGTGGCCTTACGGGCCATGATCCTTGATTATGAAGTTAATGAAGGTTGACAAAGGATCATACATGTGTATCTTACAAATCATATGTACATTTTTTTTTGTTAAAGTTTATATTTTATGTAAAATGATAAATAAAAATATAAGTAACGCGTTTATGTACATCATATTTTTAAAGTTGTAAGATATAAATAAAATATACTGTAAAAAAATTGAAACTTTAAAACCGCTTTGACAGTTGTACATACATTAATGATTCGATGACTTTATTTACCCCAAAACATACGTATAAATAAGCATGTTGTCAGGGTAGATTTAGAATTTTATAAGATGGGTCAAATTTGGAAAGTAATAAAAAAAATCATGAGTGCTTCATAGGTCTAAATTTGGTTGGAAAAAAATAGATGCAAAAGTACAAGTATAAATGAAAAGTATAGCTAAACTTGAGAGATCATTTGACTTTCACTTGTACATTGTTGATTAAGCATAACACGTTAATCTGACATACTAAACAAATATTTCATTTGTTAATCCACATATTGATGTGTGATCTTGTTTATGAAAATCCATGTACTCACCTTAAATTGAAACCATAAACCTTTTAAAGTAAACTAATGAGCTGCACATGTGACATGTGTTTCATGATAGAGGCCGAATTGAATTTTAATACATAAGCTAAGTATTGATAATAAAGCGTTGGACTAAGAGATAAAAAGTTAAAATTAGTGTTACCTCACTTATGTGTGTAGTGACTAAATAGTAAGTGTAGGTGGAATGCTCAAGGGTAACGAAGCCATTGATTATTTGTGGAATGCAGACGGATATCAGTATTAAAACATACTCGACTTATTGTCTTTTGAAACTTATTGGAATTTATAGAAGTTAGTGGGTATATCATTGTAGAAGTCACGAGAATAGTCGCTAAAATCATACGCAATTATAGTGACAACATTTTCGTTTAAAGTTAAACCTAACACAGTGGCACAGGAAAAAAATCTTAGTGTTTTGCCAATGTCACTGTATTTGACCAAAGCTTTTATTCCATGATCATTTTCTTATAGTGAATAATCGGGTTATTCAGATTAATCAGATTTTTAAGTTTTAAATTGATTACTAAACCAAAAAACATATGGTAAGTGAGTAGCTCATCTCTTTCGATGTTCTTAAATTTACGTAGGCATTGCAACAGGCACATGAATTCTTAGAGACCGTACACACAATCAATTGCTTTAGAAATATAGATTAAGATGATTGTATCTACATTGATAAGCCAGTTCTATCCAATATTATATAATGCAATTTTTCTTAAGCAAATTTAACCAATTTTAATCTAAAGTAAAATTTCATGAGAAATCCATTGTTGTAAGATAGAGAAAGTGAATGAGTCATTTTTAATAAAATCTATTTAGTTTTTTAAAAACTTCATCTTGTTATTGTGTAGGGTTTTGTAGGAGAAGAAGAAGAAGAGATGGGAAATAGAAACTTTTTAATTCATAATAGAAGATTACAGAGAGAGAGAAAAAACAATCTTAACAGAATTCTTACACTCCCTCACTCTATACGTGCTCATCTTATACTCACTTTTCTTGTGGTCCTTCCTTTGCTGACATCAGTGAAACTAGTGAAAAGTCTTTGTAATGGGCTGGTATTTTACTGGGCCTGTTGCTTCTTCTTGTTGCCAATTGGGTTGTGTTTTGTTCCTTATCATCTTGTTTCTCCCTTTGACCCATAGAGTTCATAACAGTACTTCCCCCGTCGAGACACACCTTGTCCTCAAGGTGTAAAAAAGGATACTTTTTACGTAAGTGAGCATTATCTTCCCAGGTTGCATCTTCTAACGGCAAACCTTCCCATTGAACTTTAGTTTGAGGAACCCTTTGACCTGCACGTGTGATGGAACGAGTTTCCAAAAGAGTTTGAGGTTGCAAAATCAAAGCTGCATTGGAGTCAACTAAGTGGAGTGGAGTAATTTGTTGATCAGGAAGGCCCACACACTTTCGGAGCATGGAAACGTGAAACACTGGATGGATCTTAGCAGTAGTGGGCAGATTCAATTTGTAAGCAACTTTTCCGATACAAGAAACGATTTGATATGGACCAAAATAACGACGACCGAGCTTATGATGGCGAGATAACCGCAGTGAAGCTTGGTGAAACGGTTGTAATTTAACATAAACCCAATCACCTTCATGAAATTGTACTTCTCTGCGATGTTTGTCTGCAAAATTTTTCATGCTCTGTTGAGCTTTGGATAAGTTATTTTTAAGTGTAGCAAGTATCTCATCTCTAGCAAGGAGTTGTTCTTCCACAATAGCATTACCAGTCGAGTCCCGCAAATAATGAGAAATTGTGGGGGGCTTGCGACCATAAAGAACCTCAAAAGGAGTCATTTTGGCAGCCGTTTGAAAGGATGTGTTGTACCAAAATTCAGCCCATGGTAAGAAGTATACCCATTCTTTGGGCTGATCAGTCACAAAACAACGAAGATACATTTCTAAACATTTGTTAAGAACTTCGGTTTGACCGTCGGATTGGGGATGGTAAGATGTACTAAAAGAGAGAGTAGTACCTTGCACACGGTGTAATTCCTTCCAAAAGGCCGACATGAATCGCACATCACGATCCGACACAATGTCTATTGGAACTCCATGAAGGCGAATGATCTCATTAATAAACACAGAAACAACTGTATTTGTGTTGAAGTTAGTAGGAAGAGCCATAAGTGACCATATTTTGATAGACGGTCAACAACTACCATGATCACAGATTTCCCTTGCGAAGGAGGAAGGCCGGTGATGAAATCCATAGCAACACTTTCAAAAACTAAATTTGGAATTGGCAGGGGTTGTAACATCCCCCCTGGTGCTTGAAAGGAGGCTTTGTTTTGTTGACATACGTGACATTTAGCAATGAATTGTTTCACATACCTTCTCATATGTTTCCAATAGAAGTTGGAAGAAAGCCGATGAAAGCAACGCGTTACACCTGAATGACCACCAAGCACTGAAGAATGGAATTCATTAAGAAGTTGATGACATAAGGAAGAACCCATAGGAAGTACCAGTCGCCCATGATATAGTAAGAGGCCATCTTTAAAAGAATAACCCGAGACTGCCAATGGGTCTAAATCCAATTGGCGAATAATGCTTTGTAATTCCTCACTAGCAGCTGTAGCTTGACGAAGAGAATCAAGGAAAAGAGCTTCTTGTGAAGAATATGCCATTAGCTGGGATTGTGGGTGTCTAGAGAGAGCATCAGCAGCTTTATTAAATTTACCAGGGCGATAGAAAATATCAAAGTCAAAACCCAAAAGTTTGCCCAGCCATTTGTGTTGGTCAGGAGTTTGGATTACTTGGTCTTTGAGATTCTTAAGGGATTCTTGATCAGTAATAATGATGAATTTCCGGCCGAGCAGGTATTGTCGCCATTTAGCCACTGCTTGTGTGATAGCAAACATCTCGCGTTGATAAGCGGAGGCGTGTTGCATGCGAGGACTTAATTTCAGACTATAAAAAGCAACGGGCTGTTTATCTTGCGACAGAACAGCCCCAATACCAATTCCTGATGCATCAGTTTCAACCGTAAAAGGTTTTGTAAAATCTGGAAGACGAAGAACAGGAGCAGAACTTAGAAGGGCTTTAAGGCGATCAAACGCAGCAGTGCAGCGTGGGTTCCAAGTAAATTTCTCAGTTTTAAGGAGATCAGTAAGAGGGCCTGCAATAGTAGCATAACCTTTAATGAATCTGCGATAATAGCCGGAAATGCCAAGGAAGCCACGAACTTCCTTTATCGTGGTAGGATATGGCCATTTTTGTATGGCTGTTACTTTGGCAGGGTCAACCTCAAGACCTTGGATAGAAATGATATGCCCCAAGTAGCCAATAGTGGTCTGTCCGAATTGACATTTGGAAATTTTGGCTACTAATTTATTATGCAAAAGAACTTGCAAAACCTCTTTAAGGTGGAATAAGTGGTCGGCCCAAGAACCACTATATATGAGTATATCATCAAAGAAAACCAACACAAATTTCCGAAGGAAGGGGCGAAACACGTCGTTCATAAGGCGTTGGAAGGTAGAGGGAGCATTGGTCAAACCAAAGGGAACAACTCGGAACTCATAGTGACCGTCATGAGTCCGAAAGGCAGTCTTATGTTCATCTCCTTGGCGTATTCGAATTTGATGGTAGCCAGATAATAAATCTAATTTGGAAAAATACCGAGCACTGTGTAATTCATCAAATAATTCATCAATAGCCGGTATAGGAAATTTATCACGAACGGTTATACCATTGAGAACACGATAGTCGACACAAAAACGCCATGTGCCATCTTTTTTTCGAACTAGCAAAACTGGTGAAGAGAACGGGCTGGTACTCGGTCGAATAATGCCTTGGCGGAGCATTTCAGTGATTTGTCTTTCGATTTCTTGTTTTTGGAAATGTGGGTAACGATAAGGACGAACGGAAACGGGTGAGGAACTAGGTAACAGATCAATGGCATGGTCCTGTGAGCGTGGGGGAGGGAGGTTATTAGGAGGTTGAAAGACTAAAGAAAAGGTAGACAAGAGCTGTTGGATATCTGGGTGAGGAGGTGCAGGAGAAGATAAGGGGGAATCAACCATGGTGAGGTGAAACAATTCGGTGAGTGAATCATTAGTAAGTAATTTGCGTAACACGTTAAATTGGATTGGATGAACCACCAATTGAGAGTCTCCTTTCCAAGTAACCGGATTATTGTTTAAATGAAATTGAAATGTGGCGTCCTTGTAATCAGTAACAACAGGACCTAGAGTGGAAAGCCATGAAACACCCAATACCACATCCCAGCCTTGAAGTGGTAATACATATAAATCCACAAGAACCAACTGTTTTTGAATTGTAAGAGCGACTTGTTTAGCCAAACCCGTACAGGGTAAACGGTCACCACTGCCCACCAAAACTGAAAAAGGTGGAATAGTTTCGATATCTAAATTAAGAAAACTGGCTACACGTGTTTGTACAAAACAGTGTGTACTACCTCCATCCAACAAAATTTGAACAGGTTTACCTTTGATAGAACCAGTGAACCGTAAAGTACTAAAAGAGTTCCCACCTGCCAGAGCATTATAAGAAATTGCAGAGTTTTGTTGTATTTCTTCCAACCGAAGAGTTTCAGCTAAAGAAGCGTCCTCCTCTGGTGACGGGTTGGAAGAGTTAGGTGTAACAGGGAGCTCATCCTCATCAAAAAATAGCAATTGAGGGGCACCAATGCATTTATGGTCTTTCGAATATTTTGCATCACAACGGAAGCAAAGACCCTGAGCTTTTTTTTGCGCAATTTCAGTTGGAGATAAGCGACGGAACCCTAAATTGTTACCGGAATTGAGGGTGGTGTTATGGGTTTTCGGTTGGTTAGACATAAATGGGGTAGAGTTGGAAGGAAGAGTTGAAGTTTTAGGAGTAGGAAGAATGGGCTTACCGGAGCCCAACGAGACCCGGCCCATGCCATGCTCCATCTGTATTCGATTTTCATGTAACTGGGCCATCAACATGGCTTCTTCCAGATTATTCGGTTGATGGATGAGGACGGATTGTTTAATATCCGACCGTAAGCCGGAGATAAAACAACTAACCAAAAACTCCGGTGGAAGCACCATTGTGCGATTAGATACTTCCTCAAATCGGTGACGGTAATCTGCCACGGTTGAGGTTTGTTGAAGTTTAGCTATCAAACCTTCTGGTGTTTCAAGGTCTTTAGGTCTAAATCGTTTGATTAGCACAGTGGTGAACGATGTCCAGGAGGTGAATTGAGAGTGACGAAGGGCCCAATCATACCAATCAGCCGCATCGTCATCTAGGTAAAAAGAGGCGATCATTAAACGCTCCGTTTTGGGTATGTGATAAAATTCAAAGTAGCGATTCGCCTGAGCCACCCATCGCTCCGGATTGGTACCTGTGAAACGATTCAAGTAGATCGGAGCCGGTTTATGGCGTCCGAGAATAGACCCCCCTGTTCCCGCGTTCGGATCAACCGGTATAGATCCCTCCGATGACTTTTGTTTGGCAAGAAGACCTACCTGGACACATAATTTGTTCAGAACCTTCTTTGTGTCTTCTAAGGAAGTAGCCAGCAACTCCACATCCGATTGTCTTGCCGTTTGAGCAATCTGCAATTGCAGATCCTTATGAGATTCCTGAAGGTGTTTAATCTGATCGTCCATGAGTTTGAAACGAGTACCATCGGCCATGATGCCAATGGTCAATGAAAGCACCAATGTAGGGTTTTGTAGGAGAAGAAGAAGAAGAAGAGATGGGAAATAGAAACTTTTTAATTCATAATAGAAGATTACAGAGAGAGAGAAAAGACAATCTTAACAGAATTCTTACATTCCCTCACTCTATACGTGCTCATCTTATACTCACTTTTCTTGTGGTCCTTCCTTTGCTGACATCAGTGAAACTAGTGAAAAGTCTTTGTAATGGGCTGGTATTTTACTGGGCTTGTTGCTTCTTCTTGTTGCCAATTGGGTTGTGTTTTGTTCCTTATCATCTTGCTTCTCCCTTTGACCCATAGAGTTCATAACATATTGATAATGATTTGCGACTATCAAAAAAAAATAGAGCGAACAAAGAATATGTCTTCACTAAAATCTTCCTTTTAAGTCTGTATGGATCCTACCAATGAGGCATTGCCTCAATAGTAACCCAAGATTCTTCCAAATGTGAAGTCTTGGGTTCAAATTCCTTTCACAGCAAAAAAGGGGTCTGAAGAGGGGGGCAGAGGGTTTTCCCAGTGGGGTTTCCTCATGAGGTGGTTGTGGTTGCTCATGGGAGATCCAGGTAACTAGACGTTGGTGACATGGCTTCAAAACAGTGGGTTCACACGATTGAGACCTTCGCCGTTCAAAAATAAAAAAAAAAGTCTGTATGGATCATCGCTAAAACATCACTAAGAATGTCGTTATCACATGTTCTTGTCTCAGTAATTGGATAGTTATTATCCCTACAAGTTACAACATCTCATTTAATTAGAAAGTGATCCCTAATAACATCTCAGAAAACGACAATTATGACTGTTATATAGCATAAAAACTTTTTTTTTTCAACGGTTCTCATACTTTGTCAACACTAAAAACTTATTTAGCAATAATAACTTTGTTTATATAGAGGTTTTTTTTTTTATTTAGTTAAATAAAATACAATGAATTTTGATTTAGTTTTATTTTTATCTTCACAACACTTCACTAGAGCAAGAATTGGCTAATTTTTACTTCCTTTGATACATATTAACAATCATAATTTTTTATGTATTTGAAGCAATCAATCTCCACCTGAACCTCTCGTGTATTTTTATACTAGGTTAAAAACACGTATATTACACGTATTAAATATATAAATTTTAAAGTAATTTATTTTAAATAGCATATCATATATTTTTCAAAGATAGTTTTGTAATTTATTAGAATTTAAAGATATGACTTATATTGTAATCATATTATTTATAAAATTCAATAAAATCATTATTGTTTATTATATAAAAGACGAAAAATATTTTAAATATAATAAAATGTTTTTACAAATATTTAATAAATTAGAGATACAAGAAATCAAATTTTAAGATTATCTATAAAACCGACATGTGGCTCTTGAAAACATGTATTTATCATGTAGTATAGATATAGATAGATAATATAGATATATATTTTACAAAACTTTAACGAATATTAATGTTATATCCCAAACATACTACAAGTTAACAACTAAATTAGTTTTTTTAAGATAGACCTAAACATTTGCTTATACACAAATCATATGACTATTTATAATTAACTTTATTATATTTATAAAAGTGATTTTAATAAATCTATTAAACAATTAAAACTTATATATCCTATATCCTTTAGCAGCTGTTAAATCATATTTTACCCTATCTTTTAGAAATGTCTCATCCACCTCATAAAATCATAAGTTGGGACCTTGTTCCATAACTAAAGAATAAAATAAGGTCAATTTGATTTCTAGCCATATAATTTTAGACCTCAAGTCCAAACAACAATAATGCTCCTTCTAGAAATAAAAAAATGATACGGACAACTCTAAGGTTGTAATATAGAAAAATTCAAGATTTTGGGTCACGACAAATCTCTCTTCTTTCTTAACCAACAAAAACATGAACTCTCTTTGTTCTGCAATTATTCTGCCCCTAAATTAGCGTATGACGCACTTCAAAGTAGTGGTATAGTGGTTATAGTGAATGAGATCGTATAACCTATGTGTCTTAAATTCAATTATTGAGGCTATCGATCTGTTGCTTGCGACCATGTTTTACTTGTTTCTTCCGGATAGTTGGCTATTAGAGGGGGCCTGATGGTTTACCACATAAGTAAGTTTTCTCGGTTATAAAAAGTTACCATACGAGAACGAGACTTCATATAATTTGAACCTATAATGATATGGTTAAATGTGACATCATGTTAACACCTAAATGAATATCTCATTTGAGTCGGAAAAAAAGAGAAACAATAACGAGAATAGGAGAAAATATTTCATTTCACATCTCATCGGCACCCATCATACATCTATATGGGTTAACGTACAAAGGGGAAAAACCTTGCGAAGCGTAAGAAGAAGCTAGAACGCGTCACGTGTCAACTACGTAAGGGTATTATCGTACATTTAAAATTAGATACTGTGTTATATAAAATTACATATTGACATTTGACACTCATAATCAAGAAACTACCTGAATAAATCACATACCAATTATAATAACGGACCGTAATTTAAAACACATAATCAAAGACCAACTGTATAATAATGGACAAACAATCATGGACCGTATTATATAAAAATCAAGGACTGTCATTTTACATGAATAATCAAAGACCAACTGCATACGTAAGAAAGTCGAAAAAGACTACAACAATGTCATACTCAAATTAAGACAATAAAATTCTCAATTTTATGGTGTACTCTTTTATAAAATATGATTAAGTGTTTAAAAGTTATTTGATTTTTAAATGAAAAATGGTAGAACTTGATTTACATACAAAAAGGTCAACACATATATGTTTTTTTGTCCTTTCAACTTTAATTCACGCAAGTTTTTAGTGAAAGTGGGGAATACAAGATCTCAACCATTGATTAATTTGATCAAGGACCCATAATTCTTCGTATCCTTCTTTTGAAAAAACCCTTTGTATTTGATCCTTCTCCTATACATACACAGTAACAAAAGTAGTAACTAACTTTATAATAAATAGGAGATATGATGGTACATAATGCCAATGATTATAAACATATCATCGTTCATTATACATTTAACAACATACTTGAATATGATGTTAAATTGGTAGCTTCAGGACATATAAGATGTATTAATACAAATGAATAGTTATGCCGTTGAATTAAAAACTTTATAAGAATACCTATTAGGAAAAAAAAAACTTAGTTATGGAAAAAAGAGTTCAAACATGTAGAAAGTTTTCCTTAACTTAACATAAATCTTTCAGTATATGACACAATCTTTTAAGATAATTGTCTCACTTGATCTTTGGTGTGGCCTTCCTTAATTTAAGCAACACATAATACATGGCCTTTACATCGTATTCTTTTATCAATTTTAGGATGTCCTCCTCTTGAATATGTTGAATACTTGACCTTAGTCAAACACATCTTTGTCTACCATCGTATGTATGTATGTATGTATGTATGTATGTATGTATGTATGTATGTATGTATGTCAACTAACTCAATTGTTTTGTTGAAGTGACGGATGATGTGTGATTTGATGATCACCATTCTTGAGTATAACAAAGACATCAACATATTTATTAGTATATGCTTCATAATGTTGCATTGTTAAAACCTTTGTATTGAAAACTCTATACAACAAAATCATAGCCAAAGGAAACATAATGTATCACAAATTTTCTTCCCCTAAGGTATGTAGTAATTCATTAAACATAATTTACAAGATACTTTAAGGATGATGTTAAATCAGTATTCAAAGGTCTATAAGATAAATTGATCCTACTAAATCAGTTATGTTAGTCTCCTTAAAAACTTTGTTAGAAAAGCATAAGTGGTACAAAATCATAGCTAAGCAAAAAGTATTGCAACATGTTATCTTAGAACAACATTTTGTTGTATGTGCTAAGAAGATAATATCATGTTTCGTAATATTTACCAAATACATTTGCTCACCGATCTCGTTAAGCATGTTACTCTTGGGCCAAATAATTCTTCACTATATTCTTGACTCTTGAGGAGGTAAAATATATATGTCTAATGATTCGAGAACTATAATCATATAAAATTTTGTCTACGTTGAATTGTGTTGACGACACCATAAAATATTTAAATGGTTTATAGTACTAAACCATGTCAAAGAACAATATTTTCAAAGAACTTGTATTAATATTCCAAATATAATATAATATAATATAGGGATAATATCATATATCCCCTTATTAAATATCAAAATTACATATATTCCTAATGTTAAACTAAAATTACAAATATCCTTATGTTTCAAAATTGCCCCTTAGTAAAGAGTAATATGTAAATTGTTTTTATTTAGTTCATTAAGGGTAAAATAGGAAATTTATAATTTGTTATTTAATGAAATGGATAAATATGTAATATATTTGGTTTAGAAAGGGGAAATATGTAATTTCAGTTATATGGTTGGGTATATATGTAATAAATAGTTTTAACAAGGGGATATATGTAATTGACCATATAATATAATATAATATAATATAATATAATACAATACAATACAATACAATACAATACAATACAATATAATATAATATAATATACATATGTTGGTAGAGATTTTTAGATGATTAAAAGGAGGTGTTCATTGACACTTTAGATTATCCATTCATGTAATATATTTGGTTTACAAAGGGAAAATATGTAATTTCAGTTATATGGTTGGGTAAATATGTAATAAATAGTTTTAACAAGGGGATATATATAATATAATATAATATAATATAATATAATATAATATAATATAATATAATATAATATACATATGTTGGTAGAGATTTTTAGATGATTAAAAGGAGGTGTTCATTGACACTTTAGATTATCCATTCAATTTTATGGGATTTATGTGCAATAAATTAGTGGGAAAAGATCATTATTTTCAAATGGACATGTTTGTAACACAAGATCATCAAATATTGTTTTTGTTCATTGTTTCCAATGTTAACCAGATAGCTAGAATTTTTGTAATTTATTTTATATTTTTAGGCTTTATTACAATATATGACATGATTTTGGTGCACATAAGGCGATATATGGTCTCTTTATCAAGTCAGGGAACCAATATCTAAAATAGTATAAATAATTGGTTTATGTTTATCATATGTTTCAACTATAATGGTATATGTGTAATTATATACGGGACGTTTATCTTTCATAAGTATGATATCATTGTTGAACCTTTTAAATCCACAATATTATTGTGTCTATTTCATATTTGTAGCTCGTGTTTTCCTCAATCGGGCCCCAATCTTAGGTGGGAAAAGTCATAGTGAACTTTTGGAAAAATCAAAACATAGAATGCGAGTCAAAAATGGTTTTTTTTTTTTTTAATGCGAAACAATACAAATTAATTGATTTGTTTTACTCATTTCTCTTTGCTTGACTAGTAGATTTTGATACCTAGAGTATAGATATGTATAGAGATGCTAAAGGCGACATACTCGAGTTTCAAAAAGTCATATGTTGTACTTTAGGGTAAAACCTTCGTTATAGTTAACAATATGTTTTTGAAATATTTGAGGCAACAAGGGTTCTTTAATTATAATTCTAAGGCTATGTGTTATGCAAAAGCCCCCATCACTTTACATAGGCGCTACGTAGTTTCCACATAATCAACCAACACCATCACCCTCTTATCACTCCACATCATCTTTAATATGTTACCCATCATTCTTCCATCATTTCCCTATCACTCCACATCATCACCCCATTTTTCCTCCTTCTTCCCCCTTTCTTTTTCTTTCACCCCGTGATGCCACTCACGTCTGGTCGTCTGCCCCCTCACGCCCCTCTTCACGCCCCTGTGTAATGGGGGGAGGGTGCCACCTGTAGAGAAAATCCAGAATACAAACTATCGGATGAAATTGAAAGTCGTGGATCGCACTTTCAGATCAAACTATTTGTGGTTCACCCAAATATTTGATCGGATAAAATTCAATTTCGCTCAAGAACAAGTATGAAAATTCGTTGTGTATTCGTGAATGAACCAGTCTGTATTTGATCGATCAATTTCTGGGCGCAGGAGTTTGGAAACTGCCTCCAGGCAGTTTTCCAACTTTCGTTTTTCACAATTTCGCCACTAAAGTTGTAAAAACAAATTTTATGTAAAATTCGTAAAATCAATTTTTCTATTGATTTTTTAAAATCTCGACCCCAGTCAGGGGCTGCCGCCCCTTGGACCCCGCTAACCGGGGGCGCTGACCCCGGACCCCCGCCATTTCCCCCTTGGAACGCCCATTGAATTTATAAATTTTAAACAAGCGTGCACCCCACACCCAACTTGTTTAATGATTTCATAATTCATATTGATCGATAAAATTAGCCCCAATTACACTAAAATATCTAACACCACCGGGGCGTGACCGGTTCCTCTCACACCCCCATCACACAGCATAACACATAGCCTAAGACCGAAACATGTAACTTAGCTTATAAGGGTTCATAAGCATGGGCGAAGCTTTATTGGGACTAGGAGCGACCGCCCCCTCTTTTTCCCCTCTTTTTCCGTCCGTAGTTTTAATTTTTTGGCCGAAATGTTATTTAAGCTAAAAATAATGGTTTTGCTCCCCTCGCTTCAAAAACTTAACTTGTATTCTGGGTTTTAAAAATTTCCGCCCTCTCTCTAACTTCGCCTAAACTCCGCCACTGTCCATAAGCATCATGAAGTAAAAAAATGGTGAACGCCCCCATTAAATCCCTCACCGACCGGTCTCACGACCAACATGAGGGATGTAAATCGCGTGACCTAGGGAAAAATTGATAAGCATCATAAAAGTAGAAATGCCTTTTATTGTAACATGTAGTTAAAATATATCTTAAAATAAGTACTTTAACCAAGTTCATAATTACTGTCACTTTTATCCTAATATGTATATCTACTTCTAAAAAACAATCACTTCCCTTTATTATGGTTAACCTAATTTTCAGACTCTAATATGGCTAAAGTTATGAAACTAAGTATGCCTGGAAAAATGAGCGGGTTGGGTAACGATTCAGAAACGGGTTTGGGTGGTTAGGATGAGTGCGTGTTAGAACTAGGGGTGTAAACGAACCAAGGCAGCTCGTGAAATACTCGAGATTGGATCGGTAAAAAGCTCGAACGAGCCGAGCCTTAACGAGTACGAGCCCGAGCTCGAGCCCAAAAGTGTGGCTCGTTTAGTTATCGAGCCCGAGCTCGAGCTTTACATATCGAGCTCAAGCCGGCTCGCGAGCCTTAACGATGTAACAACCGAATAATTAGCACGTTTAATTGTGTATAAAATCTACGTCGAATTAACAATTGAAATTATTACAGGATGATAGTATGCGAGAAATGGTGAATGTGGGAGAAAACCGTGCGCGAAACGGAGTTACGGATTGTCCGGAATCGCGAAACGAAGGAAAATTTCAAAGTATGGAATTTTGGACTCGTCGCGGTACGCGACGAAGTGGTTGAGGATCCTTCGCGGTACGCGATGAACCAAAAATATCTGAAATCCTCCGGATTTCTTCGCGGTACACGAAGCCTTATTTGGCTCCTCGTTGCAATACGCGATGGGTGAGGCGGTGGAATAAGTTGATATCTTTTATCAGATTTCATAAAAACTATATTTCATCTTCATATCTCGAACATATTCGCTCCAGACGAACATCAGACGAATTTTTCTCATCAAATCACTATTTCGAAGCCATCAGAAGTCACCGATCATATCAGGGATAGTATCTACAAGTTCTGATCATTGTTTTACCCGCAGAAACCCGTCTGATTAGGAAATGATTAGTTTTTAACATTCTAGTGTGATTTTAATTGATTATATCTTGATTTTGAACGTAATGACATAGTTAGGATTGTTGATTATTGTCTAGATGATGGCTAGGATTGATTAGAAATGAAGAACACAATGTTCTAACGGTTAAATCCTTGTTTTGATCCGTTATAATGCCCGGTTTGCATGAAATCACAACTATGATTATAATGGTTTAATCCATTTGATTATGACAATGTAGGTGATTAGCTTGGTTAATCTTTGAAATGCAAAGGTTAAATCTAAGTGTTTCAAACTAATCACAATCATTAACATACTTATTGGAACGATTATCTGATGTTTATGATAACAGTCAGATTAGTCGGTTAAACATGGTTATTAAACCTACTCTAAGACTACATTGTGATATTTCATGATATCTGGGAAATCAATGATAAGGATTGATCATTTCTAAGCCATCAATCTGTTTAAGAATTTTTTTAGCATTATAATCAACAACATTAACTATTTGATGACTTTCAAGACAATGTCTTTGACATTGAACGTTCAGAAAGATCTAATCAGTAGGTTAAAACCTAAATAACTTATTAAGTGTAAACTAATGCAGAGTTACACCATTAGTATCAGTTTACGAGGAATCGTGCTACTGTAAGATATCAGGTGAGTTCTTATAGCCCTGTTTTAAATGTTTTATCATTTTGGGCTGATATGCATGTTATAAAGTTCTGTTATGAAAATGATTGTATGTATGTATGTATAAAGTATTGTATGAAAGTGATTTTAACCTGATTATAGTCAGGTAAAACATGTTTACAGATAAAGAAAGTTTACAGATAAAGAATGTTTATAGATAAAGAATGTTTTAAAGAAAAGAATGTTTTAAGTCTCAACTATGATTGAGAAGTAAATGATTTTAAGAATTTCAGCTGAGATGTAATGAATATGTTAAGTCTCAATGATGATTGAGAAGTAAATGATTTTTAAGAATCTCAGCTAAAATATAATGAATGTTTTAAGGTCTCAACTGCGGTTGAGAAAGAAATGATTTTAAAGGACTCAACCGAGGTTGAGTAGGAAATGAGGTTTTGCTGGCTGCGGTTGGGCAAAACTTGAACACTACGGTGAAAGGAGCTGTTTATGATGATGATGGTTTAAATGATTTAAACCATATTATGTACGAATGATATATGTAGAGAAGTCTTGTACCGGTATGAGCCGTCAATTTCGGTTGATGGTTAAAGAGTCCTGTGGAAACATAGGCCTGCCGACTGTGTGTCGCCAGTTCAGTTAAAGAAATCTTAGGCATGCTTGAGTTATCAGCTGCGCGTTGATAGTGTTAAAGAAATTTTATGCATGTATGAGTTATCAGCTGTGAGTTGATAGTTTAAGAGCCTTGTGCTACACAAGCCTGTTTGACTTCAGAGTCAGCAGTTAACGGTGAAGTTCCTTCGCTGTATGAATAATGTTATGATGATATGTATGTTATGTAAGTATGTTATGATGCTATGTATGTGATGAAAGTATGATATGAGAACATGTATGTTATGTATTTGGATTATGTTATATGATGATATAAATGAATAAGGATTTTTTTTTAAGAAATGAACGTAGAACTCACCAGCATAAAGCTGACTTGTTTTACATGCATATCAGGTTGAATAGTGTGAGAAGGAAAACCAGGAGGGTTCATGGCATACGTTGAAGACTACCCCTGGCATAGACTGGCTATGTTATAAACCTACTAAAGATACGAGCTATGTATTAATGTTTGTTTAGGTTTGTATAGTATTTTATGTAATCGCCTTAAATTCCGCTGCTATATTAATGTAAATATGAAATAAAGAGTATGGGTTTGATGATTACCAACCGAGGGGCTCGGGGCCTCTCAAGTTGGTTTCAGAGCCATAGTTTGAGAGATCCGGTCATCCCTAATGGCTGGACTTAGACTGAAAATGGGACAGAATGAATGCCAGTCAAGGGTAGTTTGATGCCATGAGCATATGACCTTAGAGCTTTGTTATGTTTAAGATATAGATTAAATTAGCATGATGTTGCGAATGATAATGTGTTCATGATTGGGAATGTTTAGAACTTATAACTGAGGTAAATAGTTAATTACACTTGATCAACGTCATTAACAATTTACAATGCTTATTACGTCCTGAATTATTACCTTGATTGACACATGGTTGTTTGCAATATGTATAGAAAACTAAAATGGCAGGCGAAAAGAGAGAAGGTGGAAGTAGTAAAGGTCGAGGTCGACCACCTAAAAACAAGAAGCAAGCTGAGGAAGTACCAGTGAATAATGCGGAAACTGAAGTCAACACTGAAGAAGAAAATAAAGAGGAAGAAATTAGGCTTGAACCGGTGGTGGTAAAGGCAATATCTAATGAAGTTCGTAAAATTTTAAAAGATCTATTACCTTCAGATAGAACCAAAGCCGAAAAGGAAATTACTAAGGAAGGAGAAAAAGCTAACAACTCTAACATAGAGCATGATGAAGATGAGGTGTTGATCATCAATAATAAAGGCAGTGGTTCAAGTATTAAGGGACCCAAAGGATGTGATTACAAGGCTTTTAAAGGGTGCAATCCTCCACCCTTTGATGGTAAGAAAGATGCGGTGGCTACCTGCCATTGGGTTTCGGCTATGGAAGCGGTTATTGAGATCAGTGAATGTCGGGTTGATCAAGCTGTGAAATTTGCAGCTCATTCATTTACTGAAGAAGCTTTACACTGGTGGAACACGGTCAAGCAGTCAAAGACCACTGCTGATGTGGAGGGCATGAAATGGGAAAACTTAAAGGAATTAGTTATGAAACACTTTTGTCCGAAGAATGAAATTGATAAAATCGAGCGGGAATTTCTGACTTTGAAAGCTGGACGTATGAATCATCGGCAATATACGTCAAAATTTAATGAAATGTCAAGACTGGTTCCTCATTTGGTAAACACGGAGGAACGCAGGTTGAAGTTATATGTGGAAGGACTACCACCTAAAGTCCGAACACATGTGAAGGCGCATGCTCCCAGAACATTTGAATCAGCTGTAGAGATTAGCGGCATTGTCTGGGATGATGTGTTTGAAGCTGAACCATTAAAGGAAGAACCTAAGCAAAAATGGTCACCTAAATTTAAAAGACACAGAAATGATAAATCAGGACCCCCCATGAAAAGGTTTAAAATGGAAGGATTTGAAACATGCCGTAAGTGTGGAAGGAAACATGGGGGAGAATGTCGCCTGGGGACTACTTTGTGCTACCGTTGTGGAAAAACTGGACATCTCTCGTATAATTGTCCAAATATACTAAAATGTTACAATTGTGGTGGAATCGGTCATGTGAGCAAGAATTGTTTTAAACCAAAGACAATACCTACTGAAGTCAGTAAACCTGAAAGTAGCAAGGGAGGTGATAAGCAAAAGGCAAAAGCTCGTGCCTTTACTATGACTAAGGATCAGGCAGATAAAGACCCGGATGTGGTGACAGGTACATTCTTGATTAACGATATCCCTGCTTTAGTGCTATTTGACTCTGGTGCAAGTACGAGTTTTGTGGCTATTACTTTTTGTGATAAACTGCGTGCTAATGTTAAAAAGATAGAAAATGCCTTTAACATAGAAACTGCTCTTGGTAAATCCACTAGAGTAACGGATGTCATTGATGATGATTGTTACATTGATATAGAAGGTCATAGATTCCCTGTTAAGTTGTTTGTGATTACGTTAGGAGGTTTTGATGTAGTTTTGGGCATGGATTGGTTAGCCAAACATGAGGCTAACATTATCTGTCGACGAAATATGATTTTCTTAACAGCTCTCAATGGGAGATCAGTAACGGTTTACGGGGATAAAGTGTTTAATGCGCCTAAAGTCATTTCAATGATTAAGGCGAGTGAATTTATGAGGCGAGGGTGTGGGGCTTATCTGGCTTATGTTATTGATAAAGAAATTAAAGTAAAAGAATTGGAAGACGTACCCGTGGTGTGTAACTTTCCTGATGTATTTCCTGAGGATTTGCCAGGAATTCCACCTGATCGGGAAATCGAATTCCAAATTGATGTTGTGCCAGGAGCTCAACCTGTCGCCCAGGCACCGTACCGTCTGGCTCCAACAGAGATGAAAGAATTAATGACCCAACTACAAGTGTGACATCCGTCAATTTTTAAATTTGACTTATTAACACCGTTAATGTATTTAACGTTGACTATGACGGAATTATTCAGAAATGTAATAATTAAATGTTTATTCTTATTTAAAGTTTAGCAATATTCATCTATATATATAGTATTGCAATTAGTAATTCTCGCTATTTGACGCGTTAAAATTCAAGACAACGAAAGATAATTGTGTTTAGCCGGATAAGGCATACATAATACGCGACACATCATTTAATAATCTTGCTAGTTACTAAAATGTAATTATTTTAGTAAGTTTTATTATTTTACTAATTACCGTAAAATAATCGCGTATAAATAATACCAAAATTTATACCCGATACAAGATTTAACCACCATAATGCCCAATTCTTACCAATTTTAAACTACACATAATAGGGCAAATTTATGACAAGTGCATGTGATCTTGTAAGAGCCATATCAAATCACAATATTTAAAAAAAATCTCTACAAATCTCCACATGGTCATGATGTTCTTACCAAGGCCAGGCATAATCATTTTCACCACTCCAACACTCAAACTCCTCTCTCCTCTCCCTCCTCCATCTATAAATACATACATATTTCTCTACAAAATTCACCATTCCTTTACCCATTTGGTGATTTTGAAAGACCTTTGTAAGGCTTAGTGCAAGAGCAAGCTTCATCTTCTTCTAGTTTCCATCTCTTAAAGGTATACCATCCATTTATTTTAGATTTAATCTTGGATGAGTGTATGCATGCATATACATATACGATTATGTGTGTGTAAGGATATTAGGTATACATGCATGCATGTGTACGTATATATACACATATGTATGTATGTGTGAGTATGATCAATATACATATCCATATATATGCATATACACATATGAATCCAAGTTTGAAATAATTTAAAAACCCAAGCCGAAGCCAAGGAATGATTTCACATTCTTAGTCCTATTACATGGACGTTTGGTGATTTAAAGCTTGGTAAAACTCTTATTAAGTAATACTCTTGCATTCCAAAATCCTGGCAGAATGTTGTCACGATTTTAAAGAGTCATAAAATGGTCATAACAACTCCAAATGGAACAAACTCAGATTCCAAAACTAAGTTCATTGTGTTAGCTTTCCATGAACTACTTATTCAGCTTTTAACTCGACCAAATGATACCCCAAACAGCCTTCACAAGATCAGTGCGCGGATTTGTACCCCCTGACTTGTGCTACTGTTTTGACCTACTTAAGGTCCGAATCATGAAAACTTTTCTAAATGAAAGTTTTTCATAATATGTTAAAATGGTAGACTGGAGAGTTTCATAATTTAACTCAAAGTTTTACTATGTCAAAAATAAACCCGAACTCACTGGAGTAAATCTGTCAAAACAGAAACTTTAAGGACATATACTTGTGTGACTGTTTTGACCCTTTTACAAGCACAACCACGAAAAGTTTTCTAAATGAAAGTTGTTCAAAACACCTTAAAATAGTAGAATGTGAAGTTTCATAATTTTATTCAAACGAAGTCTATTTTTAAAAGTCATCCGAACAAGCAGGACAGAATATGTCCAAAAGCAGTTTTAGAAACTTAGACATTTTTACATAAATATTAATCATTTTCACATATATAAATGTATATATATTTTATATACACACTTTAATGAAGTGATATAATATATATACTTGTATATATTTATATAAGTAGATTTAATTTATGGGTTTTGAAGTTGTTAAGCAAAATGGTAATTTTCCAAAATGCGTCGTTATAATGACGGAATTTTTATAAAATCCAACACTTAGTAATTTCAAGGCATTATAAAATTATATTTCATGTATAAGTTAGGACATTATTGAACACAAGCACCATCACATAAACTATAGTAGGTCCACAAACTCAATGGAAACTCATTATGTTATAGGAACCGAGTTATAAGTCTCCACATAAACGACAATCAAGAAGTCAATCATCAATCATACTATGTGAGTTACATAGCCCCCTTTTCTTTTGTTTTTGCTTATAAAATCATCGGGGCCGGAACATGTTTAACTTTGAACTATTTTCTAGCAATTCAAACTTGTATCTATGTGGATTTGAGCTATATGTCCCAAACTACCATCTTAACTATACTTAACTTGTGCATTGATCATTAACTTGGGAAAGCCAAACTGTTGTGATGATAGATCTATTGAACTGACCACTCCACCCAGCCGGTGATCACACGGTACTTAACTATTTTGAGGGTAGTATGGAGTACTATGCCTAACTAGGTTAACTAAGGTTTGATCTGCAATAGTTACATGTGTATGTTTCCACATATTGCCTTATATCACTATGTTACATATGAATTGAAAATCTTATCTTTTTGAACTGTTAACTTTTGGTGTCAAAACCTATGTTCTCACCAACTATTTATAGTTGACCTTTGAATCTAAACATGTTTCAGGTACAAACTAGTGAAGCTATGAGGATCATGTAGGACTTTTGGACTTAGAATAAACTTGGAATTATGAACTATGAACTTGTTTAGTCATGTTATGTTTTTGAACTACTTGTATGACTCTTAATTTGGAATGTAATAAATATTATAACTTTAATAGTTGATCATGAGCTTTTGAACAGTCGCCGTCGCGCCCCGACGTTATTCCGCCGTCGGTTGGGGTGTGACAACAAGACCTTCTAGACAAAGGTTTTATACGACCAAGTGTGTCACCTTGGGGTGCACCAGTGTTGTTTGTAAAGAAAAAGGACGGAAGCATGAGAATGTGTATTGATTATAGGGAATTGAATAAGCTCACAATAAAGAATAAGTATCCATTACCAAGAATTGATGATCTATTTGATCAATTGCAAGGGGCAAGTTGGTTTTCTAAAATAGATCTCAGATCAGGGTATCATCAACTAAAGGTGAGAGAACAAGATGTTCCGAAGACAGCTTTTCGCACACGTTATGGACATTATGAGTTTCTTGTGATGTCTTTCGGATTAACAAATGCTCCTGCGGCGTTTATGGATTTGATGAATCGGGTGTGCAGACCTATGTTAGACCGATCGGTGATTGTGTTTATTGATGTCATCTTGATATATTCAAAGAGCGAGGACGACCATGCTTGTCACATACGGGAAGTACTTGAAGTGCTAAGAAGAGAAAAACTTTATGCTAAGTTCTCTAAATGTGTCTTTTGGTTACGAGAAGTGCAGTTCCTAGGTCATGTTATTAGTCCAGAAGGCATAATGGTAGACCCAGCTAAAGTAGAAGCAGTAATGAAATGGAATTCTCCGAAAACACCAACGGAAGTTCGTAGCTTTCTCGGATTAGCAGGTTACTACAGAAGATTTATTCAGGACTTTTTTAGGATTGCTACACCGTTGACAAAATTGACAAGGAAGGAAGTAAAATATGATTGGGGTCCAACTCAGGTCCAAGCTTTTGAAGAACTAAAGAAGAGGTTAACCGAAGCTCCTATCTTAGCATTACCGGATGGTAATGAAGACATGGTGGTATACTCAGATGCGTCTTATCTGGGCTTGGGTTGTGTACTTATGCAAAGGGGAAAGGTAATAGCATATGCCTCAAGACAATTGAAAACCCACGAGGCGAATTATCCAACACATGATTTGGAATTGGCTGCTGTGGTATTTGCTTTAAAAATTTGGAGGCATTATCTATATGGAGTTAAATGTACAATCTACACAGATCATAAAAGCCTATGATACTTCTTTGAACAGAAAGACTTGAATATGAGACAACGAAGATGGCTTGAACTGCTCAAAGATTATGACTGTGAGATCTTGTATCACCCAGGCAAGGCCAATGTGGTAGCTGATGCTCTAAGTCGTAAGACAGAACACTCTGCTATACAAGTTAAGTCTTACAGTTTGGTAATAACACCTGATTTTCTAAATGAACTCAAGGATGCACAGAGGCAAGGATTAAAGGAAGAAAATGTGGGATTCGAAAGAATCTTTGGTCAAGTTAAAAATCTAGAAGAAAATGAATGTGGTGTTAAGATACGATTCGGTCGAATGTGGGTTCCACGAAATGGGGACATCAGGTCAAGGATTCTAGATGAAGCACATAAGTCACGTTACTCTATTCATCCTGGTGCAACGAAAATGTATCAAGACCTTCGAAAAGACTATTGGTGGCCAGGTATGAAGTTTAATGTAATGCAGTACGTAAACAAACGTTTGACATGTGCACAAGTGAAAGCTGAACATCAAAAACCCTATGGTTATGTGCAACCTTTAGAAGTCCCGGAATGGAAGTGGGAACACATCACTATGGATTTTATTACCAAGTTGCCTCTTACCGCGAAACGTCATGATGCTATTTGGGTGATTGTAGACCGGTTAACGAAAAGTGCTCATTTCTTGCCTATACGTGAGACTTATACATCAGAGAAACTGTCCGAATTATTTGTAAAGGAAATAATTACAAGACATGGAGTTCCAGTTTCTATAGTGTCAGATCGTGACACGCGATTCGTTTCAAGATTCTGGAAACAGTTTCATGAATCGATGGGTACAAGGCTCAATATCAGCACTGCATATCATCCTCAGACAGATGGACAGTCTGAAAGGACTATCCAAACTTTAGAGGACATGCTCAGAGCCTGTATTATTGATTTTGGTGGTAGCTGGGATGATCATTTACCACTAGTGGAATTCTCGTACAACAACAGCTACCATGCTAGTATTGGAATGCCACCATACGAGGCATTGTACGGACGACGTTGTAGGACACCTGTGTGTTGGGGAGGAGTAGGACAGAAAGAAGTGGGAAGCAAAGCTGCAGTAGTTGATTTGACTGAAAAGCTTCAACTAGTTAAAGCGCGAATGAAAGCTGCACAGGACCGACAAAAGTCATATGCCGACAAAAGACGGAGACCAATAGAGTTTGAAGTAGGTGATCAAGTACTATTAAAAGTTTCACCATGGAAGGGAGTTATTCGATTCAGGAAAAGAGGAAAACTGAGCCCGAGATTTATTGGACCTTTTCGAATAATGGCACGGGTCGGTAAGGTAGCCTACCGATTAGATCTGCCAGATGAACTGAGTGGAATTCATCCGACATTTCACGTTTCACACCTGAGAAAATGTCTAGCAGATGATGTAACATATGTGCCGTTAAATGACATTGAAGTTGATGAAAGGCTAAACTACATAGAAGAACCAGTTGCAATTGTTGACAGGAAAGAAAAACAGTTACGTAACAAGACGATTAGACAAGTTAAGGTTCAATGGAAACACCGAAAAGGATCTGAGGCTACATGGGAGACTGAAGACGAGATGAAACGACTCTACCCACATTTGTTTGAAATGTAACAGGTTTAGAGGACGAAACCTATTGTAAGGAGTGTAGATTTGTAACAACCGAATAATTAGCACGTTTAATCGTGTATAAAATATACGTCGAATTAACAATTGAAATTATTACAGGATGATAGTATGCGAGAAATGGTGAATGTGGGCGAAAACCGTGCGCGAAACGGAGTTACGGATTGTCCAGAATCGCGAAACGAAGGAAAATTTCAAAGTATGGAATTTTGGACTCGTCGCGGTACGCGACGAAGTGGTTGAGGATCCTTCGCGGTACGCGATGGACCAAAAATATCTGAAATCCTCCGGATTTCTTCGCGGTACGCGAAGCCTTATTTGGCTCCTCGTCGCAATACGCGACGGGTGAGGCGGTGGAATAAGTTGATATCTTTTATCAGATTTCATAAAAACTATATTTCATCTTCATATCTCGAACATATTCGCTCCAGACGAACATCAGACGAATTTTTCTCATCAAATCACTATTTCGAAGCCATCAGAAGTCACCGATCATATCAGGGATCGTATCTACAAGTTCTGATCATTGTTTTACCCGCAGAAACCCGTCTGATTAGGTAATGATTAGTTTTTAACATTCTAGTGTGATTTTAATTGATTATATATTGATTTTGAACGTAATGACATAGTTAGGATTGTTGATTATTGTCTAGATGATGGCTAGGATTGATTAGAAATGAAGAACACAATGTTCTAACGGTTAAATCCTTGTTTTGATCCGTTATAATGCCCGGTTTGCATGAAATCACAACTATGATTATAATGGTTTAATCCATTTGATTATGACAATGTAGGTGATTAGCTTGGTTAATCTTTGAAATGCAAAGGTTAAATCTAAGTGTTTCAAACTAATCACAATCATTAACATACTTATTGGAACGATTATCTGATGTTTATGATAACAGTCAGATTAGTAGGTTAAACATGGTTATTAAACCTACTCTAAGGCTACATTGTGATATTTCATGATATCTGGGAAATCAATGATAAGGATTGATCATTTCTAAGCCATCAATCTGTTTAAGAATTTTTTTAGCATTATAATCAACAACATTAACTATTTGATGACTTTCAAGACAATGTCTTTGACATTGAACGTTCAGAAAGATCTAATCAGTAGGTTAAAACCTAAATAACTTATTAAGTGTAAACTAATGCAGAGTTACACCATTAGTATCAGTTTACGAGGAATCGTGCTACTGTAAGATATCAGGTGAGTTCTTATAGCCCTGTTTTAAATGTTTTATCATTTTGGGCTGATATGCATGTTATAAAGTTCTGTTATGAAAATGATTGTATGTATGTATGTATAAAGTATTGTATGAAAGTGATTTTAACCTGATTATAGTCAGGTAAAACATGTTTACAGATAAAGAAAGTTTACAGATAAAGAATGTTTATAGATAAAGAATGTTTTAAAGAAAAGAATGTTTTAAGTCTCAACTATGATTGAGAAGTAAATGATTTTAAGAATTTCAGCTGAGATGTAATGAATATGTTAAGTCTCAATGATGATTGAGAAGTAAATGATTTTTAAGAATCTCAGCTAAAATATAATGAATGTTTTAAGGTCTCAACTGCGGTTGAGAAAGAAATGATTTTAAAGGACTCAACCGAGGTTGAGTAGGAAATGAGGTTTTGCTGGCTGCGGTTGGGCAAAACTTGAACACTACGGTGAAAGGAGCTGTTTATGATGATGATGGTTTAAATGATTTAAACCATATTATGTACGAATGATATATGTAGAGAAGTCTTGTACCGGTATGAGCCGTCAATTTCGGTTGATGGTTAAAGAGTCCTGTGGAAACATAGGCCTGCCGACTGTGTGTCGCCAGTTCAGTTAAAGAAATCTTAGGCATGCTTGAGTTATCAGCTGCGCGTTGATAGTGTTAAAGAAATTTTATGCATGTATGAGTTATCAGCTGTGAGTTGATAGTTTAAGAGCCTTGTGCTACACAAGCCTGTTTGACTTCAGAGTCAGCAGTTAACGGTGAAGTTCCTTCGCTGTATGAATAATGTTATGATGATATGTATGTTATGTAAGTATGTTATGATGCTATGTATGTGATGAAAGTATGATATGAGAACATGTATGTTATGTATTTGGATTATGTTATATGATGATATAAATGAATAAGGATTTTTTTTTTTAAGAAATGAACGTAGAACTCACCAGCATAAAGCTGACTTGTTTTACATGCATATCAGGTTGAATAGTATGAGAAAGGAAACCAGGAGGGTTCATGGCATACGTTGAAGACTACCCCTGGCATAGACTGGCTATGTTATAAACCTACTAAAGATACGAGCTATGTATTAATGTTTGTTTAGGTTTGTATAGTATTTTATGTAATCGCCTTAAATTCCGCTGCTATATTAATGTAAATATGAAATAAAGAGTATGGGTTTGATGATTACCAACCGAGGGGCTCGGGGCCTCTCAAACGAGCTTTTTGTTTATGTAATTTTTATTTATTATATTAAGTGTTTATTAATTATATTAAGTGTTTATTTACAAAATTAATTATTTTTATATATAAAATTATGATAAATATATTTAAATCAAATATTTTATGTTAAATTTATAAAATATAGTTTTAAATATAATTAAATTAATAATTAAAGTAAATAAATTAAATAAATAAAATCTAAACGAGCCGAGGCAAGCCGAGCTCGAGCTCGAGCCCCCTAATTTATCTTAACGAGCCGAGCTCGAGCTCGAGCCTTAATTTATCTAAACAATCCGAGCCCGAGCCTTAACGAGCTCGGGATCGGCTCGGCTCGGCTCGTTTACACCCCTACTTAGAACGAATTTTAAGCAAAATCAATTTGGGTCTAAATAGATTGTTCTTTTACAACATCACTTTGGTTTAAGTTAAAATGTGTTATAAGCAAATAAATAGTCCGTTAGGATAATTTTTAGTTTTTTCTTTTCAAATATGCTATTAATCAATCTTAATCTTGTAATCCATTACACTCACATAGTTTTTATGTTACGTATCTTGACCCGTATTGTGTTAAAGTATTACTCATCTCAACCTATTTTATATTATGAAATTATTCATTTCAACCCATTATACAACAATTATTTACCCAAACCAACTCATTAATATGATTTTGGGTGGAAATTCACACCTCTAAAACTAAGCCTATATTTCATCATCCGCCAATTTACTTAATAGCATACGAGTAATTTGTTTAACTTAGATCACTAGATATATCATTGTCTTGTAACTAAACAAACTAATAAACCAATGACAAACCTTGCGATTAAAGCAATTCACTAACAAGTAGACATGCACAAAAAAACCGGTTAACCAAACCGGTTAGAAACCGGTTTTTATACCGGTTATTGGAATTGGGTTTAGGTTTTTGAAAAAACCGGCGGTTTAGGATCGGTTTTAAGTTTCAATAGACCAAACTGGTGTAACTTAGGAAAAATCGGTTATTTGGCGGTTAACCGGTTTCGGTTATATATCGGTTTCGGTTTTAGATCTTGAAAAACCGGTTATTAACCGAACCGGTTATTGTTAAAAACCGGTTTCCAGACTTTGACCGGTTAACTGGTTCGGTTATTTCAAAACCGGTTTTCCACCGGTTAACCGGTTTGTGCACCTCTACTAACAAGTGTTATTTGTGATACTTAGTTTATAAATCTAAAGAATATATTGGATAATTTATCAGTGGGTCAATGGTATGTTTGAAACACAAATATATAATGTACCATTTAAATAATTTTGCATACAAACTCTTTTATAGAACTTTATATAAGTTCTCAAACATAAACAAATAATAAATTATTATTTTATGACAATATACAACCATAATCAAAACTAGAGTTGACAATGATAGGGTTATATAATGCATGTGTTAATAGCTAATATAATCGATTTAAATATAATAGATAGAATCTTAAATGAGTTTGGAGATGCAGAGTACAAGCTCGTTTAAGATTTCTCCTCCTAACCAAGCAGAAGTAAAGGAGGCTGCACCCCCTTGCGGGGGCAAGGGGCAACGCCCACACCTTTGTGAGGTTTGGGGCAACGCCTTAAAACCTAAAAGAAATATGGGAATAAATATTGATTTTCATAAAGTGATTTTAACACGATCTTATAGAAATCTAATAATTGATTATCAAGAATTATCTAACAAAGATCAGTTACCTCATTCAAGTTACAAACTGTCGAAGAAAATTACATTAAAGATCCATCCTTAAAATATTAATGAGTTCACATTACCTTTTCACTCTTTCGAAAACACAAAATTAGCACTAAATTTTCGAAACATGGTGGGCTCAATGTATCCACCCACATATAAGCAGATATGTCCATGACAACAACCCAAAAACAAGTAGGAAATCGATTTTAAAATTATGGATTGCAAATTCAAATGGCTGATTTCATACTAGATCATACGGTATGTGAACGACCATGGTTAGAAATCTTTACATGCTTTCATGAACTCAGATTGAAAAATTTACATTTATTACACAATGTCTACGTGATTTTATAATGCAAAAACAAATAACGTTTGTGTCATAAAATAATGAAGACTTTGTGAAACGTTTTTTTTTCATTTTAAACATTTTCTCACGATATATACACACGTTAACACAAGTCATAACATAGTTTATAACAAATATGAGATATGATTGATGCTGAAAATGATGTGTATAATAATTATAAGATGTAAATATGAAGGAGATAAGTTGTAAATGAGAGGAAAATGTATGAGCAAAAGAGAGAATTGTAAACGTAAAGAGAAGATGGAATGTCCATTTACGAAGGGTTTATTAGTTCTTTATTTTATATTTTGTTTTAGTTTTTTTTTTTTTTTTTTTTTAAAAAAGTCAGCTTTGTACGTGTGCAATCACCCCCTCTTTACCAAATGCCAAAAGGCCCAAAATGTAAAGCTCTTCAAAGTTCAAACCTTCTTAAAGGGGAAACATTAATTAATTAATTAATTAATTAATCAATCAATCAATCAATAATATATAAATATTCAAAATATAAATAGTGTGTTGGCTTTATGTATAAAGTTGAAAATGAGTAAAGCTACTCGTGAATTGTGACGTACAGATGGTATGGTTAAAACGTAAATGTTGTGACATGAGTGTAAAATCAAATAAAGATATAAAATGAAATAAGTATATGTTGTTACATACTTTCTACAAACTCACCCAAGTTAGGTATTATGAAAGTGAAAACATATTAAAAACTTTTCCTTTCAACCAAGTTTCCTTTACAACAAAAGAATTCTAATCAAATTTCTAACTTTGAATCAATTCTGGTCTTGAATAAGCTTAATCTTAATTGCTTAATTTAATAAAATTTGAGTTTAATTCGTTTTGAGCCTTATATCTAGAACTCAAATTCAGTTCACGAGTAAAATTACGAGTGTGGGTTCGTTTTTGACTGCAACTTGTTTATTATTTAACTACTTTTTATATAATTTATGTATGTTTCCATAATATATTTCGCTTCTAATATAATAATTAAAACTTAATATCATTTAAGCTCAAAGCCTTTTGTTAAACGTTCTCAAATTGTCCTTATGGATGTAAACGAGCCAAGCGGAATCAAAAATTGTCTAGGCATGGAGCTTTGTGTTTTGATTTTAGAAACATAGCTTGAAGTAGTGCTCATTTCGTGAAAATTATATCATGCTTTAGCTTGGTTCTGGCTTAACTCACTTGTTAGTTAATTATATTTATTTATTTTTGTAATTTATCATATATTTTATATTAATAAACAAATATATACGTGCCACTCTTTTCTCACTTTTATATTTGCGTCTCTTTCTTCTATCAAATAATTATATTCAAGAATAATTCGATCATTTTCTTTCATATATGTTAAATAATGATGGTATTAAAAATTATATTTTAGAAGTTAAAATATTAATTTATTGTTTTCATTTTTAACATGTATTTATGAGTATTTAAGTCATATAACGAAATTCTAACCTTATACGCGTGTATATATTTGCCTTCACTTATACATACATACATACATACATACATACATACATACATACATACATACATACATACATACATACATACATACATACATACATATAGGGGATGGTTATTTTGAAAACCTTCTTTACTTGAGAAAACTTTAAAAACACTGAAAAAAGCCGTCAAATTTTTTTTCCCCATTGTTTTACTGTTTGGTTACATAATTAGGTCATTTTTATAAAAAAAAAATAAAAAAAGGGTCGACTATATTTTTTTTTAAAAAAAATTAATAAAAAAACCGATGTGACACAGACGTAATATCGTTGTACAGGACTGGAAGAAGAACGTTACGTCAGTGTTACATTTTTGTTTTATTATTGTTTTTTTTTAAAATTGGTCGGCACTTTTTTTATATTTTTTATAAAAATGACCCTAATAATGTTACAAAACTAAAAAAAACTAAAAAAAAAACTTTGTTACATAAGGTTTTTTAAGGTTTTTTTTATACTCAAGTGTGTTTTCATTTTATACATGCCTTATATATACAGATATATACAAACACACATATACATATAGGGATGGTTCGAATGTTAACCCTTCCTTATTACTATAACTGAATAACTATATCTTATTACTTTGGGTTCCATATTAAAGTAAATTTAAAAGTGTAGGTTTTTTCTTATTTTGTTATTAATGTAATCGGGCACTACATTAATTAAAAAAAACATACACCTTTATATTTATTTTAGTGTGGGCCCCAAAATTAATAAGATTTAGTTATTCGGTTAACGAAATAAACATGAGTTAACATTTGATCATCTTCCTGTACATACATACATACATATATATATATATATATATATATATATATATATATATATATATATATATATACAGGAGATTGTTCGAATGTTAACAATTCCTTATAGCGATAACCGAATGAATACATCTTATTACTTTGAGACTCATATTAAAGTAAATCTAAAGGTGTAAGTTTTTCTTATTTTTTTATTAATGTAAGTGAGCTCTACATTAATTAAAAAAAGAAAAAGAAAAAACTTACACCTTTATATTTACTTTAGTGTGGGCCCCAAAATAATAAGATGTTATTCGGTTAACGTAACAAACATGTGTTCACGTTTAATCCTCTCATATATATATATAGGGGAATGATCAATTGTTAATTCACTCTTATTGCGGTAACTCGTATAACTCCGCCAAGATCAATCTAAATTTTTTTTCTTTTTTTAAATATCATTATTACAAATAAAAAACATTCTCTTATTATAAGTGTATGTGTAAATTCATCACCGTTTAAGATTTAAAACCAGTGTAAGTTTAAATTACATTCTACCGAAAATTATAATTCTTGTTAATGTAATCAGAACTTACACTGATTTTAAATATTAAACGGTGTGAATTTACACATACATATAAAAGAAAAAAGTGTTATTTATGTGTAATAATAATATTTAAAAAAAGAAAACAAAGTTATTATCACATACCAGGCGTTAAAATCACGGACCACGTAAAAAAATCGAAAAAAAACTACAACAATATTATATTCAAATTTAAGATAATAAAATTTTCAGTTTTATAATTTAACGTTTAAAAGTTATTCAATTTTTAAAAAATGGTGGAACTTGATTTAGCCACAAAAAGTCAACAAAGGTAGGTTATTACTTTTTTCTTTTCAGCTCTAAAATCACGTTAGTTTTTAATGAAAGGTGGAGACCACCATATCTTAACCATTGATTAATTTAATAAAGGGCTCAAAATCCTTCATATCCTTCTCACGATAAAATCTTTTGTATTTGATATGTCTTATATATATATATATAGGGAAATGTTCAGTGGAAAACCTTTGATTTAAACAATAACTTATTAACTCTAATAAATGTTAATCTAAAAATTTAGTGTATAAAATTGTGTCATGTGCCATCTTTTATATTTTAATACACAATGTTATGTAAGTCATTTTGTACAACATCAAAACTGTAGAATTAATATATTCGTGACATGTGTCACCTTCTAATAATCTAATTTATTATAATAAATCTAGTTTTTGATTTAAAGTTTACCCCCTCTTTTTTGATACAGTTATAATTTTTTTATAACAGTATTTTTTTATAAAAAATGCATAATTTACTCATCTTATTTTTTTTTCTTTAATTCTGTTATAGTTTTGACTATGTTTTTTTTATATTTTTTTGGACGTACGTATTTAAATAAATGTAATAACATAATAAAGCTAGAATTTATATGGTGGTGTCATGTGTCACCTTTTAATATATTATAATAAATCTAGTTTTTTATTTAAAGTTTAACCACTCTTTTTTTATGCATACATAATTTTTGTATGCTATCATATTTTTTTATAAAAATTGTACAATTTTATTCGTCTTATTTTTCTCTTTAATTCCGTTATAATCTTGACTATGTTTTTTTAATCCTTTTCCCGCATGTTCGTATTTACATTAATGTAACGAGTATACAAACATAACACATTATTTGTAATGAGTTGTAACGAATTCTGGTTTACATTGTTGTAAATTAAATATGAGTTATGTTATATTATTTTTTATTTACAGTGATGTAAAAAAGGTTTTAAAAAATTCAAATAATATATTATGTTTATACTTGTTACATTAATGTAAATACAAACATCTGGAAAAAAAATAAAAAAAGAACATAGTCGAGAATATAACGGAATTAAATATAAAAATAAAACGAGTAAAATGATGCAATTTTTATAAAAATAATATAGTATAAAAAATCATGTCTGTATAAAAAAAGAGTAGGTAAACTTTTAATAAAAAGGTAAATATATTAAAATATATTATAAGATGACACATGACACCAATATATTAGATATCGCTTTTTGATGTGATACAAAATGACTTAAATACCCTTTTATATTAAAATATCAATGAAGACACACAACAAAGTCTTATATACTTAACTTTTAAACTAACCATTAGATCAGAGTTAATGTGTTATTGTCTAATCCAAAGGTTCTAACATGACCGTAATCATATATATATATACTAGGTAAAATCTCGTGTATTACACGAGTTGAAAATTGAAATGTTATGTACTTTATAAGAAAACTTGTTTTTTTAAGAAACTTTTATTTTTCATAAAGCTACAAATTTAAAATAATTCTTATTTTTTTTTAAAAAAAATTCATTTTTTAAAAATTTTCATATTTTGTAGACTTTGTTTAAGTGTGTTTTTAAAAAAAAATAAAAGATTTCGTTTTTTATTTGTTAGAACTATTTTTTAATATGAAAAAAGGTATATAAAGTCATTAGTTATTAGATTTAAAATTATTTAATAAATTAAAGAATATAATTATTATAATTATCATTTAAATTGAGAGATAATAATTGTAAAGATCAAAAAATGACATGTGACAACAATTTTTTTTAAAAAAATGATATGTGGCAATAATAGCTTAATAAATTGACATGTGTCAAGTTATTTACTCTTTTATTAGAGAGTATAGATAGATATATATTGAACAGATAATTTGAAACCACTTTTTAATGTGAAAACCTTGACAACAATGTAAAAATAAAGTAAAAAAGGTTTTTTTTTTGAAATTTTTTTACAGGTTTGCAACATTATTTGACAAATTAAAATAAAAAATAAAAAAGCACCAAGTGGATATTTTAGAAAAAAAAATTTGTAAATCCACGTAAAACAAACGTAACACAGCGTAAAAAAAAATTATAGTGCTGAAGCTGAAGATATTTATTAAATGTGTCACAATAAGTGATGGTTGAAGCAGTAAGAAGCACGATTAACTGGCCTGAAATAGTAATAGAAATAGAGAGATTAAAATTGAAACGTGGTTGTATGTATATGCGACGGCGCATACACGGGTTTAACATAAAGACCCGGTTCGGGTGGGTGGCCCAGCACCAGCTGTTCTTCACTGTTTGCTTCTCTTTGGTTGGTTGGGTCCCTTTCGCCCATCGATCATATCTTTCTAATCCCAATAAACCCATTTCTGCCTTCTGTCTCACCTCCCCAAATTCAAGTCAAAATTCATCATGCCTTCTTGGTTCGGCAGAAAATCAGCCAAAGACAAGGATAATCATCAGCAGCCCCACCGGAATCACCATCAAGATAACCCCTTTTTCAGCAACAATTATCAGGCAATCACTAGGAACGATGCTGCTGATAGGAAGCATAAAACCAGTTTTGATGAAGGTTTATTGAGTCGTGGCTCGCCACGGGTCAGCCGGGATTTTTCTCCGTCTTCGACTTCACATGGGTCTGGGTTTTCCGGGTTTGATTCGGATCGGATTGCGCATCCGCTGCCGCAGCCGTCTGTTTCCCCAACGACGTCGTTCCCGTCTGTATCTCCGACCACGTCGTGTGGATTGGTAGATCATCATATGTCGGTGCCGGCGTCGGCGTCGGTGTCTTCCAGTGGCGGCTCTTCTGCGTCGGGTGATGAGCATAGTTTTGATCATGGTCAATTGGGGTTTTTCAGGTCGGTTTTCTTAAATTCTTTTTTTTTTTAGGTCCAAGCACTAGGTTAATGGGTTGTTTTGATTGTCGATAAAGGTTATGGGTATCTATCATGATGATTCAGTTTATGTTTTGGGGGTTTTGATTGAAATTTAGTGTTTAGGGCTAATCATGACGATTCCATTATCAACACAGAGATGAGGATTTAGTGACATTTCAGTTTAATTGGAAAATCCTATGATCAAAATCAAGTCTTTCTCATCATAAATTCGTCATATTCATGACAAAATGAAAGATGAATCATCTGTTCTTGTGGTAAAAATGAAGGAAATGGAACGGGTATGTTCAAGATTTCAAGTTTCTTTTGAATGTACTCATTATTAGCAATTCAAAACAAAGAAAGATGAAAATGTGATATATTAATATAAAATTTATTTGGTTAGATTCTAACATGATTCAATATTTCAAAGCTAACAACATGCCTTAGCTATTCAAGAAGGGGCATTTAAATGTTCGATTTCAAGGTAATTAATCCAACTTGAAGAATCGGAACCGTATGCCAAATTGCCAATAATGACATCCCCTAGTCAAATATCATTGTGTTTATAATGCAATTTGTTATTGATGTCTCCATTGTAACAGAGGCTATGGGGACACAAAGTTGAGCCCTCGATCAAGAAGTCCAGGACCTGGGTCAAGGTTGGGGACCACAGCCACATCACCTCTCCATCAACGGTTTGCATCTACAGGTTTAGACTCTCCT
Source organism: Mikania micrantha (assembly GCA_009363875.1). Lineage (NCBI taxonomy): Eukaryota > Viridiplantae > Streptophyta > Magnoliopsida > Asterales > Asteraceae > Mikania > Mikania micrantha. The sequence goes on along the minus strand of CM018680.1, from coordinate 72,796,797 downwards.
AACAGAAAATTAGAGGATATAAAGAACTCAGGCCATCCACTTCCCCTTCCGCCAGGATCAGCACCTCCTGGTTCTCCAACTAGCCCTTCTTCAGCATTAAATTGCAGCTCTCCTACTAGTCCCTCTTCGGTTTTGTCAAATATGAAAACGCTTAGCATTGCTGAAAACTCAAGTTGCCAATCATCCAAGTGGAAAAAAGGAAGATTGTTGGGAAGAGGCACTTTTGGACACGTTTATCTTGGTTTTAACAGGTAATGGGTTCAAACTCTATCATCATTGACTCTTTGTGCTTTGAACGTTGAGGTGGCAAAATGGGCTGGTTTAACCAACAAGTTGAAATGGGTTGGGTTGGTTGGGTTGATCACAAATAACATTTTTGTCCATTATTTAAAAAAAATTATATAAACTGTGTTAATAAATGATAAAAAAAGCTATAGCTTTCTGATAATAATGTAAAATCATGAATAAAACTTATTGTGTGTTTTGACCCACTTGACCCGTTTCCTTAAAAGCTAATTTGTATATTGAGTTTACTCGTCTGACATGCTATAGATCATAGATAACAATATTCAAATATATAAGAAAATGGCTTAAAATCATTATGAAATGTTGATAGCATAAACTTTGATGCAACACGTTTCTGTTTTTGGTCATCATTTACATGCATATGAGAAGTTGACTCATAGTTTTACCGGTGATATTGATGTTGCTTGCTTTGTTTTTTGTGGCAAGCCTATGAAGTTAACTATTACTCATCTATTTTTTGTATTCTTATATAATATAATGTTGATTATCATGAACTATTCTTAAAGATTTACAATTTAATCAAATTGAATGTTGCTTTTGAAAGTCTGGTGGTATCTCTGTTTATGTATTATATAGTGAGAATGGTCAGATGAGTGCGATAAAAGAAGTAAAAGTTGTTGCGGATGATCCTTCTTCGAAAGAATGTCTCAAGCAATTGAACCAGGTCTGTTCTCCATTCACACTACACATGTTTGTGTGTATATATTTATATATTTGTTTGTATCTATTTTATGTTTTTGGGAAATGGGATTGATCCCATTATTTGTAAGCTTTATTTTATTTATGTGTAATGCTTTTTTTTTTTTTGGATCTGTGATATTCTTTTCTGAAAACTTGCGCCCTTGTACAGGAGATCACTTTGCTTAGTCACCTTTCACACCCAAACATTGTACAATACTATGGAAGTGAACTGGTAATGTTTCTATTTGGTTATTTTTTGCTAGCTCAGTTAAAAAAACTCAAATTTGACTTTGCGGTTGTCAAGTTGGTTCTATTTGTGTTCAAATTGATGATATTTATATTAGTTAAGGGGAGGAAGAGTATTGTAGGTTAGACTATATGAAAAAATTTAGAATTATTAAAATTTGGGGTGTAAAATACTGAAAACAGCTATAGAGTATAGAGGTGTTTGGATGTGAATAATTGAGTAATTATTCTCATTTTTAAAAATTTTGGAATTTAGATAATTGGATAATGAATTGATTAAATCAGGATAGTTAGACAGTTCTACATCTATGCCAATATTTAATTATTTTATGGCAAATACTTATGTTCATCTTTAAATGTGATTCTAATTGAGAAGAAAATTGGAATCAGAATTAATTTTTGCCAAACAGTTAAAACCAACTTGGTTTGAACAGAGGTGGCAGTTTTGATCCGTTTACCTACAATTCTACAAGTGGTCAACGGGGGCTATACTTTTCTAAAAGGGTCAAATGGGTCAAGCTAAAAGATTCAAATAAATAGCAAATGAGTCAAACATGTTTAAATCATCACATATGTATTTAACTACATAAAATCTCCCAAATTAATAGTTATATATAAATAAACAAACATGATAAAAAAATTTTAACGACTTTTGGATGTGTAAATGTGTAAAAAAGTCAAGCTTTTGTGGATTTTTCAGGGAGAGGAAACTTTATCCGTTTATTTGGAGTATGTCTCCGGTGGTTCCATTCACAAGCTACTTCAAGAATATGGTCCGTTTAGGGAACCTGTAATTCAAAATTACACCAGGCAAGTTCTTAGCGGGCTTGCCTATTTACATGGAAGAAATACAGTACACAGGTAAGGTGGTGTTGATATGTTAATCTTGGATATTACCTTCATGCGATGCTCTTGTTAACAAAAAATTTGTGCTTTTTGGCAGGGATATAAAAGGGGCAAACATATTAGTGGACCCTTATGGTGAAATCAAGCTTGCTGATTTTGGCATGGCAAAACATGTAAGCCTCTCACCGTACTCTCAGCGTCTCAGGAAAGATATCCTTTATTTGATTACATATGAAATCGTATTCAAATGGTTACAACATTTTTGATATCGTATTATAAAAGGTGTTCATTTAGTTAATGTAATCATATTTTATACCATAATTATTTATTAATTTATAAGTTAAAGAACGGATGGAAGCAGTTCTTGAAAGTAGGTATCTAAATCACAATCACAGTATGCAACTTGTCTCGGTAGTGTTAATGGTCGAAGGAGGGATAAAATATGAACATTAAACTCATTTGTTTACTTCTTGTCATCAGATAACAAATTGTACATCAATGCTTTCTTTTAAAGGAAGCCCCTACTGGATGGCACCCGAGGTACTTAATCTCCTTTCCAAACGTCGTTTTACACATTTGTATCTTTTCACTCATCCGGTTTTATTAATCTCAGGTTGTAATGAATACGAATGGCTACAGTCTTGCGGTTGATATTTGGAGCTTGGGTTGCACAATTCTTGAAATGGCAACATCGAAACCTCCTTGGGGCCAATATGAAGGGGTGTGGTGCCTCATTTGTTTTGAAAATTTAAACGTTTTCTTTGCGTTTTCTAGGTGTTTAGAACTGCATCGGGCTTTTTTGTTTTTGTTGCTAGGTGGCAGCAATATTCAAGATTGGAAACAGCAAAGACATGCCAGAAATACCAGATCATCTTTCAAACGATGCTAAATCTTTTATAAGGCAATGCCTACAACGGGACCCATCCTTACGACCCTCAGCCTCAAAATTGTTGGATCATGCGTTTGTTCGGGATCAAGCTACCTCTAGAAGAGCCAATTTTAACCTAACCAAGGAAGCATTTCCTTTCACCTTTGATGGAAGTCGTACCCCGGTAACCTTTTAGATGCACACACGTGTGTTTTTAAATATATTTAGTTGATTTAATTTGAAGATAATTATTTTTCTATTTTTTTGCATGATTACTGGTGTTGTAACAGACAGCCTCGGAAATGCACTCCAACAGGACAAACATGCATTCATTTGACGGGCCTGTGATGGCCAGATCTAGAGGTGCAATGTTGAGTCCGAGGTATATTGGTGAAAAGTCAAAACCTTTGAAGTTGACTTTTTTATAATGTAGTTTGACTTTGTAAGGATTTGTGTGTGTGCAGGAGAAATACAAGAGCTATTACTTCTTTGCCTGTATCCCCATCTTCAAGCCCATTAAGGCAGTACGTAACTGAATACAAAAGCTGTTATCTTTCACCTCCCCACCCATCTTTTACCATGATTGGTCAAAGTCAAAGTCAAATTCAAAGTAATTACCATTCGAATGATGTGTTCGCGGTTCCATCAAGACACAATGGCAAAACCACATTCGACCCTCGGTATGAAGTTCCTCAGGTCAAACCCCAAACGCCCACTCGAACCCCAAGATCACGGCTCATTTGACCTGGGTATAGTGACCAACTGACCATACCAAATCAAGGGGTCAATCCAATTACAAGTATAAGAATTTGATATATGTTTGTAGGGAATTATTCGTCTTTGTGATTCATTGTAAATAAAACCAGTGAGTATGGTTTTTTACGACTGTATACGAAGACTGGCCGGTTTTTATGGCTCTGATAAGATAATGTTGGCCAGATTTCTTGTTTATGGTTGACTTTGATATGGTCCAGGTCAAGGGTCCTTTATGGACCTTTAAATGTTGGTCCCACAAGCGGTCCTATATAGTCACTGCTCCAAGAAACCGTGTTGAAACGTTCTTGATGAATTGGTAGGACCCAGAGTTGACTTGTGATCAATAGTCAATGGCTAAGAAGCATGGCATAAACTTTAAAGTAGCTCCATTTGGCCACACTTAACCGAGCCAGGTCAATTAGTGGTTCGAATCCCATCGGTTTAGGGTTTTAAACATTGTGTCTTTATTTTCATCTGCAAAACTCGTATGTATCTGCTAACAGGTTTTTTATGCGCGCATTTGTGGCGTATAATATGAAAAATACTTTTTTTACAGTTTTTTACACCGATTCCTTTTTAACATTTTTAAATCCTTAACCTTATTAGTGCCGTCTTCGAGAGTTTGGGTGACATGTACAATTACTAAAAAAAGGGTCCTTGTATATGTAGAAAAAAAACATAAATTATCAATTATTAACTTAAAATATGCTGATATATATAAACAAATCCTGATTTTTTCTTTAATATTTTTCTGTTTATTTAACCCCTGGCTAAAAAAGGAAGGTCAAAACTGTAAAAATAAGACTTTACATGCAAGTAAATCAAACAGCATTTTGCTGGTTCATGAGTCGAGTGGTCAGAATTACAGAAAAAGGTAGGATAAGAAAATAGAAGTTGAGACAAGAAAATGATTCAATTAGCTAAATTTCTTATTACACCCGACCCCCTTTGTGTACAAATGAGTCCTAGTGATGGTGGCCTAGTGATAAAAGGGTGATAATCTATAATAGAGGTCTAGGGTTCAAAGCCCGTACTAGCCAATTTTTCCTGGGTCACGCGATTTACTTCCCTCATATTGGCCGTGGGACCGGTCATCAGTAAGGGGCGTCTAATGGTAACGTTCACCAGTTTTTTTTTTTTTTTTTATGTACAAATGATGAGCTAACCATTTACAAAACCTAATCCTTAACCACTACAACTTATCTTCTTAATAGCTACTAATTTCAAATGATATATAACAATACTCCCTTCATACCAACAACCACCACCATGCCTACATGACTATTTGTAAGGTCTAGAAATGATAGGATGTAAGCAAACTTTACCTTTGTCCTTGAAGAAAGAGTGACTCTTTTTAGAGAGAATACTAACTCAAGTACAAACAGGCAAACACAGGCATGTATAATCAAGCAAAATATCAAGTGAAACCTTATTGCCATCGTATGGTGAGACTAACTAGTAATTATAGAAGAATAGTAAAAGAGTTGGGGCCAATTACTTTATGGTTTAATGACATGTCTCAAGTTCTAATGCTTATTTTGTAGAGTTTTATCACAATTATGGGTTTCTTCTGAATTGGTGAGATATAGGTGGTGTGATTAATATACAATGTTCTCTTCAAAGACGTGTTACTCAATCGAATGTTGCCGTTTAAAAAAAAAAGTAAAAAAGCTGAGAGAAGAAAATGATTCAATCGCATCAACTAATCATATGACACGAGGCATACTACAAATTTATATTATAAAGTTTATTTAATTTGTTATTGTTTTATATGATTCTTTGGTGAATGAAACATAAAAGACATCTATTCTTGTAAATATATCTGATTACTTCTAAGTCTGATATAATCTATTATAGAAGCATATGTTTATCAATGCAAGTATTCACTTAAATTCATGATCTGGCCAAATTCATATAGTCATGAGATACACCATCAGGGGTTTGGCTCATTGCAGCAACACCCATCCATTTCAATGTAAGATTCTTGTTGAAACGGTGGATTTGATTCAAATTCTTTCATAATCAAGCCTGTCAGACTGCACAAAAAGAGTAGATCAAATCAGTCACATGATAAGTGGTTCGAAAAGCAACGGTTACCTTGATTAGCATGTCGGTTGGAAGCCAAGCTGGTGCGGTCGGGACCCCAACCCATGCAATCTACATACAAGCAGGCTAACCCAGATGAGTCTGAAAGGCTTGTTTTTTTAAGTGACTAGAAATTAAGTAACATGATAACTTACAAGTGCATACTCTCCTGTTTCAAAGATACGAATATCCAACACCTCCCCACGGTCTTCATATATGTAATCCAACCCTTTATAATAAGGAGGATGTCCAACAGATAGATACTGAAATAAAACACACATATTCAACTTACATTGTAATATGAACACGACCTGTTTGACCCATTTATGCAAACGAGTCATAGAGCCTGTAAACGGCTTGTAATCAAGTTGTGAATGTGTCAGACGGGTTGACAAGTTTTTAGAAAATGGTTTAAACAATTGGGGTTTCTCTTTATTAGTTAAAGTCTTCAAGATTACAATTACATGTTTGGATACCAGTCTGAATCTGAATTTCATATATCCGACCTTCTAGATATCTGAATTTTCGGATATTTAGGGTTTGGATTTTCGGATATGGATTATTTCGAGCACCTCTAGGTCTACTTGTCTTAAGATAGGGAACCCAAAACTTAATTAATTTCGTGTCGTGTCGTGTCACACCCATGGTTCGTATCGTATTACGATCATTTATTATTTCGGTTAATAATAACACATTAGTGACTTACATTGATGCTATTTAGATATTTTTCCTTGTCTACTCTAACAATCTGTCCCTTTTTCACTGCCAACAAAATATAAACAAACAATTCATATAATATAAATTTAAAATTGGTTTGAATAATGAGAGTAAAAACCAGAGCTACTGACTGGAAAAAACAGGTTTCTTGGGTGGTTTTAAAGCAGCAGGGGACTCAGTGGTAGCTGGAGGTGGCTCAGCAGACTCAGTTGATTTCACAGCTTTTATAGAGAAATAAAGCATGCCGCCGCCGCCACCGCGGCTGCCGCCATGACCACCACCACCTGGCAGCAGCCATTTGGTGGTGATTGTGGTTGTGGGTGATGGGGTGTGGAGTTTTGTGTACGGAAATGAAGAGAAAGATGAAGAGTATGCCATGACCATTTCTTGATGTTCTCTCAATCTTGTTTTTTTTTATTTTGTTTATATATGTATGTGTAGATAAGAAAAGATTGGTCATAAGTCTTCAACTGTAAATTACGAAAATTGCCACTGAGGGTTTGCTCTTCAGTCCATAAGTTCTATGTTTATATTTTCTCTACATAAAAGATAATAGAAAGGATGGAAGGTTTCAAGTTACAAATACAATAACATAAAGTAACTTCAAACAAGACTAAAAATATAATTTTTCCAAAATCTATACCATATAAAAGAATAAAAATATGTCTTATCACGTCATTTTAATCTATCTATACTACATTTGTTACGTGTCATATTTTAGGCCATCTACGTGTCATATTTGAAAATTTTGAAATACACTTTTATTTAATACAATTAAGTCAAACTTTCAAACTTAAAAAAATAATATTTATTTTTTTAAATATTAATGAAAATATAATTATTTCAAACTTTTTATTTTCAATCAATTATTTTAAAAATTCAAGATTTCAAGATCTCATTTGAATTATTTAAAGAAATATTTAAAAAAATATAAAATGTACTTTTCTTTTCTAAAATATTAAAAATTAAATGTTATTTGTATATCTCTTTTTTATCAGTTAATGTAATATAATACTTATTTTTATATTTTTCTGTGTAATACAAAAGCTAATATGCCACTATAAAATTAAACATAATTTTTCATTTCTTTTTTTAATATGACACATATTAAAATTCTATTGATTCTTATTCTTATCCTTTTCTTATTTTATCTTTCCCAATATATGGAAAATTATCAAATAGGAAGATATTTTTGTTTAAAGTGAGTAGGAACCAACATAAGTTTGACATGTGACAAACTACAAAATGAATAAATGATAATTTAAGCATAACATCTTATTTTTTACGAGTTTTTTATTTTTTTTGTAATAATTTTTTGTTCTGATTTTTTGCACTATATATTTTTTACTGTATATTTGTTTTTTTGTACCAGATTTTTGTTTTTTGTATTAGATTTTTATTTTCGTACTGGTTTTTTATTTTTTTGTACTGCTTTTCTGATTTTTTGTACTGAAATTTTTTTGCACCAAATTTTGTTTTTTGAACTCGATTTATGATTTTAACATTACACGGTTCCTGCTATTTTTATTTATTTACAGTAGATCATCCCCTGAATATATATCCCTAAACTGGTGACACCCCACATGCGTGAATAGCTCTGTAGTACTCGAGTTTTAAGGGTGTGAATCATTGTTTCCAAACAGCAAACACAATGTTCATGACCAACTCTATATTTACGATTCCTTTAGGGTGGTGTTATTCTCACATCCACTTTTTTTAAAAATACATCCCTGAGACGGCCCGTACTGGCCAGTACGGCTCGTCTCAGTCCTTGGTCAAACATTCCCTCTGAAAACATGCGCCAATGATTGGGATCAAGACGGGCCGTACTGGCCAGGACGGCCCGTCTCATTCATCGTACAGACATTCCCTGCAACATAGGACAATGATTAGACAGCAAGACGGCCCGTACTGTCCAGTACGGCTCGTCTTACTTTTTCAATTCTGACGAAAGGACACTGATTTGACTCAGTACGTGCCGTATTGAACATCTTCAAATTTGTATATAAGCTTGAATCGTTTCAAACGAACGTGTAACTTTCGATGTCGTTCTGGGATGAGAGTTTTTTTCAACTATTCCGTGCCAGATTTGAACGAAGAGCCTCCTGTTGAGCATTCATACGGCACGATAGATCTGAATGCTGAACCTAACGCTGATGTCGGTTTTGACAGTCAAGCATCGTATGGGTTCGTGTATGACGACAGTAAACAAAGTAACCCGAAGGAGGGTTGTGACACCCCGTAATTTCCAGGTCAGTAAATGATTATTTAAATGCATTATATACACGTGACACTAGAATTAGATTAATTTAGTGTGACACGTGGCACGACAGTACGAACACTGGTATACGACAAGATAATTAGTGGAATTATCGGCAAACAGCACACACGTGTCAAAACACACGAAGCGTTGGTGAACATCACAACACTTAAGCACCGAAACACTGTCACAAGTCAATTATGGCTAACACTTGACCGATAGAGTCCAAACGACGCTCGAACGATGTTCTATGATCGAGAAACGGGCAAGAATGGGCCCAGAACAACAAAACAAGCTTATTGGGCTTGAAATTCAGGCCAGGCGGTACGCCTAACCCGACACACCCGCGACAGGCGATGCGCGCGGGTGGAATTTGAGCGCCTCGTCCGTCCAGATCCGCGCGTAACGCACAAAGAAGTTCGCCCACGCCAGGCGATACGCCTGGGGCGCCCCAGTCGCCAAACAGCTTTTTAAGCTCCCAATGTCATCATTTTGCCTACACACTCATTGTTACCAAGCTCACACTCAACCACTTCGGCCATTTCGCTTCCACAGACCTGCAACACCCTGATTGATCTCTTTGGAAGCCATTGAAGACCTCTTGAAGCTCCAAGACTTGAAGGTTTGAAGGTTTGAGGCTTGAAGACCACACTTGAAGCTTGAAACTACCATCACCTTCTTCTTTCTGTCGAATCCAGCAATCTCAGAAGGTTCAGGGGCTGCTCATCCATTATTTTGGTGTTCAAAGAGCTCTAGAAGGTAGTTCTATTCTTAAAACTTACTCTTTTCACTCCTACACACACATGCAATGCACAAAACCCACATGCAAGCACCTATAGTGCACATGCACGAGATTATGATCTGGGTTTGTCGATTTTAAAGTGTTTAAAGATGATCTAGAGTGATTAGAATACATTTCGTGACTATCCATGGTGATGTGAGTCATTAAAATGTGTTATTTGGTCTTGACTAGATGAGATGATGCCATGCATGTACGATCTATGATAGATAGAGTGATTTTCAGTACTTGAGCATGATGCTTGATGATATTGGATGGTGATTACATGTTTATATGATGTTGAAAGGGTTAAAACTATGATTTTTATAAATCTTTCCATTTATAGTAACTTTTTAGTTACAAGTTGATGATTTAGTGTATTTGATGAACATGCATGTATGTGAAATTGCTATTTGGATGATATTATGATGATTAGAAACCTAAGAATGTGATCTTGATGTTATTATGGTCATTTTCAACATTGTTACTATATTTAGTAACTTTTTAGGTAAAAATGTTGATGGATGATGATTTGGACTATGTTGACATGATTAGATGATAGTAAATAGCATATTATGATGAATGATGGTATGAAAAATTGTTTAGAAATGTTAAGTAGTCATTTTTATGCAAAAACCACAAAGTTACTATTTATAGTAACTTTATTTTTAGAAAAACCGACTTGTCAACGTGTTGTGTTATTTAAGCATGCTAAATGACTTATCATGTTATAATATGCATATTAGATGCTAAGTTAGATGGTTTCCGATGTCAAGTATGCTAAAAATGGAAACTTTCCATTTTAGGAAACTTTTGTGCACTAACATGCTATAAACGGCGTATATGAACTTGTATGATAATGTGCTATGTGTTATCATGACCCCGTAGGACTACTGAACATGCTAGAACTATAAAACCATTATGCTTTGTGAACTTTCCATAAATGGAAACTTACTATAAATAGTAAGTTGTCCATAGACGCGACTTGTGCGTTTTGCACACGACAAACACTTACACAATTGCTACACGAGTCACAACCGTCACACGGTTCACCAACGGGTCGTTGATTTGACACGGTCAAGGTGGACCAACACGAGCAAACACGGTCAATATGGACCAACACGAGCAAACACGGTCAATGTGGACCGACACGGACAAACATGAACAACCAAGGGTTGTTGGACACAAACACGAGCACTAACACAAACACTAGCACTGTCACTTACACGAACTCACGTACGGTCTACGATATAGGTTGCCGGTGACCGACGTGCTACACGACAACTCGGGAGCTTACGCTTACGTACGATCATATCACTAAGGTGAGTTTACGGCCCCTCTTTACTCTTTTTCAAATGCTTTTAAATAGGGGGAGAATACTAGTTGCATCGAGTCAAACATTATTACTGTACAAACACTATTGTGTATGCTGGTTTATTGGACAAACATTAAGTGTTGAACTCGTATTAAGCCCTCACAAAGTCTTACCGTTAATGTACGAACAACGTGGTAGATTTGGATGGATCCATTAGGGAATGACTAACCCCACGGGGCACTATGTTGACTGGATGTCATAACCCGTGCAAATTCTGACCTAACTTGCTATGTATACGAGACATAGCGGAGGCAAGGACAAACAAGTCTAGTTCGGTAGTGACGCACTGACACTTTGGGCCTAGGGCTCGGTACTAACATTGATAAACAGCATGACACACTTTTATTACTATATGTATATCAAAACCTGTGAACTCACCAACCATTGTGTTGACACTTGATTTCAAACTTGTATTCTCATGTAACTAGCAAACTATGGATACAGGATTGCACACTCTAAGGGACGAGCATTAGGAACTACATGCATTCCTGTTTAAGTTTAACTTTTGAAAAACAATTACGTTTGATTTATGTATTGAACAATGTTTACATTTTACTACTTATATTCCGCTGCAATTTGTCAAACACTTGATTTTCCGCTGCATAATGGCATGATAACTTTTATTCCGTTGCAAACTATTTATTTATGTGTATGTGTCAAACTTGGATTTGTAAACGCATATAGAGTTGTTCTATATGACCTTGAGCTGTGATTCTGGACACGTCACATCCACGTGGACTGACACCACGAGTGGGAATTTGGGGGTGTGACAGACTGGTATCAGAGCCTTGGTTATAGGGAACTAGGTTTGCATATAGTAAGCTTAGACTATAGCCATTGCTCAACTTTAGACACTACACGTAGAACTTGCACGTTGATAATGTTTTTGCTTATATTGAACTATTGCTTACTAACTTAAAACTTACAGGATGGCCAACAATGACGGTACCGGCAGGAACACAGACCGACACCCGACCACTGACGACATGGCCACAGAGAGCCGACGACGGGTCCACGATATAGTATCTGTCACACCCCCAAATTCCCACTCGTGGTGTATGTCCACGTGGATGTGACGTGTCCAGAATCACAGCTCAAGGTCATATAGAACGACTCTATATGCGTTTACAAATCCAAGTTTGACACATACACATAACAAAATAGTTTGCAGCGGAAAAGTATTTCATAGCAGCGGAAATAAATATGTTTGAATACATGCAGCGGAAATCAAATTGTCAAATGCAACATTGTTTAATTCATAACATAAATAACAATGTTTCCAAATGATAAGACAGAAATGCATGCGGATCCTAATGCTCGTCCCTTAAAATGTGCATTCCTGTTATCCATAGCTCGCTAGTTACCTGAGAATACAAGTTTGAAAAAAGTGTCAACACAATGGTTGGTGAGTTCACAGGTTTTGATATACATATATAGTAAGAAAGTGTGTCATGCTGTTTATCATATGTTAGTACCGAGCCCTTGGCCCAAAGTGTCAGTGCATCACTACCGAACTAGACTTGTTAGTCTTTGCCTCCGCCATGTCTCGTAATAACATGGCAAGATAGGTCAAGTTTTCACGTGTTATGACATCCAGTCAATATTTCGCCACGCGGGGTTAGTCACACCCCAAACGGATCCATTCAAACTCGCCTCATTGTTTGTACATTAACGGTAAGACTTTGTGAGGACTTCTTACGATTACAACACTTAATGTTTGTCTAATAAACCAGCATACACCAATATGTTTGTACAGTAATAGATGTTTGACTCGATGCAACAAGTATTCTCCCCCTATTTAAAAGCGTTTGAAAAAGAGTAAAGAGGGGCCGTAAACTCACCTTAGTGATGTGAACGTAAGTATGCGTAAGCTCCTGATGTAGTAGGCACGTCAGTCACCGGCAACCTATATCGTATACCGTACGTGAGTTCGTGTATGTGACCGTGCTAGTGTCTGTGTTAGTGCTCGTGTTCGTGTCCAACAACCCTTGGTTGTTCATGTTTGTCCGTGTCGGTTCTCAATGACCGTGTTTGCTCGTGTTGGTCCACATTGACCGTGTTTGATCAAAGTTGACCGTGTCAAGTCAACGACCCGTTGGTGAACCGTGTGACGGTTTGTGAATCGTGTAGCAGTCGTGTAAGTGCTCGTCGTGTGCAAAACGCGCAAGTCGCGTCTATGGACAACTTACTATTTATAGTAAGTTTCCATTTTTGGAAAGTTCACAAAGCATAACAGTTTTAAAGTTCTAGCATGCTCGTTAGTCCTATGTGATCATGTTAACACATAACACATCATCATACAAAGTCACATAAGTCGTTTATAACAAGTTAGCACATAAAAGTTTCCTAAAATGGAAAGTTTCCATTTCTAGCATACGTGACATCGGAAACCATCTGACTTAGCATCTAATCATTATATTATAGCATAATAACTCATTTAGCATGCTCAAATCATTCAACACGTTGACAAGTCGGTTTTTGTAAAAATAAAGTTACTATAAATAGTAACTTTGTTGTTTTTGCATCAAAATGACCATTTAAACATTTCTAAACCATTTTTATGTCATAAACCATCCTAATAAATCATCTAACATCATTTAAACATGTCAACATAACCTAGCTCATCACTTAGCAATATTTCATCAACAAAAGTTACTAAATATGGTAACTATGTCAACATGACTATAGACATCATCAAAACCACGTTCTAACTATCAAATCATCATATTATCAACCTAATAACAATTCTACATACATGCATGACCACCATTCCATTCATAACACCATTTTGACAATATAAAGTTTCTATTAATAGAAAGTTTATCAAAACCCATCATTTTAACTATTACAATCCAATCTAACCATAAAATCATCTTCTAATATCATCAATAAACATCCATGAACATCCAAAATCATCCCAACACTCATGGATCATACATGCATGCATCAATATCATCCCAAATCATCATTTTAAGCAAAAGACTTATACTCATCAACTTAGATCATCATAGATCTTCATCTAATCATCTTAGATCATCAAGGAACATAGTGAAATCATGAAACACAGAAAAGAAATTCGTGCATGTGCTTGCTAAGAGCTTGCATGTGGGTTTAAGGTCTTGCATGTGTGTGTAATGGTGGTTTTAAGCCACAAGAAGTGTAGAGACTACCTTCTAAGACTCCAAGAAGTACTGAGATGATGAATGGCAGTCTCCTTGACCTCCTGGTTCGTAGGTTTCGACGGATGCAAGGTGAGAATGATGGCGTGTGAACTTCTATAGGGTCTTCAAGCTTCCACCTCCAACTCCAAGCTTTCAAAATGCTCAACAATGGTGGGAATGGACTGGAAAAGGGTGAAGAAGACGAAGTTGGTCGAGTGGTTGAGTGTTAAACCGGATATAATGAGTGAAAGAAGTAGTATAGGCATCATTGTCTTGGTTTTATAAAGATTTTGTCGACTGGGCGTTGTCGCGTACCGCGATGAGGCCTTCAAATTACCTCCGCGTACCGCGACGAATTCCGGAGGTCAAACCCCCGCGCCGCATGCCGCGTACCGCGGTTGGGCCTCTTGTTTCCAGAGAGCCCAATAAGCCCTTTTCAATGAGTTTGATTCGTTCGTCGTCGTTTTCATGTTTCCGAGCTATCGTTTGGCCTTGTTTGGACTTCCTAGTTCAATGTGTGAGTGTTTCGTGAGTTTTCGAGTGTTGTGCTACACAATGTGCTTGACGTTCACCAACGTTCGTGTGTTTTGACACGTGTGTGCTATTTGCCGATAATTCTACGAATGATTTAGTCATGTGTCAGTGTTCGTACTGTCGTGCCACGTGTCACACTAAATTAATCTAATTCTAGTACCACGTGTACATAATGCATTTAAATAAGCATTTAAATAAATAAGTTGCTGACCTGGAAATTACGAGGTGTCACAGTATCACAGGTTGACGCCGAGATGGATCGGCGGGCGAGGGACGCAGCACGGGCCAGATATTGGGGATGGCTTCCCACCATACTCCAGAGTTGGATCGTCGAGGAGAGAGTACCTCCATATCGATATCCCGGCGACACCACTCCAGGACACCGACTACCACCGTTCGGGGTGCCGATGGAGCAGGCCTTTGCGGCACATGTTGCTTGCACACGACGGGAAGTCTGGAGGGGTAGGGAGCTAACAGACGAGGTCCGAGTTCTTCGCGAGAAGAACGATCGATTGGAGAGGCAGAACGAGAGACTGGAGGGACGCAACGACAGACTGGAGGCACAGGTGGAGACTCTACGTCTCCAAGTATCTCAACTGATGACCCAGCACGGACAGATCGTTGATGTCATGCAGGAGCATGATGCACGCATCACTGAGAATCGGACAGACATAACCGAGACTCAGGCAATGGTGCAGGCCAGTGACGCCATGCTTAATGCATGGGCTGCACAGTTCATCGAGGAACCACCACAGGATGATGGACCTGAGTTCGAGGCCGAGGACCTCGAAGAAGAGGACCTTGATGAGGATCCTAATGAGGATCCGGAGGAGGATGATGATGACGGAGACGCTGCTAGCGATATCTCACACGTCTCTATGGATTCGGATTAGAGGACTGTTGTATTTTGTATTTTCTTATTTTGGCCTAGACGAGCGGGATGTGCTCGAAGAACTTATTATGTATTTCCTTTTGAAATCATTGTACTTCAGGCTTATTATTAATGAGAATTATGTTTTGTCTTACTTATTACATGTTGACCATGATTGCTTGATAACATAACCTCTGACTTGACAGCTAACATGACATCTAATCTGACATCTGACATGACATTTGACTAACACTCTAACATGTGCTGATTAAAACTCTATCCCTTATGTATAGAACCATACATGGCGGGAAGAGGACCGTACGCGCGTCCTGCTAAACGGACACTAGATGCCGCTGTGATAAAAATGATGGTTGACCGTCGGGTCAACAAAGCAATCGCTGACTACGAAGCCAGTCGCCAGCATAGCGAAACTAGCGGAAACAACAACGGTACTAACACTTGCCTGACGCGACTAATATAGTGTAGCTAACACAATACTAACACACGACACTGGTTTCTAACAAACAGGGTCAAACAGCAGCAACGGGAAAGGATGTTCCTTTAAATCTTTCCTAAACTGCCACCCACACAAGTTCAAGGGAACTGAGGGAGCTGTCGGAATGCTCCGCTGGGTGGAGAAAGTGGAGTCTGTATTCGCCATGTGCGAATGTGCTGAAGAGAACCGGGTGAAGTTCGCAACTGGTACACTGGAAGGACCAGCACTCACATGGTGGAATACCCATGTACAAACCCTGGGGTTGGACGGTGCCAACTCCATGCCATGGGCTGATTTCACCAGACTACTGCAGGAGGAGTATTGCCCTCGTGATGAGATTCGGAAACTGGAAGCCGAATTCTGGGTACACAAAATGGTGGGATCTGAGATCGAGCAATATTGCACTCGATTTCATGAGCTATGTAAGTTATGCCCGGCAATGGTGACGCCGGAATACAAGAAGATCGAGCAGTTCATCAGCGGGCTGCCCGAACAAATCCAAAGCATGGTGACTGCTTCTGATCTCACCACCATCCAACCACTGATCCGACTGTCCCACAAACTAACCGACCAAGCGGTAGCACAAGGCAAGCTACCCAAACGAGGCGAACATCTGAAGCCTCAAGAAAGCCAGAAGAGGAAGTGGGAACCCAGCCACCACCAATCTCATCAACCTCAGCAACAACAAAGATCTGCACCAGCCAGAGCCTTTACTGCCACTCAACCCGACGACAAGAGGAAGGGTGTGTACCAAGGGAAATACCCCTTGTGTAACCGGTGTTCATACCATCACCTCGGGCAATGCGAACGATACCGTTGCCTGAAGTGCGGAAGGCATGGCCATATGGCCAAAGATTGCAGATCAAGATTTCCAACCAACAACAGCAACCCCAACCACAACCAGAACAACAACCAGAACACCTCCAGAGGGTGTTATGAATGTGGAAAACCAGGCCACATGAGGAGGGATTGCCCTCAATTGAAGAAGGCCGGAGGAGGAGCGGCCAAGGGGAGAGCATTTGTGATTGGCTCGGGAGAAGCCAAAGACGATCCTAACATCGTAACCGGTACGTTTCTTTTAAATAATGTCTATGCTAGCATATTATTTGATACCGGTGCCGATAGGAGCTTTATATCTAGTGAGTTTAGCAAATTACTAGATATTACCCCAACACCACTAGACTACAAGTATACCGTAGAGCTAGCCGACGGCAAGCTAATTGAAACACAACACATCTTTCGAGGATGCGTCATGGTATTGGCGGATCATGAACTCGAAATCGATTTAATGCCTGTGACTCTCGGAAGCTTTGATGTGGTCGTTGGAATGGATTGGTTATCTGCTAACCAAGCTGAGATCGTATGCAACGAGAAGATCGTACGAGTGACGTTGCAGAACGGAGAACAGATCTCGATTCAGGGGAAAGGCGGGGAGTACCTCTGAACATCATGTCATGCATGAAGGCGAACAAGTACCTACAAAAGGGATACACTGCCATACTAGCCCTCATCGCCGAGCAACCCAAGAAAGAGAGGAAGATTGAGGACATCGTCGTAGTCCGCGATTTTCCCGAAGACCTACCTGGACTACCTCCGAAACGACAAGTCGAGTTTCAGATAGACCTTACACCAGGAGCAGCACCGATCGCCAAGGCTCCATACCGACTAGCACCAACGGAGATGCAGGAACTGTCTAACCAGTTACAAGAGCTGTTAGACAAGGGATTCATCAGACCGAGCTTCTCACCTTGGGGAGCACCGGTCTTGTTCGTAAAGAAGAAAGACGGATCATTCCGTATGTGTATCGACTACAGAGAGCTGAACAAGGTGACGATCAAGAATCGATACCCGTTGCCACGAATAGACGATCTGTTTGACCAATTGCAAGGGTCAAGCTACTATTCGAAGATCGATTTAAGATCAGGTTACCATCAACTAAGGATACAGGAAAACGATATTCCTAAGACTGCCTTCCGAACCCGATACGGACACTACGAATTCTTGGTTATGCCCTTCGGACTGACCAACGCACCAGCTGTATTCATGGATCTCATGAATAGAGTGTGCAAGCCCTACCTTGACAAATTCGTGATAGTGTTCATTGACGACATTCTAATTTACTCGAAGAATCGGGAAGAACATGCTGAGCATTTGAGGCTAGTCTTAGAACTATTAAAGAAAGAGCAGTTGTACGCCAAGCTTTCAAAATGCGACTTTTGGATACGCGAAGTCCAATTCCTTGGACACGTGGTTAATGAGCAGGGAATACACGTAGACCCAGCCAAGATTGAAGCAATTAAGAACTGGGAAGCACCCAAGACTCCGACTGAGGTGCGACAATTCCTAGGTCTGGCCGGGTACTACCGAAGATTCATTGAAGGATTCTCGAAGATTGCTCAATCACTGACATCCCTGACACATAAAGACAAAAAGTTCGATTGGGGAGACAAACAAGAAGCTGCTTTCAATCTGTTGAAACAGAAACTATGCACTGCACCCATCCTATCCCTACCGGAAGGATGTGATGACTTCGTGGTGTATTGCGACGCCTCGAAACAGGGACTCGGTTGTGTGCTGATGCAACGCGAGAAAGTGATAGCATACGCTTCACGCCAACTGAAGGTGCATGAGAAGAACTACACGACTCATGACCTTGAGTTGGGAGCTGTAGTATTTGCCTTGAAGATCTGGCGACACTACTTGTACGGCACAAAGTGCACTATCTTTACCGATCATAAGAGCCTACAACACATCTTCGACCAGAAAGAGTTGAACATGAGACAACGAAGATGGGTTGAGCTTATCGGCGATTATGACTGCGCTATCAAGTATCATCCAGGCAAAGCCAATGTAGTGGCCGACGCGCTGAGCCGAAAGGAAACAACGAAACGCGTGCGTGCCCTACAACTCACGATCCATTCTGAATTACCGAATCAAATTCGGATAGCACAACAGGAAGCTCTAAAAACTGAAAACCTTACTCTCGAAGCCATGCGTGGCATGGATAAACAAATAAAGGCAAAAGACGACGGAGCTTACTATTTAATGGATCGAATCTGGATTCCACGCTACGGAGGATTGAGAGAAGTAGTGATGGATGAAGCTCACAAGAGCCGGTATTCCGTACACCCGGGCTCTGACAAAATGTATCATGATCTGAAAACAACTTACTGGTGGCCAAACATGAAAGCCGAAATAGCAACTTACGTGAGCAAGTGTCTAACGTGCTCAAAAGTTAAAGTGGAGTACCAGAAGCCATCAGGGTTACTTCAGCAACCGGAATTGCCAATGTGGAAATGGGAGCAAATTTCCATGGACTTCATAACGAAACTGCCCAAAACGGCAAGTAGTTGCGATACTATCTGGGTTATCGTAGACCGACTGACGAAGTCTGCTCATTTCCTACCCATTAAAGAGACTGACAAGCTAGACAAACTCACTCGGATTTATTTGAAGGAAGTGGTCACTCGACATGGAGTGCCAATCTCAATCATATCTGATCGCGACAGTCGATTCACGTCGCATTTCTGGAAGTCCTTGCATAAGGCTTTGGGCACGAGATTGGACATGAGTACCGCTTACCACCCGCAGACGGACGGGCAAAGTGAGCGAACGATACAGACACTGGAAGACATGCTCCGGGCATGTGTCATTGACTTTGGTAGTAGCTGGGAATCTCACCTACCGTTAGTTGAGTTCTCATATAACAATAGCTACCACACTAGCATTCAAGCTGCACCATTCGAGGCACTTTACGGACGTAAGTGTCGATCACCCATCTGCTGGGCAGAAGTTGGAGACAGCCAACTGACTGGTCCAGAACTGGTGCACGAGACAACTGAGAAGATCGTGCAAATACGCAAACGAATGGCAGCAGCTCGGGACAGACAGAAAAGCTATGCCGACAAGCGACGCAAACCGTTGGAGTTCCAGGTGGGGGACAGAGTGTTGCTCAAGATCTCGCCCTGGAAAGGTGTCATTCGGTTTGGCAAGCGAGGAAAGTTGAACCCTCGTTACATCGGACCTTTCGAGATTACAAAGCGAATAGGCCCTGTAGCCTACGAACTAAACCTGCCAGTTGAACTGAGCAGTGTACACAACGTATTCCACATCTCGAACCTCAAGAAGTGCCTATCTGATGAGACACTTGTTATTCCTCTTGAGGAAATACAAATCGACGAACAATTGAACTTCGTTGAGGAGCCGGTGGAGATTATGGACCGGGAAACCAAGAAGCTCAAGCTCAGCAAGATTCCAATAGTGAAAGTGCGATGGAATTCGCGACGCGGACCGGAATTCACGTGGGAACGTGAAGATCAGATGAAACAAAAGTACCCACACCTGTTCGCGGAACAGACAAACGCTAACAACACAAGTTGAATTTCGGGACGAAATTCTTTCTAACATGGGGAGGATGTGACACCCCGTAATTTCCAGGTCAGCATCTTATTTATTTAAATGATTATTTAAATGCATTATATACACGTGGCACTAGAATTAGATTAATTTAGTGTGACACGTGGCACGACAGTACGAACACTGGTATACGACAAGATAATTAGTGGAATTATCGGCAAACAGCACACACGTGTCAAAACACACGAAGCGTTGGTGAACATCACAACACTTAAGCACCGAAACACTGTCACAAGTCAATTATGGCTAACACTTGACCGATAGAGTCCAAACGACGCTCGAACGATGTTCTATGATCGAGAAACGGGCAAGAATGGGCCCTGAACAACAAAACAAGCTTATTGGGCTTGAAATTCAGGCCAGGCGGTACGCCTAACCCGACACACCCGCGACAGGCGATGCGCGCGGGTGGAATTTGAGCGCCTCGTCCGTCCAGATCCGCGCGTAACGCACAAAGAAGTTCGCCCACGCCAGGCGATACGCCTGGGGCGCCCCAGTCGCCAAACAGCTTTTTAAGCTCCCAATGTCATCATTTTGCCTACACACTCATTGTTACCAAGCTCACACTCAACCACTTCGGCCATTTCGCTTCCACAGACCTGCAACACCCTGATTGATCTCTTTGGAAGCCATTGAAGACCTCTTGAAGCTCCAAGACTTGAAGGTTTGAAGGTTTGAGGCTTGAAGACCACACTTGAAGCTTGAAACTACCATCACCTTCTTCTTTCTGTCGAATCCAGCAATCTCAGAAGGTTCAGGGGCTGCTCATCCATTATTTTGGTGTTCAAAGAGCTCTAGAAGGTAGTTCTATTCTTAAAACTTACTCTTTTCACTCCTACACACACATGCAATGCACAAAACCCACATGCAAGCACCTATAGTGCACATGCACGAGATTATGATCTGGGTTTGTCGATTTTAAAGTGTTTAAAGATGATCTAGAGTGATTAGAATACATTTCGTGACTATCCATGGTGATGTGAGTCATTAAAATGTGTTATTTGGTCTTGACTAGATGAGAAGATGCCATGCATGTACGATCTATGATAGATAGAGTGATTTTCAGTACTTGAGCATGATGCTTGATGATATTGGATGGTGATTACATGTTTATATGATGTTGAAAGGGTTAAAACTATGATTTTTATAAATCTTTCCATTTATAGTAACTTTTTAGTTACAAGTTGATGATTTAGTGTATTTGATGAACATGCATGTATGTGAAATTGCTATTTGGATGATATTATGATGATTAGAAACCTAAGAATGTGATCTTGATGTTATTATGGTCATTTTCAACATTGTTACTATATTTAGTAACTTTTTAGGTAAAAATGTTGATGGATGATTATTTGGACTATGTTGACATGATTAGATGATAGTAAATAGCATATTATGATGAATGATGGTATGAAAAATTGTTTAGAAATGTTAAGTAGTCATTTTTATGCAAAAACCACAAAGTTACTATTTATAGTAACTTTATTTTTAGAAAAACCGACTTGTCAACGTGTTGTGTTATTTAAGCATGCTAAATGACTTATCATGTTATAATATGCATATTAGATGCTAAGTTAGATGGTTTCCGATGTCAAGTATGCTAAAAATGGAAACTTTCCATTTTAGGAAACTTTTGTGCACTAACATGCTATAAACGGCGTATATGAACTTGTATGATAATGTGCTATGTGTTATCATGACCCCGTAGGACTACTGAACATGCTAGAACTATAAAACCATTATGCTTTATGAACTTTCCATAAATGGAAACTTACTATAAATAGTAAGTTGTCCATAGACGCGACTTGTGCGCTTTGCACACGACAAACACTTACACAATTGCTACACGAGTCACAACCGTCACACGGTTCACCAACGGGTCGTTGATTTGACACGGTCAACCCTAGTCAAACACGGTCAAGGTGGACCAACACGAGCAAACACGGTCAATATGGACCAACACGAGCAAACACGGTCAATGTGGACCGACACGGACAAACATGAACAACCAAGGGTTGTTGGACACAAACACGAGCACTAACACAAACACTAGCACTGTCACTTACACGAACTCACGTACGGTCTACGATATAGGTTGCCGGTGACCGACGTGCTACACGACAACTCGGGAGCTTACGCTTACGTACGATCATATCACTAAGGTGAGTTTACGGCCCCTCTTTACTCTTTTTCAAATGCTTTTAAATAGGGGGAGAATACTAGTTGCATCGAGTCAAACATTATTACTGTACAAACACTATTGTGTATGCTGGTTTATTGGACAAACATTAAGTGTTGAACTCGTATTAAGCCCTCACAAAGTCTTACCGTTAATGTACGAACAACGTGGTAGATTTGGATGGATCCATTAGGGAATGACTAACCCCACGGGGCACTATGTTGACTGGATGTCATAACCCGTGCAAATTCTGACCTAACTTGCTATGTATACGAGACATAGCGGAGGCAAGGACAAACAAGTCTAGTTCGGTAGTGACGCACTGACACTTTGGGCCTAGGGCTCGGTACTAACATTGATAAACAGCATGACACACTTTTATTACTATATGTATATCAAAACCTGTGAACTCACCAACCATTGTGTTGACACTTGATTTCAAACTTGTATTCTCAGGTAACTAGCAAACTATGGATACAGGATTGCACACTCTAAGGGACGAGCATTAGGAACTACATGCATTCCTGTTTAAGTTTAACTTTTGAAAAACAATTACGTTTGATTTATGTATTGAACAATGTTTACATTTTACTACTTATATTCCGCTGCAATTTGTCAAACACTTGATTTTCCGCTGCATAATGGCATGATAACTTTTATTCCGTTGCAAACTATTTATTTATGTGTATGTGTCAAACTTGGATTTGTAAACGCATATAGAGTTGTTCTATATGACCTTGAGCTGTGATTCTGGACACGTCACATCCACGTGGACTGACACCACGAGTGGGAATTTGGGGGTGTGACAAGGGTTATGAAGAAAAACCGGCGGCTTCAAACGTTAACTGGGAAACCAAAGAGGTAACTTAAATGAAACATAAATGTTGATGATTGTATATTATCGCTATCCATTTACGGTATTTATTATTGTTTTTATATGTCAGGAGTTTATGTCTGAGGAAGCGCTGGTAGGGTGGGTGAAAAGTATAACACTAGACAATGGTTACATTGTAGTCAAAAGAAGAACGAAGAAATCAAAGACAACAGGCAGTGTAATCAAAGTCTGGCTCATGTGTGACCGTGGTGGCGAGCACAATAGCATCGCAATCCATAGACGGTCAGGCATCAAGAAAATCGGTTGTCCGTTTCAACTGATAGGGTTATACAACGAAGTTCGTGATTCCTGGAAATTACAGGTGATTAACGACAATCACAATCACGAACCTGCTCAGAATCTAGAGGGTCATCCATATGTTAGAAGATTCACTCAGGAGGAAGAAGATTTGGTTGAGAATCTGACCGAGCGACACATGGATCCTCGTAACATAAAGAAACATAACCCTGCAAATGTATCTGTCCCTAGGAATGTATACAATTTACAGCAGAAGTTAAAAAACAAGAAGAAATTCGGTGATACTCCGATGCAGGTATTGGAAAACGTGCTTCACAGTCAGCGGTACGTTTACTATACCTGGGAGGATCCTAAAACAAACTTCATGGAAGACATTTTCTTCTGTTTTATCTGCACTCACTCATTGCTGGCAGGTCGTGCACCCTGGCACGATATTTTGCGTTGTACTACGCCTCCTTCTACCACCGACAGGAGCGCGGTAAATTGTGGGGTGGCGCCTTTGTCACCCACATCGCCCGCAGCAGATGCATGGTTGATATGCTTGATGATCTGCCGGCGATCGAGCCTCGTAAGCTCGATCGGCGGACGATCATCAGCATGAAACTTGCCGCCGACATCCCGAGTCTGGGATTGCGGTTTATTGGGCAGGACGGCCGCCCGTTTCAGCCCGCCCAGGTCATCGTCGTGCCGGACCAGCAGCAGCAGGACGGTGGCCGATGCCGGAGCCCGAGCCGATTCGGGAGGAGCCGGTCCAGTCACCGCCGCGCGAGGAGGAGCCTCCGCAGCATCCACCGCACGTTTACCGTGCGGTGTGCCTGACCGAGCCACTCGAGGCGTTGTTGCACCAGAATGCCACCCGGTGCGACGAGACGGCTCAGCAGATGGCACGTGTCGAGCGACGGCTCGATCGTTACGAAGATTTGGTCCAGTGGACGGTCGCGTCGGAGCATGCGCGACGGGACGGGACACAGCTTCCATCGTTCCCGGAGCCACGCGTCTACGCAGACGACGGATCAGACGCTGGACCATCCAGATCGTAGTTACTTTTGTATTTTGTTTCCTTGTATATAAAACCGTACAGTGTATATACGTATGTTTCTTTCTGCATTTGTATTGTTTTTGTTTGTGTTGTTTAATATTTGCGCGAAAAACTTTATATCGTTTAAATTATTTAAATTAACGTAAACAAACTAATTATAAAATGAAATATTTAGTTAAAACGACATTATGACGTTTAATTAACATAATAGCCGTATATCGTTCAAATAACTTACATAATAAACGTATATCGTTAAAAATTAAATTTAAATACGTAAATTAAGTTTAAATAAAATAAATAACTAATATCGTTCAAATAATTCACTTCTTAAACGTATATCGTTAAAAATTATTTAAATACGTAAATTATGTTTAAATAAAATAAATTAATTCAAGACGGCCCGTACTGCCCGTACTGACCAGTACGGGCCGTATCAGGGTATAGCAAAATGGTTGACACCCAAAATGGCTTGGAAAAATAAGCTTGAGCCAAGACGGGCCGTACTGACCTGTATGGCCCGTCCAAAAGAATGTTTCACTGATTTCAAGGAATTCTCTAGAATGTTTGTCTGTACTTAATACGGACCGTACTGGCCAGTACGGCCCGTCTTGGCCCACAGGGGTGTTAAAATAAAAAAGTGGGGTGTCTAAATAAAAGAGCCCTTCCTTTAAATTAAGATATATTTATTTACATGTAGAGGTGTAAACAACTCAAATCTTTCTTTAGTTAGTTGATATGATTACCAATGATGTTTTGTCCTAGAGGTAATATGGAGGTATGAGGGAAGTGATAGAAGACCCAGGTCATGGGTTCGATTCTTGATCCCACCCGGTTTTACCGGTCTTTCATCGTCGTGCTTTTGGGCAGGTGCTTGGGTCGGGTTTCCCCCGGGAATTGGTGGCTGGTGGGCTAGGGGCTCCGTCCGTCTGGACTAGTGGCCAGCTTGGACATCCTTTAGCCATTGGAGACCGCGTACGGAATACCCGGCAGTTGATTA
Source organism: Mikania micrantha (assembly GCA_009363875.1). Classification (NCBI taxonomy): domain Eukaryota; kingdom Viridiplantae; phylum Streptophyta; class Magnoliopsida; order Asterales; family Asteraceae; genus Mikania; species Mikania micrantha. Next base: position 72,771,054 of record CM018680.1, on the reverse strand, counting down.
GTTGGTCGTTCAAACAAAAAAATTTAGTTGATATCATTATGTCACACCCCAAATTTCAACTAACGGAATCATACCGTTTAGGGCGTGACAAACCAGGATCTCAGTCATTAGACACAACGAAAGACCTCTATATGATTTTCAAACATAATTTTGGTCTAAACTGTAATATCAAAGTTTCAAAGTTTGCGGAAGCGTTTTAAAACAAAAACAATCGTAATGGTTTGTAAAATGTAAATTACAAATCAAAGTCTTAAATATCCAAATTCAAAACACAAGACTTTAAAATATATGCATGCGACTCCATTTCCTAGTCCATGCTTGTCCTTACTTGTGCTTTTAGTGTCCTGAGAAAACATGTAAATCAAGTCAACACAAAGGTTCGTGCATACTGTGACAACCAGTACCAGACCGTCCGGCAAGTCCGTATGGTGTGTGTACTTTCACCATTTATTGTGTGCAAATACAGTGCGTAAACAGTTGTGTGACAACAGAACTTAGAAAACAAAGCACAGTTGTATGTGTTTAACTGAAAACTTAAATACAGTAAATACAACAACTCAAGAGAAACGACAGTGTACAAGTGAACAACGAAAACAAGTCGGTTGCGATCTGATATCCATAGATGACAGGAATCAGATGACCGATAAATCAGTATGAAAACAATGTGAAAACATGAGGTTAGTTGAGTCCGTCAGTGAGGAAACATAACTTAAAACAATATTGCAGTGTCGTTTCAGAATAACGAACTAACAGTGTGTTTGCGTGGGTGACGATTCACACAAACATATCTGTGAGATTAACGTTCTGAAAGATGACTGGGAAGTAGAAAACAAAAGTCAGAAAGCCAAACCATCGACGTGTTCGTTCGAATGACGATTCGAACGAATACGAGCGATGGTGACGTGATCTGACGAAACGAAAACGAATTTCGACACGAACGATCATAAATTAATAAAATAAAATAAGTAATATTTTACAGTTTTGAAACTCATCAAAATAATTAGAATCATTCTTTTAATTAAAACACTTAAATTACGCGTTTAAATTCCGGAAACGCAACGAAAACGCAAACCGAGCAACCGAAACGAACCCGAACATCCCGGGGTATAAAAAGACTAAATGAAGGGAATTTCTTTCATTTTTCTCAACTCACTCTCTCTCTAAAACAACTATCCCGTCCATTTCTCTCTCTATAAGAAAAACCACCATTAACAAGCATCCAAGGTCCATAACTCCTTCATTTCTCAACGAAATTCGATGATTCTTGAAGCCACGTGAAGCTCTTGAGGTCCTCTACATAGAAGTACAACCAATCTGGAGTTTCATCCAGCCAAATTCGAGGTATAGAACGTGTAAAATCTGGAAAAGTAGGGTTTCTTTGGGTGTATTGGTCGATCCTCACTCTAGCCGGACCTAAGCCCACTCTCGCACCATCTACACCTTCGAGAAACCACTTTGGTGCAACACTTGCAAGGTCACAGCCCTACCCCAACTCGAGTTCGATGGGGAGATGTTGCTGAAGCAGGTTCGTGAGAAAAAGCCATGACCGAACCCTTCCGAGCCGAACCTGTGGGCGTCATCTTCAGGGCCGAACCTTCGAGGTTGCTGCGAACCACTTGGCTACCGAACCAGTTGGGGTCTCACGAACCCTCAAGGTGCCGAACCTGGGCTGCCTTTGCCGAATCAGTGCATCATGCGAACCTTTCTACACCACCGAACCCATCCGCGAACCTTTGGCCAAATACTAGACGAACCCATGCAATGTTCACGAACCCACACGTCTCCCGAACCCCATGCAGATGCAACGAACCGTGCTCATGATGGACGAACCTGTGGGTTTTCACGAACCCTAGAACCACATGGTGGCGAACCTTCTATGAATGAACCATCTAACAGGGCGAACCTCAGGCGAACCCATGACGGTGAACGAACCTTCTTGCATGGCCAGCCCTACGAACCCATAAGTAAAATGAAGTGGTCGAACCTTGAGTCACCTGGGCCGAACCTTGCTGCCTGGAATACGTACATAAGTGCCAAACCTTTGCTTTAGCCACGAACCCTTGGGACATCACCGAACCCTTGTGCGCACGGCCGAACCTTGCTAACAGGTTCGCTGACCTAGTTGGCCTTCGGTTGTAATATTCCACGAACCATGTTCTACTCGGCCAACCCATATTATGCAGCCCGTGTATACATATACGGCCCATCCCTTTATTCCTTAATCAAGTTGATTAGCCCATAACAGTTTACCGAGCCCATAAAACACACTTGGCCTAATCCCAATTAGAAAGATCATTCGGCCCAACAAATTGATACTCGGCCCATGTGTAGCTACTCGGCCCAACATCCCTTAACCGGCCCATTTCGGCCCATGAGGTGGGTTGGGTTGATAAAACTAAAGTATGGTATTGGGAAATAATGTGTAAAACAAATGGTGAAATAATAAAAACAAGTTAAGGTACAAAATGTTGAAGATATAAATCTTTAATATAAAAACCTAAGTTTTAGGACATTGAATCACATTGGGCACCATCAAAATAACCAAGTCTAATAATCTTAACTTGGTTGGGTTAAGTGTTATCAAAATTAGTTGTTGGTGCATTGGGCCGAGTGATGATCAAGGCTATCAAGTGACGATCAAATTAGGGTTAACACACATACACACACAAATTATAATAATGGATACTTATGAGTCAAATACAACGTGAAATCAATACAGGATCGTGAAAACTACCACGAGTACAGACAAGAGCGCGTGCAATTCTTTATTTAAGCTAAGTCAACCCTACAACAACAAGGTGAGTTCATATGCCCCTTTTCTAATCTTTACTGATTTCAAAGCTCAGGGCTGAGAAACATGCTAAACTTTTATTTACTTAAAAGTTTCCATTAACATATTGCTTATATCATGATTTAGATAATAATTGTTTATCTTTATTATCGTTTATCATTACATGCTTGCTTGTTTGATTTTATCATACCTGAGATAGCTAGGAAGATACATGCCATTATAGCTTCCTGACACATTTATGCACTAGAATAATACAAGTTGTTAAGAATATATCTTACAACTGTTTATTGTTATTACACGATAGAACAACGGGGAAAACCAAGGGATAACATGCTGATAACAACTACAAACACCAAGAATGATAATCATGATAACGAAACTTCATGATAACGAGATCATTCACTCATTTCTAACATCGTGTCATAAGATTAGTTCTTATAACACTTTGTTAAAGTCACTAAGAACACTCCACATAGAGATAACAGTTGAGACAATTACTTGTGATATCGAGGAGGATATTATGAGCACACACAATCAGGATGGCATCCCCCCCATATACTATCATTATCTATTAAGACTCTATTTAGAGCACATCTTATAACCGTCAGAGGATGCCGGTTACACAACCATGGATCAGTTGGGTAGATCACGAACACTAATCACTAAGGCTTGGGGGTAATCTAATGAAATCACACCGGGCACGAGAGGTGCTATCATTTTAATTGATAACATTCATAAAATCTAGGGAACTTATTCATTCCAATAGATATTGTGGGAGGACATCTTACATGCCGAGCTGGTCAGTAATGACAGCTACTGTGACTATCATGTCTCAAACTAGGGATCATGCGTATAACATTTCACATACCGGGCTGGTCAGGGACGACAACTACTGGGACTATTATGTCCCAATCTAGATATCGATTATGATATCTTACATACCGGACTGGTTAGTACTGACAGTCACAGAGACTACAAGGTCTCGCTCTAGATATCGAGTATGATATCTTACACACCGGGCTAATCCGTAAGGAATAGCTAACAGAGATAATTACGTCTCTTTATCAGTTATTTGGTTATTTACATGCCGGGCTAATCAGTAATGATTAGCTACAGAAACTATTAAGTTTCGCTCTGGATATCGAGTATGATATCTTACACACCGGGCTAATCCGTAAGGAAAAGCTAACAGAGACAATTACGTTTCTTTGTCAATTATTGGGTTATCTTACATGCCGGGCTAATCAGTAATGATTAGCTACATAAACTATTAAGTTTTGTTCTAGGTATCGAGGATGATATCTTACATGACGGGCTAATCCGTAAGGAATAGCTTACAGAGATAATTATATCTCTTTCTTTTTCATTGTTGGGATAATCATACCGGGGAAATCATGGGTGAAATGAAATGGGTATCCATCGTTATATTACAGGTAGTGTTAAATTCAGTTGAGCATGTGGTGGGATGGCGTCTGGGCTTGACCCTTTCGTATGCCCTATATATAAGCATGCTTGGCTGGATGAGACATTATCTGTAAATATAACCATGGAGAGGACATTGTGTGAAACATTGTGAACATGACTGACATAAATTCAATGGTTTTCAATTACTAAACTTATGAACTCACCAACCTAGTGTTGACTTTGTTTAAATGCATGTTTTCTCAGGTGACGAACAGGTTTAGTCATCAGACATCAAGAACATAGCTAGTGGACTTTAGAAGACCTAGCTACATTTTGTGTGTCGTGCATATTTTGGATTAACAAAACAATGAATCATCTTTTGTATATCTTGTACAGATACAAGATATAAACTCATTGATTCTTGTGATTAGATTTACTTAGTTAAATTATGAGGAAACAATGTAATTTAACTTTGTAATTCTATTTCATGTCATATTAGCATTTCTCATTTGATTATCATGTGCTATGTAAACAATCTGATCATTTCAATTATCAAACGATATCGCGCCCCGGGAACCTTCCGCCCGACGGGAAAACCGATCCATTCCTGCCGGCTCGGGGTGTGACACATACACAGGTTTGCATAATCATAAATGTTTGAAACGAAATGTTTGCAAATAACATAATCACACATGCATAGTCATGATAGCTAGTCATTTGTACTATTTACATAAGCGGTCGACACTGAAGCTGACTGTTAGAATGTTGGTTGCCTTTCCACTATTGTCTAGCACAAACAATAGTAATGTTTGAATTGGCTAGTTAAACACTTGCGTAGACCTACAATCTACCAAGTGAGTTTTGTCAAACCCAATAGATCTATCTTCAACTACCACGCTTTGCACTACGACAAACTAAACGGTTCGATATGTAAGGACTTGTAATGCTATGTTCGTACTTATCGTAAATAGCTAACTCATGCAAGTGATATATATCTAAAAGTGTTTGTTTGCACATGTTTTCTCCCCCAAAACAGTAAAAGTAAAAAGGGGACGTGTACGCACCTTTGAATGCAGTAGAATGACCAGACACACGTGAAATCGCGTAGATAATCCTCTACGAAGAATCTGTGTTTTAACAATAACGTTGTGTTATTCGGGATGTCGTTTAATGTGTGAAATCACATACGTGTTAACACACGTATGTTAGATTTGTTAGAAACGTGTATACGTATTTACGTGTGTCTTTGAAATCGTTTAATTAAACCGTATAAGTATATATACGATTTTATTAAAATATGCTTAATTATACGCGATTATGGTTCCGGGTAAAAATATGAATTTTATCGTTTCAAGTTGTTCGTATTTTCGTTACGGTTCTAACGCAAGTTGAACGGATCGAATCGGAGTTAAAACGATAAAGTTATGTTTAAAATACAAAATTTTGTTAAAATTTCAAAACCCAATGGAGCCCCAGGTTCGAACCCGTGACCCTCCACTCTAAACCATACATCTGACCAACTGCTCTGCTTCCACTTTCGTTAATATCGTTAATATCTTCATGTTTAAATAGTTGTAAACACAACCTAGCCGGTTCCCTTTGTTTTACCCTCAACCGAATCAGCCAAGCTCCAAATAACCCGCAATTCGAACCCGATAGATCCCCGGACAATGGGGCTTTGTTTCTGAAGGTTCAAACGAGTATAGATGTGTGTTTATGTGATCTATTTCAACAAAATCATAGGGTTATTATTGTAACATCACTGTACCCTCAGTTGTCCGTACGTCCGTACATCCGTACGATTGTACTGTGACGACTGGAGATTTATTTATTATGAATGATTATGAAATTATTGATTGACATTACTGATATTATCACTGTTACTGGTATACATGATTATAATTTATTATACGCGTAAACCACGGGAAGTTTAGTTGTAATTCAACTAAACAGACCCGTAGTGTTTATCGCGGTTACTTATCACTGATAATGATGGATTATTGGTCTGAGAATGGATTGAGATGGAATTGGGAGTTTGTTTGAGTCTGGTTACTAAACGTAGTCAAGGACCCATGGTCATGGTTTATCGAAATAGCGGTGGGACGGTGGCTAGGGCAGTTGCGACTGACCCTTACATATGCCCTATATATATGCATATTTCGGTTTATCATGGATGTGTCAGTGACTTGGTTTAGTGGGTTTTGGTTTGGGAAATGATAATATTAAAGATGATTAATAATGAGAATTGAGTACGCGATGGTGAGGTTACGGATATCATTTAAACGAGAATATTAATTCAGAAATATTAACTTAATAATGTATTCGCGTGGGTGACGATTCACACGAATATAATTATTAAGAATAATATACTGAAACGATATTCCATAAATAATAAATCAAATCGAAATACGTTACGAGCATCGGATTCGCAAAGGTGACGATCTTTACGAATACGTACGCGAGTAACGCGTTTCGACGAGATAATTAAATATTATTAAACGGTATCAATCTAATAAATGAAAACTAAAAATATTTATTAGGAATCACAACCTAACTTAAAATAGAATAATTTAAATTATTAAATAAATGACTTAGCGATGATTAAACGAAAATCGTTTTAAGAAAACAATAATATTTAAATAAAATCATGTTAATAAAGATGAGAATTTATTATCTTAATGTTTTAAGGTTTAAATATATTATACAATTAAAAAACCGAACATTTAATTACATTTTATCGCGATAAAAACGAGGTCGAGCACGTGGGGATGGCACGGTGTATAAAAGATGGAAATTCTTCCATCTCTTTCATTTTCACCTACATCTTTCTCTCTCTACCCTCCAATTCACGCCACTTTCTCTCTCAAGAACTTCTCTCTAGCTTTTCTTCTTCATTTCTCAACGAAACTTCAAGATCTTGGAGTCTAAACGACCGGGGAATCAAGAGGAACACGAAGATACCAAGAAGGCTATCATTTGCTCACGATTTGAAGGTAAGAAACCCAGTTTTCTTTTCGGTTTTGGTTTGAAAAAAACCTAATCGGGTTTAGCCATCATATAGCATAATAATTTTGAGTTGTAATGTTATAATCGAGTTAAGGCCTTGTAGAAACTTTAAACGAGTTGTAGGAAAAAGCATGGAAACCATGAATGGCTTGGAATCGTCAGAGGTGAAGATGGCTGGCTCGTGAGCATACAGGTTCGCTGCCCAGGGTTTCCTGGCCGAACCATAGGGGGGGCTAGCGAACCCATGGGGTGGCAGTAAGCCACGAACCATCAGGGACGAACCCTAAGCAGTTTTAGTCCACGAACCCTCCTTCATCTAGACGAACCCAGGGTGAACCAGCGAACCCTGGGATCCACCTGACCACGAACCCTCACGAATTCACATAGGCTGCCGAACCACTCTGGTCACCGAACCCTCAACATGGCCGGATCGTGGGGGCTGCGAACCTAAGTGCTGACCAACTGGGCCGAACCCTAGCCGCTTCAGGAGCCGAACCCTTGATTTGTTCGAGCCTTAGACGAACCCTCTTTCAATAGGTTCGACGAACCTGGTCTGATCTGGTAGGGGGTTCGCTGCCCATGAGGAATACAAACTAGTTTTTCAATTAATTGGGAGATTAAGGTTAAGTAAATTACATAAATTATAAACATATAGGTGGGTTTATAAACATGCATGCATGAGGATGTTAGCCACCACCTTTTCTTAATGAGATAAACAATGAAATTTTTATATAATGAGAAATCATTATGAAAACCATGTATACATAGATTCTTTTAAATCATGAGATTGATATATTTTTATTTACATATTTATTAAATTAAGGTGGCAAATAAATTGATCATGCATGTAATTGATAATGAGTTATGATCAAGATTATCATTTTGGAATAACTATAATAAGGAATCACACATAAGATAAACTAATTGGCTACTATTGCTAATTAATTTAACCCACAAGTTTAACCATAGATTAATAGAAATTAATTATAAGATGTATAACATCTCGTGTTAAAATTAGGCAAAATAAACTAAGTTAATGAGATGTTATTGGGTTAAGTAAACCTAATACACACTGAACTGTGATGAAACATATATACTTATAAACGAAAATACGCGATAATTACAGATCGTTGAGTTACTACGGGTTATATACGCGAGCGCGCATAACACGAGAACACAAATTCTAAGGACTTCAGGTGAGTTCTCATAACCTCCCTTTCTTTAAACTGTTTCGTTTTAAAACTCGGAGGTGAAGCATGTATACCAAATTTAAATATTATTTGATAACTCAAGGTTAATACCTGTTTATCAATATGATATTCACGATATAAGATTATTAACTGTTATGGATTGTCTCTTATTATATTATATCCATGTAAACATTGTTATTGACTCCGGTCAATAACAAAGATTACAAGTATAGTCACAAACCCCGAGAATCATCGCTCTTAACTTCGGTTAATTGCTTTGACATCGTGTATTGTCACGTGGATGATTTCCACATCTGTGAGTCATTGCCTTTGACTTCGGTTAATTGCTTTGACTTCATGTATTGTCACGTGGTTAGCGACCACTCCATGATTCATGTATCTAACTTATGTTAAATACATAAGGAATCATGTATAGTCACGAACATTGATTGAGAATATGATTGATTGAGTTTGGTTGATTTGTTGTGGATTGATTGCCTATATTTGATTATGATTATTTGTGATTGACTATGATTGATTTGGTTATGTGGTTATGTGATTGTGTATATGTTTGGCTGTTGAATTGATGGATGTGTGTTGGATTATCTCATACAGGTATTCATATGGATTTTCTCAAGAAGATCATAAGTTTTATACTCGTTTTAAACAAAGCATTTTATAAAACCATTTTAAGTATAAATTTTCAAACTCATTTTTACTAAAACATTTTTAAATATAAAAACTTATGATTACTCACCAACTACTTTTGTAGTTGACACTTGATTTTCTTACATGTTTCAGGTGATGGAGACAAGTAGGAATGAAGAGAGGATCTCTTCTATTTTGGACATCATCATCATATAGGATCTTGGACTTAGTTAATTAACTAAATTTCTGGCGATTAGAGTTTAGTTAGTTTAACTAAATCTTTTGTGTATTTGATGTACTTGATTCATGATGAACATGATTTTTGTGTAATTATTTTGGTTGAGTAAATGATATATGATGATTTGATTTAGATGCCCACGAGCTTTTGAACAATCTACACATCCCTCGTGGCATCCCGATGATTCCGCCGTCAGTCGGGGTGTTACAGATTGGTATCAGAGCCTGGGTTATAGGGAATTAGGTTACTAGAAATGGTTGACCTAGTCTATAACCGTAGGATACCCTAGTATGAATAAAGTCATACACTAGTTAGTATATTCAGGATTTCATGCTTATGTGTTTATTACATGTTAATTGAAACCCTGCTATACATCTGATATAAATATGCTGATTATAAATTCCTTGCTTACGTGTGCCCTAATGATTCGATAAGGACATGCACGTGGTGTATCGTAAAGGTGGTGGGACGTTGGCTAGGGCAGTTGCGACTGACCCTTACATATGCCCTATATATATACCATTTACGGTACATTAGGTGGATGTCAGTACTGAAGAATGTGGGAACTACCCGTTTGGGAAATTATTTGCTTAGGAACTTAATTGTTTATGAATTGCTTGCCTTAGGAAATATTTGTTTGAGCTATAAACTCTAGACAAGGACACACTCGTAGTATACTACAAAGGTGGTGGGACGGTGGCTGGGGCAGTTGCGACTGACCCCTACATATGCCCTATACATATACCATTTGTAGTATATTGGGGGTCTGTCAGTGTCAGGAACTTAGGATATTATTAGGAATTTTTATGAGATGGATGTTGATGGTCTGTTGGTTAAGGTTGGTTTGGATTGACACTTTGGATGATCACACTTGATAAACACTTATAAATTCCATTATAAAAACATACGGATTGGACACGTAGGGTGCATAGGACTAATGAACGATAATGAGCGATTAGTGATGTGATATGGACTTGGGTGATGATATAGACACTTGATGATAATATAAACGTATAGTGATGATACTAACACTTAGTGATGGTATGGACACTTGATGAGAATAAACTATAGGGAGGATATGAACACTTAGTGACAATAAGAGCACTTCGTGATGATATGAACCCTTAATGATGATTATCTACACTGGGATTGATATGGGTTTTAGTGAACTTATACAATTGGGGGAAACTTAAAGTCAGGTGAACTTAGACATTAGGTGAACTTAGAAATAGGCGAGCCTACATGTCAGGTGAACTTAGACATTAGGCAAACCTAATTGTTCAAGGACACTAGTGATCACTTCACTCAAAATTATCCTATTTAGGATAAGGTTTGTGAAGTGAGATTATGGTGAAGTACATGACACACTCTACACACTAGCAAGGGCATAATCGTGGTGCAATGGAACGGTGGTGGGACGGTGTAGGGGAGATTGCGATCTACCTCTGCATATGCCCTATATATAAGCTTGTTGCATTGCATTGGGAGGTTGTCAGTGTTAGTATAGAGTGAAGAATGTATAGGATCTAGGAAATAGTTAGCTAACACTAGTTATGACCAACTAGGACACTTAGAATAATTATAGGCAAATTTATAGACATTATGAGTTTAAATAACAGATAGGAAATAAATATAGTTCCTATATGTAATCCTAACTGTTTAAAATAAACTCAATTGACCACTGTTTGTATGACTTACGTTGTAAACGGTAGTAACATGTTTCTAATTTCTCAGAAACATGCCGCCTCGCCGTCACAACGAAGATGACTCAAACAATGGGGATGCTAACAACAGTAATGCCAACTCCGGCATACAAGAGTTAGCCACACTTATTTCTGGATTGGTGAGCCAACTGACTCAGGCTAACCAGAACATTAACCAGAATCGAGGTGGTGCAAACCAGACAACTTGCACGTTCAAACACTTCAATTCCTGCAATCCCCTGAAATTCACGGGTGCTGAATCGGCCACTGGTCTGCTGCAGTGGTTCGAGAGTATGGAGAACACCTTCATCAACAGCGAATGTCCCGAGAATCTGAAAGTTCGCTATGCCACAAGTGTTTTCCAAAAGAGAGCACTAACTTGGTGGAATGGGGAAAAGCGAACTAGGGGAGTGGATGCTGCCTTAGCACTGACATGGACAGAGGTCAAGACTCTGATGACCACTGAGTTCTGTCCTAGAAGCGAGATGAGGAAACTGGAGGCTGAGTTCTGGGAACTCAAGCAGGATAGCGGAGAGAATGTCATCTACAATACTCAGTTTCATGAGTATAGCTTGCTGGTACCTCACTTGGTGACACCCTTGGAAAGGGCGATTGAGAAGTATATCGGCGGGCTGCCGGTGCAGATTCAGGATACAGTCTATGGGAGCAATCCCAAAACACTTGAGGCTGCAATCCGGTTATCTGCAACTCTTACTGACAATCACGTGAAGAATGGAACTCTTACTCGAAAGGGATATAAGAAGACTGACACCAAGACTGCTGCAAAGGAAGTCAAAACTGAAGTCAAGTCTGAAGCTGCTAGCTCGTCCAAAAGCAGCAACAAGAAGAGAAAGAATAGGAATTTCATGGTAACTGTACCTGCTGCGAAGTTTGCGCAGCAATCATCAAACAATTCTGCTGCAAGAAATTACACTGGGAACACTCCCCAATGTAACACTTGCAGATATCATCATGCCCCTAACTTGCCGTGTCGCGTTTGCAACAACTGTGGCAAGTTCGGGCACTATGCAAACGTTTGTCGGAGTGCACCGCAAGCACAAAGGATGCAACAAGCACCGCTTGCACTACCAGCTCCTCAAAATCAACCTATTCCGGCTGTACCCATTCGCCAGATACCTCAAGCACAGGCAAGAGCCTGTTATGAATGTGGTGAAGTGGGTCATTTCAGGAATCAATGCCCAAAGTTGATCGGGAACAATCAGAGGGTGGCAAGAGGCCGGGCTTTCCAACTGAATGCTCCAGCTGCTCAAGCCAACCAGGATGTGGTCAACGGTACATTTCTGATCAACAACTCTTATGCATCTGTCTTATTTGATTCTGGTGCCGATAGGAGTTTCGTTTCATATGATTTTGAATGCTTGCTTGGTAGAACACGTACATACTTAGATAAACCGTTTAACGTGGATGTGGCTGACGGAAACACTATTGATATTGACACTATTATCGTTGGATGTACGGTGAACTTAAATGATCACGTTTTCCCAATTGATCTCATACCTATGCATCTTGGTAGCTTCGATGTTATCATAGGCATGGATTGGTTAGCCACCCACAGAGCGGAGATTGTTTGTCATGAGAAATATATTCGTATTCCATTACCTTCGGGTGAAACTTTGAGAATATTTGGAGAAACTGCTAGTAAAGGACTTAAGCTAATGTCTTGCACTAAAGCACACAAGTACCTTAGGAAGAAATGTATAGCATTCTTAGCTCATATTGTGGAGAAGAAAGAGAAAGGAAAGAAGATTGAAGATGTTCCAGTGATACGAGATTTTCCAGAAGTCTTCCCAGACGATTTACCGGGTCTTCCACCAGAACGTCAAGTTGAGTTCCGAATTGACTTAGTTCCTGGTGCGAACCCAGTCGCCAAAGCTCCTTATAGACTTGCGCCTTCGGAGTTGCAAGAATTGGCGAGTCAGCTGCAAGAACTTACCGATAAAGGGTTTATTCGCCCGAGCCATTCACCATGGGGTGCACCGGTCTTGTTTGTCAAGAAAAAGGACGGGTCATTCCGAATGTGCATCGATTATCGCGAATTGAACAAACTCACAATTAAGAATCGATACCCACTGCCGCGCATCGATGACCTCTTCGATCAGCTTCAGGGCTCGGCATGGTTTTCAAAGATCGATCTTAGATCTGGGTATCATCAGCTTCGCGTACATGATGATGATATTCCCAAGACAGCTTTTAGAACAAGATATGGCCACTATGAATTTCTGGTAATGCCTTTCGGTCTTACCAATGCACCTGCGGTTTTCATGGATCTCATGAACCGTGTTTGCAGGCCATACTTGGATAAATTTGTGATTGTATTCATTGATGATATTTTGATTTACTCAAAGACTAAGGAAGAACACGAGAAACACCTTAAGTTGGTTTTGGAGATCCTAAGAGAGGAGCGACTGTATGCCAAATTCTCTAAATGTGAATTCTGGCTTAAGGAAGTTCAATTCTTGGGGCACATAGTCAACGAGTATGGTGTACACGTAGATCCTGCAAAGATTGATGCTGTGAAGAATTGGAGTACACCGAAGACACCGACGGAGATTCGATCGTTTCTTGGACTTGCCGGTTATTATCGGCGGTTCATATCGAACTTCTCCAGGATTGCTGTCCCTCTCACTGCTTTGACTCAGAAGGATAGGCCATATGAGTGGGGACCAAAGCAAGAAGAGGCATTTCAGACCTTGAAGCAGAAACTTTGTGATGCTCCTGTTTTGACACTGCCTGATGGAAATGATGATTTTGTGGTTTATTGTGATGCATCCAACTTAGGTCTCGGTTGTGTTCTCATGCAACGGGGAAAGGTTGTGGCTTATGCATCAAGACAATTGAAGATTCACGAAAAGAACTACACCACACACGACTTGGAACTTGGCGCAGTCGTGTTTGCTTTGAAGATATGGAGACACTATCTTTATGGCACTAAGTGTGTAGTGTTCACTGATCATAAAAGCTTGCAACATATTCTCAATCAGAAAGAGCTCAACATGAGACAACGGAGATGGGTTGAACTGTTGAATGATTATGACTGTGAAATTCGCTACCATCCTGGTAAAGCGAATGTAGTAGCAGATGCGCTTAGTCGCAAAAGTCAAGTTCAGATCCATAGTGTCCGAGTGCACACTAACCTCCGTAATGATGTTCTCACAGCCCAACAACTCTCATTAGCTCAGGATAACTTGAAAAATGAGATGTCTTGCAGGGCTGAAATCTTATTGGAAACTAAAGATGATGGATTAATGTATTATTTGAATCGGTTGTGGATACCGAACAGGGGTGATCTGAGGATGCTGATTATGGATGAAGCTCATAAATCTCGTTACTCAATCCATCCGGGCTCTGATAAGATGTATCAAGACCTTAGGGGCTTGTATTGGTGGCCTGGAATGAAGAAGGATATTGCTGAATATGTGTCAAAGTGCCTTAACTGTGCCAAAGTCAAGGCAGAACATCAGCGACCTTCGGGATTGTTACTACAACCAGAAATACCGATGTGGAAGTGGGAGAATATCTCCATGGATTTCATTACTAAACTCCCACGAACCGCAAACGGTAAGGATAGTATCTGGGTGATTGTTGACAGATTGACCAAGTCGGCTCATTTCTTACCGATACGCGAAACTTACCCTGTGCGGAAGTTAGCTCGTATCTACATTGATGAGATCATTAGCCGACATGGTATTCCCTTAAGCATAATATCGGACCGTGATGCTCGTTTCACGGCACGATTTTGGGAATCACTTCATGAAGCATTTGGAACAAGACTGGATCTTAGCACTGCTTATCATCCTCAAACGGATGGTCAAACGGAGCGAACGATTCAGACATTGGAAGATATGTTAAGGGCTTGTGTCATCGATTTTGGTGGCAATTGGGATAGCCATCTACCATTGGTTGAGTTCTCGTATAACAACAGTTATCACGCGAGCATTGGTGTGGCGCCGTTCGAAGCTCTTTATGGCAGGAAATGTCGGTCACCTATTTGTTGGACCGAAGTCGGCGATTCGCAGATCACTGGTCCTGAGATTATTCAGGAAACGACTGACAAGATCCGCCAGATCCGTGACAATCTGTTAGCTGCTCGCAGTCGACAGAAAAGTTACGCGGATAAACGAAGAAAACCGTTGGAGTTTGAAGTGGGAGATATGGTATTGCTTAAAGTGTCGCCTTGGAAGGGCGTTGTTCGATTTGGGAAGAAGGGGAAGCTTGCTCCACGATACGTTGGCCCTTTTAAGATCCTTGAACGGATCGGGAAGGTTGCTTACAAATTGGAACTTCCTCCAGAACTTAGTAATGTGCATCCGACGTTTCACGTGTCCAATCTAAGAAAGTGCTTAGCTGATCAGGATCTTCAGGTACCACTCGATGACATCCGCATCGATGATACCATGCACTTCGTTGAAAAAACCAGTGGAGATAATGGATCGTGAGGTTAAACAGCTCAAACGCAGTAGAATTCCAATTGTCAAAGTACGTTGGGAATCGAAGCGGGGTCCAGAATTCACATGGGAGCGGGAAGATCAGATGAAGCTTAAGTACCCACATTTATTTACTACGGTCACTTCAAGTTGAATTTCGGGACGAAATTCCTTTAACTAGGGGAGACTGTAACATCACTGTACCCTCAGTTGTCCGTACGTCCGTACATCCGTACGATTGTACTGTGACGACTGGAGATTTATTTATTATGAATGATTATGAAATTATTGATTGACATTACTGATATTATCACTGTTACTGGTATACATGATTATAATTTATTATACGCGTAAACCACGGGAAGTTTAGTTGTAATTCAACTAAACAGACCCGTAGTGTTTATCGCGGTTACTTATCACTGATAATGATGGATTATTGGTCTGAGAATGGATTGAGATGGAATTGGGAGTTTGTTTGAGTCTGGTTACTAAACGTAGTCAAGGACCCATGGTCATGGTTTATCGAAATAGCGGTGGGACGGTGGCTAGGGCAGTTGCGACTGACCCTTACATATGCCCTATATATATGCATATTTCGGTTTATCATGGATGTGTCAGTGACTTGGTTTAGTGGGTTTTGGTTTGGGAAATGATAATATTAAAGATGATTAATAATGAGAATTGAGTACGCGATGGTGAGGTTACGGATATCATTTAAACGAGAATATTAATTCAGAAATATTAACTTAATAATGTATTCGCGTGGGTGACGATTCACACGAATATAATTATTAAGAATAATATACTGAAACGATATTCCATAAATAATAAATCAAATCGAAATACGTTACGAGCATCGGATTCGCAAAGGTGACGATCTTTACGAATACGTACGCGAGTAACGCGTTTCGACGAGATAATTAAATATTATTAAACGGTATCAATCTAATAAATGAAAACTAAAAATATTTATTAGGAATCACAACCTAACTTAAAATAGAATAATTTAAATTATTAAATAAATGACTTAGCGATGATTAAACGAAAATCGTTTTAAGAAAACAATAATATTTAAATAAAATCATGTTAATAAAGATGAGAATTTATTATCTTAATGTTTTAAGGTTTAAATATATTATACAATTAAAAAACCGAACATTTAATTACATTTTATCGCGATAAAAACGAGGTCGAGCACGTGGGGATGGCACGGTGTATAAAAGATGGAAATTCTTCCATCTCTTTCATTTTCACCTACATCTTTCTCTCTCTACCCTCCAATTCACGCCACTTTCTCTCTCAAGAACTTCTCTCTAGCTTTTCTTCTTCATTTCTCAACGAAACTTCAAGATCTTGGAGTCTAAACGACCGGGGAATCAAGAGGAACACGAAGATACCAAGAAGGCTATCATTTGCTCACGATTTGAAGGTAAGAAACCCAGTTTTCTTTTCGGTTTTGGTTTGAAAAAAACCTAATCGGGTTTAGCCATCATATAGCATAATAATTTTGAGTTGTAATGTTATAATCGAGTTAAGGCCTTGTAGAAACTTTAAACGAGTTGTAGGAAAAAGCATGGAAACCATGAATGGCTTGGAATCGTCAGAGGTGAAGATGGCTGGCTCGTGAGCATACAGGTTCGCTGCCCAGGGTTTCCTGGCCGAACCATAGGGGGGGCTAGCGAACCCATGGGGTGGCAGTAAGCCACGAACCATCAGGGACGAACCCTAAGCAGTTTTAGTCCACGAACCCTCCTTCATCTAGACGAACCCAGGGTGAACCAGCGAACCCTGGGATCCACCTGACCACGAACCCTCACGAATTCACATAGGCTGCCGAACCACTCTGGTCACCGAACCCTCAACATGGCCGGATCGTGGGGGCTGCGAACCTAAGTGCTGACCAACTGGGCCGAACCCTAGCCGCTTCAGGAGCCGAACCCTTGATTTGTTCGAGCCTTAGACGAACCCTCTTTCAATAGGTTCGACGAACCTGGTCTGATCTGGTAGGGGGTTCGCTGCCCATGAGGAATACAAACTAGTTTTTCAATTAATTGGGAGATTAAGGTTAAGTAAATTACATAAATTATAAACATATAGGTGGGTTTATAAACATGCATGCATGAGGATGTTAGCCACCACCTTTTCTTAATGAGATAAACAATGAAATTTTTATATAATGAGAAATCATTATGAAAACCATGTATACATAGATTCTTTTAAATCATGAGATTGATATATTTTTATTTACATATTTATTAAATTAAGGTGGCAAATAAATTGATCATGCATGTAATTGATAATGAGTTATGATCAAGATTATCATTTTGGAATAACTATAATAAGGAATCACACATAAGATAAACTAATTGGCTACTATTGCTAATTAATTTAACCCACAAGTTTAACCATAGATTAATAGAAATTAATTATAAGATGTATAACATCTCGTGTTAAAATTAGGCAAAATAAACTAAGTTAATGAGATGTTATTGGGTTAAGTAAACCTAATACACACTGAACTGTGATGAAACATATATACTTATAAACGAAAATACGCGATAATTACAGATCGTTGAGTTACTACGGGTTATATACGCGAGCGCGCATAACACGAGAACACAAATTCTAAGGACTTCAGGTGAGTTCTCATAACCTCCCTTTCTTTAAACTGTTTCGTTTTAAAACTCGGAGGTGAAGCATGTATACCAAATTTAAATATTATTTGATAACTCAAGGTTAATACCTGTTTATCAATATGAAATTCACGATATAAGATTATTAACTGTTATGGATTGTCTCTTATTATATTATATCCATGTAAACATTGTTATTGACTCCGGTCAATAACAAAGATTACAAGTATAGTCACAAACCCCGAGAATCATCGCTCTTAACTTCGGTTAATTGCTTTGACATCGTGTATTGTCACGTGGATGATTTCCACATCTGTGAGTCATTGCCTTTGACTTCGGTTAATTGCTTTGACTTCATGTATTGTCACGTGGTTAGCGACCACTCCATGATTCATGTATCTAACTTATGTTAAATACATAAGGAATCATGTATAGTCACGAACATTGATTGAGAATATGATTGATTGAGTTTGGTTGATTTGTTGTGGATTGATTGCCTATATTTGATTATGATTATTTGTGATTGACTATGATTGATTTGGTTATGTGGTTATGTGATTGTGTATATGTTTGGCTGTTGAATTGATGGATGTGTGTTGGATTATCTCATACAGGTATTCATATGGATTTTCTCAAGAAGATCATAAGTTTTATACTCGTTTTAAACAAAGCATTTTATAAAACCATTTTAAGTATAAATTTTCAAACTCATTTTTACTAAAACATTTTTAAATATAAAAACTTATGATTACTCACCAACTACTTTTGTAGTTGACACTTGATTTTCTTACATGTTTCAGGTGATGGAGACAAGTAGGAATGAAGAGAGGATCTCTTCTATTTTGGACATCATCATCATATAGGATCTTGGACTTAGTTAATTAACTAAATTTCTGGCGATTAGAGTTTAGTTAGTTTAACTAAATCTTTTGTGTATTTGATGTACTTGATTCATGATGAACATGATTTTTGTGTAATTATTTTGGTTGAGTAAATGATATATGATGATTTGATTTAGATGCCCACGAGCTTTTGAACAATCTACACATCCCTCGTGGCATCCCGATGATTCCGCCGTCGGTCGGGGTGTTACAATTATGACCTAACCCGTTTCGAACCAAGACACATTCCCCATTGATTCAAATTGGCTAAATTCGATAACATCAAGCTGTAATTCCATGGGGTTTTCACTGAAACATGATTTTCGAAGCTATCAGAAATGTTTAATTTGATTTTGATGTTCACTAAGAACAAAAACCCCAAAACGTTTTAACCATCAGACCCTAGAACTTGAAATTATAATATTTGTTGTTATTTGATGAAATTGCCATAGGATTTTCCTTAAAAGGATAATTTCGAAACTCTCTGTTAGTTTTAATTCAAGTTTTATACTCATTAGAGTAGAAACCCCCAAATCGTTTTTATCTAAGAACCCTAGAATTAAAAATCATTTAATTCGTTACTGTAACATCAATTTAACTTAGGGTTATTGTTAGTAGAGATTTTCTGAAACTATTAGTATCATTTAATTTAATTTTCAAACTTATTTAGATCGAAATCCCCAAAACGTATTCTAGAATGAACCCTAGAATTAGAACTTTATCAATTCGATGTTTTTAAACGAAATTGTCATAGGAATTTGCTTGATCGGAACCTTCTGAAACTTTCTATGTATTTTAATTTGATTATAGATTTCGTTTGTGTTGAAAACCCCAAATCCTCCAAACCGAAGAACCCTAGAACCCGAACACATGAAATTCGTGATTTTCTGGTTCCATTTCGTTGTCGGTTTGCTTAGACATGATAGAACAAACGTGTAGGTGTTGGTAATTACCTGGTTTGCCTTCGAATTGACGTATCTCGACTAGAAGCTTGTGGTTCGGCCGCCCTCGATCCAATTCTTCTGCCCAGAGTTCCCTGCTGCGAATTGTTGTATGGAGAATATCCTAAGGGTGCCGATTCTACTCTCTGTATGTTTAATTTGCCGTATTGAAGTCGAATTACATGGTTTGAGTATTGATTAGCTACGGTTTCGACTATTGAGTATGATTTGAGTTAATTTCGATCATTACTAATCTTAATAACGTATGATAACTGTTAATGATTATTAGTATGAGTTATTGAAAGGTTTAATTCGATCAATTTCATTGAATTAATGTGAATTTCGGTTTCCATCAAGATTATACACGAAATTTGACTTCCAAAAGTCAAATTCTCTAATTTGTTGATATTACACATATAATCCTTGTAGTTCTAATGTTTCAATACCCATTTTGTTCACTTTTAATCCTTCTATTTTGATTTCGTATAATTTCTGTTAACTTTCGGTTAACGGGGTTAATCCGAAAATGCCGGTTTGTCACACATTACATTAAAAAAATCAAATCAAATCAAATCAAATTGAGGTTATATGCTAACTTAGCCAAACACAATTACATATCTCAAGATTTATAAATTAGGCTTGATTCAACTTACAAGCTTGAACAAGTTTATTATATAAATTTCTACTAATTATTAAGTAAGCGACGTGTTATTTTGTGGTGTCAGGGTTGGCCTAAGCATTTTGCGGGCTTAAAGCGACTGATAAAATTAGGCATTTTTATTAAATAAATATTTTGTTTTCAATTCTAATAAATGTTGATAGCGTACTTAACATAATATTATTTTGATAATAACATAACAAATATCTAATTAGCTAATGGAAACAAAAGCAACAAAATTATATTGGATATACATCAAAAGGTGTAACTAAAAAAATGATAATGTATTATTATCATATCAACTAAAATTGAGATTTTAACAAAACATATAGTCATAAACATTTTTGGTAGCCTATATGCAATAAACATTCAAAAAATAAAATTAGCTTTTAATAAAAGTGAAGAATTTAAAAACCAAATAAATCAATTGGTATCAAAATATCAAATTAATAAATAAATAACAACAAAAATAAAAAAGTTAAGAAAAAGAAACACGTAGAAAACTTAATCAAATACAATAAAAAATTTAAAATATCTTATTAATAAAGATGAAGATGCAACAAAAAAAGAGAATGTAAGAACCAAAAATACTTTAAAAGGTCAATTTTTAAATGGGTGAAAAAATTGATGAATTCGTGGTTATTTTTTTCCAAAGAAACTCAAAACTACCACACTATAAACTTATAAAGTATAAAATTGTTGTATTTTTTCACTCTGATTTTTCATTTTGGAAGAATTCAACAAAAATCCAACGTATATAAAAAATTTGCTAAGAAACAGGGCCATAAGATTTAAGGATCTCAAGCCCTAACTTTACTTTCTAAGTCTGTCAGATCACCCTTGTGTGGTGTTTTCTCATTTTGATTCTTTGAACTCTTTCTCATGTTAAATGAGAAATCATTTTTTATTGTTTTGTTCTCATGTTGAATAACAAAATTAAAAGAAATTTTAAATATTTAAAGTATAAATTTAACTGTAAATAATTATTATAAAATTAACTAATTATTATTTTATAAATTTTTTTGTTTAACTCACGTAATCCTTGAGATTTTTAAACTAGCATGTTTATGTGATCGATTCAAACTCACAAATATTTTTAAATATATGAGAACTTATATCAACCATTTTTATTTATGTGAGATCACATTTAGTTTCTTGTGTAACATTTACCACATAAAAGTATGCATCTATTTATTTTGTACCCAATAAAGGTTGGGTGACATATAAATATAATTTTTTCTTTAATTACTATATATACATTTACGAAATAAAATCATTAACATTAAATATTCGTTTTATAAGCCAATTTTGTTGCAGAACTGCTTCAATTATTTTTTTCAATTCAAAACCACGTCAAAAGGTTTTTAGAAATGCTCCAAAAGATTTTCTTATTAAATTTATAATTAGTTAAATATTCGATTTAGAAGCCTTTTTTGTTTTAGAACCATTTTTTTTCAAAACCACTTCAAAGGTTTTTACTTTTCAGAACAGATGCAAAAGATTTTTTATTCAAATTTACAATTAGTTAAATATTCGGTTAAGAAGCCGGTTTTGTTTTAGAACCGCTACAGAAGCATGCTTATTATTATTTTTAAACAGCTTCAAAAGGTTTTTATATCTGCATTTTGATATACGAGATCGTATATGCGTTATAATATTCAAATCGTGAAGGAATTCCCGCCGCGCGGAGTCACCCACTGGCCACTAGTTATACGAATGCGGATATCAATTAAAGAATGAGTGTAGCAATATACCAACTAAATTTTTGTGACGAAGATACCCATCGCTTCAGCTGTAACCTTAAACTCCTACACAACTTTTCCTCAACAAAAATAATACAAAGAGCCCTTCGTCGTTTAAAGAAAAAAAAATGTTTATATAATTGATAACTCGTTTGAGTTTAGAGACATTTTTTCATTTTCTTTATAATCACTTAAATTCTCATAAACATACACGAATACCGTATCTGATCTATACAAGTTACATAAACAATTCCTAACAATAAATAGTTTTTTATAATTATTTGGTGAAAAGATGTTTCCTAAACATAATACATGCATATGACATTGCAGGAGTCATGATATTTCGCAAACGAACAAAAATAACCGCATAGCATGTAAAAAAGAAATTTAAAGTTTCAAATATTGCCTTTAATTTTGCAGGTTTTATGTAAATAACCAGCCTAAAACCTATGTCGTAAACATGTGAAAAAACAATAAAAAGGATATAAATATAATCTTATATATATGTCTTATTAAAAATGTACATATATTACATAGGATTATCACAATATAAAAATAATATCTAATAATCATAAAATTTTAGATATATAGAAATGAGAAGTCACTAAAAGTACAAATAAATTTGAAAACATATATTCTAATTAGGGCTGCCTTAATCGTTTTGTATGTTAAGTGGAATATAATTGTGGAATTAAAATTCGTGATACTTTTGATTTGCACTTGAGACGTGATTAAAATTTGGGGCCCAAATGATAAATCCTGATCCGGAAAGTCGTTTTTAGTTTTCATAAGACAAACTCCACAGCGAATTACAAGACTATTACTTATAAACATAACAAAGACGTGCTTCTAGCCTAACGGTATTGTAATGAAAGGGAGAAGCTGCGCCTCATTGAGATCAGGGGTTCAAAACTGAGCAGGGGAAAGGGTTTACGGATTTATCTGGTTTCCGCTTATCTGATGGGTGAAGAGGTGACGACTAGGCCAGCCCTTGGATGTACGCCCGTTTAGGCTTAAATCAATTGTTTAGCCTGTAGCCGTTCAAAAAAAAATAAACATAACAAAGTTATACGCCTTTAATTAAAGCATTTTGTTTAAAAATAAAAGTTCATTCCATGTGAAAAATTTTACAAAATTACGAACTTCCAAATTTTGAGGGACGAAAACCCTTGTTTGAGTTTCTTTACCTATTGGGTCAACGTTGCTTCCTATTAACAAAACAACTGATAAGTTGTTTACTCAAAACAATTTTTTTAGAACGGCGGTTGATGTAACGGTAAGATCGTTGTCTCAGAATGCAGTAACTGATCAGTATCGAAACATCAGCCTTACACTCATGCTACAATTGCAGCGGTACATTTTTCAGTGGCATTAGAGAGTCTCCCCATGCTGAGATTGCAGCGGAGGCTCCATCCAACCATCTGACGGGCCAAGTTGGTTGGAGTCGAAAACTCATTAACCAACCGTTTCAGGGAAAAACCGAGCAGGAAGCTTTAACCTTGCCGCGTAAAACCCTTTTGGCTAGGACACAACGCCTGGTGATAGCCCGGGTCGCGCGTCATTGCCATGTCTCACAAATTTTGACAACATTGGGAATTGAGCCCACAACCTAAAATAAGAAGTGTAGGCATCATACCACCGCACCAAATCTTGCGGACAAATTGTTACTCAAAACAATTGACAAGTAGATCACATCTCTCATGACAACTAATGGGTAAATCATGTTGCTCAGAATAACTAATGGGTTTAAGACTGTCGAAAGTAAGCTAATTTTTTTTTTTTATAAATCTTATAGATATGTCTTATTAAATAATGTACATATATTATATAAAGCTATCATAATATAAAAAATAACACCTAATAATCATAAGTTTTTGAATATTATTTTATAAACAACATATAACACCTAATAATTATAAAAATCTAAATATTTTTTGTATACAATATTTGATGTTACATGATAAGAAACTTTAGCGACTTGAGAACACATTAAAAATGAAAAAATAAAATACAGAAAACATATATTTCTCTTAATAAAATAGTCGATCAGCTGTTTTTTCAAAACAACTTATAAGTAGATTAGATCTATCAAAATTCAAAACAACTATTGAGTTAGAAACTCAACCTTGTTTAATAGAAAATTTTACATATATCCATTCACTAAGAAATTTTATTACATATTTACGTAATTGTTAAAATAAATTAACAAATACAACTTGGTAAGTTAAATACGTTCTTTAACTCTCAAATTGAATTTTTTTTATTTTTTTATTTTTTTAAACATGATATTTTTTATAACAAGCTGTCTTTATTAGAACTTGAAGTCATAACTTTAATAATAGAAATAAAACTCACTTTAATGGTTTTAATATTTGCACTCAAATTCTCCCTCTTTCTATTTAGTATCATTTAATGCTGTAAGGCATCTTCCTTGGAAGAAAAGCATTCATTTATCATAAGTTCCAAATAAAAGATATATTTATACAAACCTCTTAATTATAAATTAAATGGAGTTGTTAATAAATCTATCTATATTAATAAATCAAAATAAAAAGTGCCACATGTCACTTTTCTAGACTATTCTTATAAAAATTTTCTCTCTTATCTCTCATATTAAATGTACCAATATTCAATAATAATAATATTAAATATTAAATATACTTTTATACATTTTTAAATTAAAAAAGATTTTTAAAGCATTAAAAATATATTAATTTGAGTACATTTTTTTAAAATCCAAATTATTATGAAATATAAAATATTCAATAATTGTTTTTTCAAAACGAAATATTCAAAAAACAAACTTTAATAAACTTAGTGTTTAAATAAATAATATTATTATTTTATTACTTGTGTATTAAACTATATAAACTATTAATCATATTATTATTGACTATTTAATTATTTGTTTATTTAACCTGTGTTATACACGGGTATTGACCTAGTTTAGTATATAGCAGGTTAAAACTTGTAATTTTTCTAAAATATTTATTTTAAGAAATATCATATATTTCTCATGTATTATTTATAAAAAATTAAGAAAAAACTTATGATGTAATCAAATTATTCATTAAATTAATTAAAATGTTTATTATTATATAAAATATTTATATATCATTAAATTATATAAATTTGTAATTTGTATGGGACTTATAAATTAAGACTGATGTTATTTTTATTTATTAGATATAAATATATAGATTTCTATGATTTTAAATATCTAAAATTTCATATAGTCCATGAAATATTGATGTAACTGATATGATATAGGAATCTCATTACACAAATAAAAAATCTTTAGAATAAGATACAAAAAATGAAACCAATTTATTTATAATTTTATTTTCTAATTAAATTGTCATTAATGCCTTAAGTATATTATATTACCGTTACACACATAATCCACATGAGTATTACCAAAATCCCGGCCAATACGATGTCGTATGGGGCTCTCATCTTCCCCACCCAACCACCTATATATATTCGCTCAATGAACACACACAGTTCACCATCTTCATATATCTCGCATGAGTATATTAGCTATGGCGGATTCTAGGGTTCATAAACTGCTGTTGTTGTGTGTTTTTGTAATTTTATCATCGACTGTATCGATCTCTTCTGCTTCTGAGGAGGAGAAAGAATATGTATTGACTTTGGATCACTCTAATTTTTCGGAGATCGTGTCCAAACACAATTTCATCGTCGTGGAATTCTACGCTCCTTGGTACATCTCTGTCTTATAATTTACACCGTGTTTCGATTGGTTCTGTTATGAAAACATTGAATTTATGTGTTATATGCATTTTGTTCATCTTTGATTGGATTAACCGGCAGTTTTCTAGTTAATCGATGTTTAAATTTTAATCGATTTGAAGTTCGTGATTTGAGGTTATCGTTTTCACTTTTTTTTGCATGTTGATTTAGAATTGTTAGTAGTTTTAAGCAACTGATCGAATCGAATGATCGATGTATTTGATCGAAGGTAGATTACATGATATTTACATGTCTGTATTTAAAGTGAAAACGGAGGCCAGATCATCGGTGAAAAGAAGAAACATGTTTAATCGGTTATGATTTGAATGACTTGTTGTAACGTATTCGTAACTTACTGAGCAGTTTTACTTTATTTTAATCTTTTACTTTTAATTAAATCAGTTTTTGTTTGCATAGCTTATTGCAATTCCGTTACGTTCCTAAATTGGGACTTTTGAAATTAACTTTATCAATTTATTGCGTGTTAACTATTAGAACTAGCTTTTCAGACACCATTTATATTCAAAATGTTCATTTATGGTTTACCTAACTGTTTTTTTTTCTCTTTTTTTTTTTTATATATTCTATTTCTCATGATTCATATATTGGTATGAGCACCAGTAGAAATCCTTGTGAGTTTTGAACTTACATTTATCCAATAACTTTTGATATAGCATGTTAGTAGTATCCGGCAAGAGTGTCAGGCTGCTGGGTTGTTAATGGGTTGGCAATTGTAAATGGATTATGTAGTGGTTTGAATATTTAAAATAATATTTTTATGCTAATCCGTTTATTAAAATTGTTCATAAGAAAATTGCATCCCCTAATCCATATGATTGAAAATGCTTAAATCTTAATATCATGTGAAAGTTACATTTTTTTTTAACTAATTGGCCAAATCTCTATGAAGTGTAGTTTGTTTCTTACATGTGTTGATGGCATGGTGCTATTTCTATTGACAGGTGTGGTCACTGTAAACATCTTGCTCCAGAGGTACCTATCTTATTTTCATGACAAGTTATTGCACCTTTGTATTTACTTAAAACTATAGTTGTCAATATTTTTACATATATTCTGAAAATGTGCAGTATGAAAAGGCAGCATCTGTGTTATCAACCAATGAACCTGCAATTGTTTTGGCTAAAGTTGATGCCGATGCCGAAGCAAACAAAGAACTTGCAGGGAAATATGAGGTTCAAGGATTTCCCACAATCAAAATCTTGAGAAACGGAGGCGAAAAAATACAAGAATATAATGGGCCTCGTGAAGCCGATGGTATAGTGACTTATTTGAAGAAACAAGTTGGTCCTGCTTCACCTGAAATCAAAACTAAAGAAGATGTAGAAAGGCTCATAGATGACAAAAAGATTTTTATTGTAGGCATTTTTAAAAGTTCTCTTTTTTCCTCATGATTTTATATACCTTTTAACAAGAAACTAAGTTTTAAAATTAACAATTATCATTGCAGCTAGGGATTTTCCCCAAATTTTCAGGGAAGGAATATGAGAATTTCATGATTTTAGCTGATAAATTGCGGTCTGACTATGATTTTGGTCATACTAGTAACGCGAAGCTCATCCCTCGTGGGGATTCATCGGTTACCAAACCAACTCTTAGGTTACTAAAGCCTTTTGATGAGCTTTTTGTTGATTCTCAGGTATCGATGATTTGATGTACATATTTATCTATATTATTCTATGCTTCTTTCTAACAATTATATAACATCTTGTGTGTATTTAATAAGAACTTTGAAGTTGAATCTATGGAGAAGTTTATTGATGAAGCTAGCATTCCTCTTGTGACACTTTTTGACCAAAGTGATGATAACCAACCATTTGTGAGCAAATACTTTAACAGCCCAGATTCAAAGGTACCATATTTTTTAAAGAAAACATATGATTCACTTATTATTAGTTTATTACAATATACAATTTCTTTGTAGTGACAGAATAAAGGGTTAATAATAAAATTTGTTTCTTTTCCCTAGGCTATGCTCTTCCTTAACTATGATCATGATAAGAAAGAACTATTCATGTCAACATACCATGAAGTTGCTGGATTGTACAAAGGAAAAGGACTGGTTTTCCTCATGGGTAATGTTCAAGATAGTGAACATATCTTGGAGGTAATCATTGTTTTCATATTCAAACGCTTACTTTTGATTTTAAATCACGTAATGAAGTACTTGTTAACTCGCAGTATTTTGGCCTTAAAAAAGATCAAACACCTGCCCTCGTGCTACAAGACAATAAGGGTGTCAAGTATGTTAGCCAAAATGTGCAAGCCGATCATATTGCTCCTTGGTTGAAGGACTTTACGGTATGTTTTGGTTTCCTGCCCTAGTCTATCATAAAGAACTGATTCTTCATGATTTTGTTATGAAAAATAGGAGGATGACCAACAGGTCAAAATAAATATTACAGGTTGGCTGTGTTGGGTCATGATGAGGAACACTTGTTGTCCTGACACTTATCAAAGTTTTTATGAGCATTTATCGTGTCAAATATGATTCCATGTAATTTATGTATTATTGTGCCAAAAACAAGAAATGATCTTTGGGTGAATTTTGACTGGATTAACTCGTTTTCATATTCTACCCATGTGACCTGTTAAAAAATAAACCATTAACTGAAAGGACCATTCGCAAGCAAATGTGTAAATTGTCACAACTATATATATACTAGGACAGTAGGATTCATAAAAGTTAAAAAATAAACCATTAACTGAATGGACCATTCGCAAGCAAATGTGTAAATTGTCACAACTATATATATACTAGGACAGTAGGATTCATAGAGCGTATACCAAATAAAATTGATAAAATATTTCTCCTTCCTTCAGGATGGAAAGTTAAAACCATATATGAAATCAGAGCCGATTCCTGAAACTAATGACGAGCCGGTGAAGGTGATTGTTTCCAAGAGCCTTAAAGACATGGTTTTGGAATCTAAAAAGAATGGCAAGTTTATAAAATTTTGGCTGAGAACACTTTTCTTATAAACTTATTATCCATTGATCTTACCATTTTTTATCTTGGTTTCACAGTTCTACTAGAGATATATGCACCATGGTGTGGACACTGCCAAAAACTGGCTCCAATCTTGGACGAAGTGGCTGTGTCATTTGAGAAGGATCCTAATATAGTAATTGCAAAATTAGTAAGTTCTCACAATTTCATCTTTTGTAGAGGTGGCAATATACAGGGATGGCTTGACTCGATGTTTATTAAAATAATCTATGACTTTAGGCCATTTGAAACAACCCAACTTATTGTTCTATTTTTTAAAATTAGCAGTATTTTCTTAATCTTTTTATCATTTATAATTTTAACCATTTACTATTTCAGTTACAAATGTCTTAGTTTAACGTTATTGGTTCCAAGTCATTGATAGTACACATTTGTTGTAGTGTAATCCTGTTTATCCTATTGAGATAAGGGTAAGGTTTGCGTTCATCCTATCCTCCCCATACTCTACTTCAATGAGATATGCGACCGAGTTCGTTTATTTGCAATACTGCAATCATATATTTTGGCATATGTTGTAGGATGGAACCAAAAACGACATTCCAGGTGACACATTTGATGTTAAAGGTTTTCCGGCTGTATACTTTAGATCTTCAGGTGGTAAACTTGTGGAATATGACGGAAACCGGACGAAGGAGGATTTGATTGAGTTCATTCAAAAGAACCGTGATGCCGGTTCCGAGTCAACTTCAGAATCTGTGAAAGATGAGCTTTGAGGAACTCGTGTGTTTTCTTTTTCCTGGTATGGTAGGTGCTTATGTAGTTTTAGACACCTAATTAAATGGCGGTTTTAAGCTTTGTAAGGTTTTAAGGTATGAGTTTACAAGAAAATAAGAAAGTTGAGTTTGTTACACTCTATTTTGGTATACCTCAAACTTCACAAACTTGATTAATGATATAAATCAATTGCACTTAACTTAGATCCCCACATGAACTTGGAAGTTTCATGTACCTTTGAGTTCAACGCTATACTGACCGAAAAAACTGCATCTTTACAAAACTCATACCAATCAGGGTTAACCATCGTTTGACAATGTACGACACTTTAACTTTCCTTGATGTAAGTAGGGTTGGTAAGCACCGGGTTAGACTTCAAACCGGTCAAACCCGACCGACCCAAAACACCTGTCTTTTGGTTGTCTACCATTAAAAGTTTGAAATGTTAACACAGAAACAAGTCCAAACCAAACCAAGGACAGCCACTTAGCCCACTTGTAGTTGCATTTTTTTATTTTACTAAGCCAAATCAGTTGTTCCACATCATTTGAGATGTGTTATGCATGAATCCTATTTTATTGAATTTAACCTTTTTCACTCTAATTCTTGTTTATATAGTTTCATGTGTCTACATAATGTTATTAAAGGATAATTATAGACGACGAATAGTAAATACAGTTTTTCCTTTTTCTCTATTTCCAAAAACGAATGTGGTCAAATATGGTCAAAACGGTTGACATATCACACACACACACATATAAATTTGAACAGCAAATTTTTCCTCCTTTGTTCACTATGGGATTAGAACTCTCAACCTATTTTGGTAAGAGCACCTTAAC
The DNA here is from genome assembly GCA_009363875.1 of Mikania micrantha. Lineage (NCBI taxonomy): Eukaryota > Viridiplantae > Streptophyta > Magnoliopsida > Asterales > Asteraceae > Mikania > Mikania micrantha. The sequence goes on along the minus strand of CM018680.1, from coordinate 72,740,440 downwards.
ACACCTTGATATCGTTGGAACAAATGCCCTTTTGGTTGACAAATATAAAAATCCTGGTAGCTATGATATCTAGCACTATATATTATGATTAGCATTTGAGTCTAGATAGTTGTTGGTTGTAAACCTTCATGTTTGTTTTAACAAGACATTAAGACCTTTACATTTTTTTTTTAAAATTTTAAACATCAATCTAGTCTAATCCTAATATAATATCATTATCTATTATAAAACTCGTAATATTCAATATCATGAGGGAAAAACGACTATATCAACATTTGAATACATTTGTAGGACGGAGGTGAGCCAAACTATTAACCAAATACTTGATCAAGTAGTCTATTAGGATTGTGTTCAAATAATAACCCACTCTTAATGCAATAACCCAGATAACTTTGTTAAGATGAAGCCAAATCTTGGATTTTATTTTTGAACATCATTGTAACACATTTAGAACGCTATGTTCTTTTATGAGTTTGTGAAAATTCATCACCGTTTGAGAGTTTATATCGTTGTAAGTTTTGGGCCTAAAACAGTTACAGTGCTGTAAATCAAAAACTTACAACGATGATATCTCTTAAACGATGATTAATTTTCACAAACTCATAAAATACTGGCTTAGCACAGAAAATACAAGATCTTCTATCAAAGCTGATGATATTGTAAAACTAGTTATCTTCTAGTAGAATAAAATGTTCACATATTAACTCTGTAACAATAAGAATAGCTGCACAAAAATAGTTTAACATAAACGACTTCACTAGTAGAAACAAGTTAATCACCAAAAATGACCTTTCAGTTTATACTGTATTATCCATATAAATCATGATCTTTGTAGAAATTATGCCATTAAACAAAACTATATCATACATAAAAAAAATAAAAACTTTAGTAGAAACAAAGCTTTAAGTATATTTAGACAAGAGCCAGATAAACTTTTAACTTCCATTATATTAGATTAATTGCAAAATAACATTTTTTTTTCGAACGGCCAACTAATCAACTGTCGGGTACTTCGTACGCGGCTCCCAATGGCTAAAGGATGTCCAAGCTGGCCACTAGTCCACCAGCCACCAATTCTCGGGGAAAACTCGACCCAAGCACTCGCCCAAAGGCACGACGGTGAAAAATCTTAAGTCAAGCTTGAGCATTAAAAGTAGAGTTAGAGACAAGATAGAACTCGAACTTAAGCTTGAGGTTCAGTAAATTATACAAGCCACATTCATATATCCCATATAATTACCATTCTTTATAATAGTATCCCATATAACTATGACAAGATAAATCCGAATCTTTATTTTGTTTTTTATTACACGTATATAACACTTCTTAGTTTATGTATTTGCGTAAATTCACGTGTAATTAATATTTAAAACAAATGTAAGTTTGTGTTACATTTTAGCAACACACAATTAATGTAACAAAAACTCGTGTAAAATCTTAAACGATTGTGAATTTGCATAAATACATAAAATAAGAAAGTATTATATATATAATAATGATAATAAAAAAAATAAAACCAAGATTTGGATTGATCTTGACATAGTTATACGGGTTACCATAATAAAGATGAATTCAGGGCCAACACAAATGGGCTAAGCAACCCAAGAAGGGCTTTGGGCACCCAAAAATATAGAGCCCTCATTTTTTAATGTTTTTTTCACATGTTATATGTAGTGGTGTTTTACTGTTTTTTTAGGTTGTGAGTTTTTTTAGCATGTGGGCTCTGAAAAAAATATAAGATACAACAAAGGGCCACATAAAACCTTTTTAATATTTAATTGAAAATTGTTTTTTATAAAAAATTGATTATAAACAATTTATTAAAAAAATTGCTTTTAAAAAAACTAAAAAAATAAATTTAATCTAACAATTTTTTACATGTAAATATAAACAATTTTTTTAATCCACCATATTTAAACTTTTCGTTTGTTATTGTCGGTCTAAAGCTCAGATAAAATGCGAATAATTTTCAACGTAACCATTAGTGAAGTACCCAAACTTTTATTCCGTTTAAGGTCTCAAAATGGTTGAGCCGGCATGGGTTGACAAAGGAACTCCTGCCTACACAATATATATATATATATATATATATATATATATATATATATATATTTGTGTGTGTGTGTGTGACAATTGCAGTTGAGAATTACGTCATCGATGACATGAGCACATTTGGTCGTTCTAGAAATCCATGTTGATTTGATGATTGTAATTATTACAGGTTGATAGTATGCGAAAAATGGTGAACGTGGGCGAAAACCGTGCGCGAAACGGAGTTACGGATTTTCCGGAATCGCGAAACGAAGATAAAATCAAAAATTTGACGAAAATGTGCTGGGGCGGTGCGCCCGGCGGCCCTTGAGTCGGCAAAATGAGATTAAATGGATCAGAACGCATGGGAATTGGCATTTTTATCTTCTTCTCGACTCTTTCTTGATCCCAGACGAAAAACCACATATCTAACACCTCAAATCTTCATTTCAAAGGTTTCTAAACATCCCGATCGCGCTACGGAACGTTTCTTCAAGCCCTGATCGTCGTTTTACGCTCAGAAATCTGTCATATCAGGTAATGGTTCGTTTTAACTTTCTAGCTTGATAATGACTTATTAGATCTTGATTTTGAACGTAATGATATAGTTAGGATTGTTGATTAGTGCCTAGATGATGGCTAGGATTGATTATAAACGAAGAACACGATGTTTTAACGGGTAGATCCTTGTTTTGATCCGTTGTAATGCCCGGTTTACATGAAATCATAACTAAGATTATAATGGTTTAAGCCATTTGATTATGACAATGTAGGTGATTAGTTTGATTAATCTTTGAAATGCAAGGTTAAATCCAAGTGTTTAAAACTAATCACAATCATTAACATACTCATTGGAACGATTATCTGATGTTTTTGATAACAGTCAGATTAGTATGTTAAACATGGTTATTAAACATATTATAATGCTACATTGTGATATTTCATGATATTTGGGTAATCAATAATAATGATTGATCATTTCTAAGCCATTAATCTATCTAGAAACTGTTGTAGCATTATAATCAACAACATTAACTATTTGGTTAATCAGAGATTATTCTGATTAATCAAGTGCGTCATCAACCTTGTGTTATGAACTTAATTCAATGTAGGTTCCTACATTATCATACATTGTATGATATAACTTTAAAATAACTAATTAAATACTAAATATCGGTTTGATGACTTTCAAAGCAATGTCTTTGACATTGAACATTCAGAAAGATCTAATCAGTAAGTTAAAACATAAATAACTCATTAAACATAAATAAATGCATAATTTCTCTATTACTATCAGTTGTGTGACATTCTGCTACTTCTGAGTTATCAGGTGAGTTTCGTACAACCTCTTTTCTTTTTAATCTTTTATAAATATCGGGGTAGCACTGTGGAACTTTTCAGAACTATATGATATGTATCACTGTTATCTGCGTGATTTCATGTGATTGTTGAGAACTTGTAGATTTCATGGGATTTGCCCTATAGAACATAACACTATTACATAACTTATAAGTCCTCATTTCTGAACTGTATCTAGTGAACCCATGTGAGGCCGAACAGAAAACAATGATAGTACTATCGGCTGCAACCCATTTGCCGGGAGCTGCAACGCCCCTTGGTGTAAATGTTTGTTATCTGTTTTTAGAAATTCTTAATATTGTGATAGACATTAAGACAACGAGGCATTAAAATGTTATCGACGGGTAGTATCTTATAGAACAAGAACATAACGTCCGAAAGGAACTAGATACGGGTCCCATGGTTATCTTGAACTGAACACTTTGAGAACTTACATATCATATCATATCATATTTTTGAACATGAACTTTACGGACTCACCAGCTTTGTGCTGACGTTTTAAATCTAAACATTTTTGCAGGGAGACAGTGACCCATCGGGTGAGGCAACACTCTAAACGCTTGTAATTAAATAAGTTAGTCATGTAATAAATTTAGTTTGTAAACTGTACTGTTGATTGTAATAACGATCCTTATAATATATTTACTTTAAGTTAATCTGCGTGCTATGATATCGGATCAAGTAAGTCACACCTCATCTCTGAGACATCACCACTATGCTTCCGCAACCATTGACATCATCTCAGGTGACGAGAGGTGGGGGTGTGACAATATATAGGGAGAGGATCAAATGTTAACCCTTCCTTATAGCGCGTTAACCCATTAACCTTGGCAAAAAATGTCCGAATCTTTGAATTTTTTTTCATGGCCTTTATCATACATAAACATGGGTGTTTCTTTTTTGTGTTTTTGCTAATTTATCACCGTTTAGAATTTAAAACAATTGTAAGTTTGAGTTACACTATCTGATGTATGCAGTGTAACGCATACTTACACTTACTTACACTTGATTTAAATTCTAAACGGTGATGAATTAGCAAAAACACAAAAAAGAAATCCTCCTATTTATGTATAATAAAGGCCATAAATTTTTTTTTTCAAAGATTCGACCAGTTTTTGTCAAGATTAACGGGTTAACGTTATAAGGGAGGGTTAACAATGGAACCATTCCCTATATATATATATATATATATATATAACATGCATAAAAGATGTACTAATATTATTTGACGATTTTTTTTCAAATTTGATTGTGAAAGAACTTTGACATTAAAAAAAGATAAATGACTTTTATGCAAAAAGAACATAAAATATCTTATTTTTTTATGTGAAAAACTGTTCCGACACAAGTAAAAAAATAAGTATTTTGATTTTTACATTGGAAAGACGGACTTTTATCCTGAAAAAAAAAATAAAAAATAATATTTACTAGATTTATTTAATCTAAATAAATAACTATTTTTTCTCCCTTTTGGTCGTATATCGAAAGTAGCAGGAGGAATTGGATAATAAGTTTGTACAGGTGGCAGCTTTCGAGAAGCAGCAAATGCATTCAATGAGAGTAAAGTGTTGGGTCACTCACACAATTATCAGCTCAACCTTCTTTGCACCAATTTCCCCCATTTTTCTAATTCACAAATTCTCACACCCCTGATCCTCAACAAACCCTCACTCCCGCTACTCATTTCACTTACCAAAATATACCCTTTTTTTCGAATTTCATGAAAACGATGAATCATCAATCGATGAACATCAGGATTCAAGCACCATGCCCACCTTCTCCTTCGTCTCTGCTGCCTCCACGATTCAATCACAAAACGCCTCTGTAAGTGTTCTTGGTTGTTGTTAATATGCGTCTCTTTTGTTTTGAGCTTGTTTCCCAAATGGGTAATCGTTGATTTGTATGGAATTGAAACTTTTTGTTGGGGTTTTAGGGTTTTGCATTTGGGTTTTGTTTATATCTTTCGGTGATTTTCAAGATTTATATTTGGGTTGTTTTCTTTGTGGTTTCTGCGTCTGGATTTTGCTTAAAATTTAGTTCTTAATCTGTTTATCGGCTGCTTGACTGTTTCTGGTTACTTCTGTGGTTAATTGTGTTCGTGTTCCAATGTTCGTTTATTCAATTGTTTTAGGTTTAGTATTGGGTTATGATATTTATCCTTTTAATCCACAATAGGTTGTTATTTTTTCGAATTATGATCATATTTGTAGGTAAATTTAAACAAAAGAAGAAAAAAAAATCATATAATGATCAAGATTCATGAACTTTGTGGGTAATTTGGTTTCTATCTAATGAGTTTTCGTGAAATACTTTAATATATCTAAATAAATGACTAAAACAGCTGAATCTTGTCGACTAAAATCACTAAAGTGTTTGAATTGATATTTGACAGAATATTACCAAGAGTAAATTGCTCTAATGAAGTGGTATCCTATGTTGTGCCGCAAATGGAGGCCTCCTCAGATGTTGGAAACTCGTCTATGAACATTCCTAAAAATAAACGAGCCTTTGGATGGTCTCAAAAACAATCTTTATCCTTGAAACAACCACTCAAGAATGATTTAAAGCCATTGAAGGCATTAATGACATCTAGTACTACACAAGACACATCAGCTTCATTTGTCAATGATGGAAAAATAGGAGTGTTGCTGCTAAATCTTGGAGGTCCCGAAACTCTTGATGACGTGCAACCGTTTTTATTCAACCTTTTTGCAGACCCGGTATGTTTCCTTTCTAGTTTTATATTTTATGAGTAATGTTGTATTCTTTTACAAAGTCATTAATAAAAGTAAATTGCATGAATGGTTGTGTGGTTTATAGTTTATATGAAATTTCTGGTTTGGTCTTGAGGTTCAAAAGTTGCATAGATGGTCTTTGGAATGAATGATGGTTTAAAAGTTTGTTAAGGCCTGTCATGTGCAAAGCACATGTGGGTAATTTGGCCCATCAACCCCGAGTCACTACCTTTACCATTGCACCTGAATCCGATTTTTCCCATTATTTTCATATCCGCAATAGTGCGAAAAGAAAATCTGTCCCCAAGTTGTTAACATTTACTATGGAATTTGTATTATAACTAATACTAAAATACATTAAAAATCACATAAAGCCATCAGTTGTCCCAAAGGAGACATCCAGTGGCAAAGCTTGAATAGTTTTAGAGGAGGGGCGAAATTTTTAAAGTGAGGACGAAATCAATAACTATAGAAAATTTTAACTTATCAGCAGAAAAATTAACTTTACAGACGCAAAAAAAAAACCCTCGCCCCATGGTCCCTTGACCCCTTCAAAGCTTTGCCCCTGGACATCCTTTTGGTGGTAAAGTGGGGCTGTCCCCAACCAAATGCTTGTGGGTTCGGATTCTGCAGAGTAAAAGTTGTGGTGAATTAGTATTTTATCCTAGAAAATCTCAGTGGTGTTGTTAAAAAGGTAATTTATTATTTACACACACATGAACACATTTAGAACTGACTTATAGTGAGTGCCGTACTAAAAAGCAACCTGTTAACACAACTAGTTCGATGCTTCATAGCCTTCATCTTGCCACATCTACTTTAAAACCATCATTTCCAGACGTTGTTATTTGTTGACGTCTTTGGGTGTGTGAATTTTGACATATTAACACTGCACAGGATATTATTCGACTACCAAGATTGTTCCGCTTTCTTCAAAAGCCTTTGGCACAATTTATCTCTGTTGCTAGAGCACCCAAGAGCAAGGAAGGGTATGCTTCAATTGGTGGCGGGTCTCCTCTTCGCCAAATAACCGATGCACAGGCATGATATCTGTTAATGTCTAATGATTATTAACTTATTACTAAACTTGACCCATTTTCACTTTGTTCATTTATATGTTTAGTTACACATGCAATTCCCGCCTTCATTGGACCTTCCGGTATGTTGTTTTTTGATATAGGCTACGGAGTTGAGGAAGGCACTATATGAAAAGAATGTCCCAGCAGAGGTGTATGTGGGCATGCGCTATTGGCACCCGTTCACTGAAGAAGCAATTGAGCAGGTATGTAGATTGTGAAATTATAAAATATTTAAATAAAACCTCTTTTTTTTGCTCATATGTATTCTGGTATTTAAAATGTTTAATTTTTCATGGATTTTTTTGGTAATTACAGATAAAGAAAGATGGAGTCAACAAGCTGGTTGTGCTTCCTCTTTATCCTCAATTCTCAATATCAACTAGCGGTTCAAGCCTTAGACTCCTTGAAAGTATCTTTAGGTGAGTAACGGTCATATTACTCTAACAATTAATATCATGCGGTGTTTGCAAACAAATTTATGATTTTTTTATTATTTTTTAAATTTATAGGGAGGATGAATACCTTGTTAACATGCAGCATACAGTAATACCTTCTTGGTACCAACGCGAAGGATACATAAAATCCATGGCTGATTTAATTGAAAAAGAGCTTAAAACCTTTAACAATCCTGAAAAGGTACTTCATTTTCTGGTTTGCCCTTTTCCTATCTTGAATTACTTATGTTTAAATGTACATTTTCTTTTATCCTAAATTTTGTAATCTGAACCATCACAACGACAGGTGATGATTTTCTTTAGTGCTCATGGGGTGCCACTTGCATATGTGGAAGAAGCTGGTGACCCATACAAGGCTGAGATGGAAGAATGTGTGGATTTGATAATGGAGGAATTAGAGAGAAGAAAGATAAATAATCAATACACTTTGGCTTACCAGGTGAACTGTATAAGTTTTTTTTTTACCTTGCATAATAATATCTTATGCGTTCACTTAGATTGTTAACTTTCTCATCTACAGCCATTAAAAAAAGAAGAGAAACTTTAATGTCTATTTCTAATAGTTGTGATTCTGTGTTTATATTGTTATGTTGATGCAGAGTAGAGTTGGCCCTGTCGAATGGTTAAAACCCTACACGGACCAAACGATTATTGAACTCGGAGAGAAAGGAGTCAAAAGTCTTCTTGCCGTACCCATTAGGTATTTTTGAATTTTTAACACATTGCAGATATTGGAAGTGCATAATTGTATTTTTTGGCAGCTTTGTGAGTGAACACATTGAAACATTGGAAGAAATCGACGTGGAGTACAAAGAATTAGCATTAGAATCTGGTATAAAGGAATGGGGTCGGGTTCCTGCATTAGGATGTGAACCAACTTTCATCAGAGACTTAGCTGATGCAGTTATTGAAAGCCTCCCATATGTAGGAGCCATGGCCGTTTCAAATCTTGAAGCTAGACAGGTAAATACATTTTTTTTTTTCATTTTTAGTGTCTTTATAAACAATTAATGTGTTAATCATGGTTGAACACTTTCAGCCTGTTTTAGGTAAAACATGACCTTAATTAAGTAACTCATAAGTACGGTTGTAAATAGGCTGAGCTCACCTAAGCTTGTGCTCGGATAGTTCAACTTAAGTGAGTTCGAAAGCTTGAGCTATGTATGGAAGTAAATTTTCAAGCTCGATCTCTATTAGCTTATTATCCCTGTAAAAAAACTCAATTTATCTAGTTACTTGTTTAATAGCCAGAGGTCTATGGAAACAACCTCTTTGTTAAGATAGAGGTAAGATTTGCTTGTATCACACCCTTCGGACCTTGTCAATAGATTTGCTATGAGTGAGTTTTACTAGGTATAGTAGTAGTTGTGAGGTCTTAAGATAGACAAAGTTTGCCTATATCAACTCACTAGGTATAGTAGCTGTTGTGAGCTCCACTCGCTTATTTTCGTTTTTGTTTATAATACACTTATAATTATTTTTGCGTGTATATATAATTATGATTTTATATCTATAATTATTATTTATATCTATATGAAATAATAAGCTTGTTTTAGCTAAGCTAAGAATATGAAGCTCTGGCTCAAGCTTGGAATTCAAGCTTTTAGCAAGCCCATTTTATGCAGCCCGGCTTGTTTAGACACCTGTGTTCATAAGTAAAGGGGTGTTTGAAATTCTAAATTATGGTTACATGGTTTTGTTCAGTCTTTGGTTCCTCTTGGGAGTGTAGAAGAGCTTTTGGCAACATATGATTCACAACGTCGGGAACTGCCAGCTCCGGTGACGGTTTGGGAGTGGGGTTTTACAAAAAGTGCAGAAACATGGAATGGTCGGGCGGCAATGCTGGCAGTGATTGTTTTGTTGTTCTTGGAAGTGAGCACCGGCGAAGGGTTTCTTCATCAATGGGGTGTGTTGCCATTGCAGTTGCCATTGCTCCCCTGATCTGCAGCTTCTTGTAAACAGATGGGATGTGGTTTTTGTTCTAAATCATCAAGTGTCATAGGTGGGGATAAAAGGTTAAATGTAAAGGGACTTTATTACTTAATTATACATATCTTGCTGTTACTTCTAATTATTGGATCAACTTCATCATCCCATCTCACATTTTGGCATGTACCAGTGGCCTATTGTCCAACTGATTTCATAAGTAAATGTATACATTTTACTTTAATATCATAAGATCGCGCTATGTTGTTTGGTTCGATTGCGTATGGATGAACATGCGGTTGCTTGGTTCGATTGCGAAGCGAGTATCTGAATGATTCAAGGCTCAATATCAAGTTCCATGAGTTCTAATTAAACTAGTAATGTATAAACTTAGTTACAGTTATATAAACTTACCATGAGAGACTTTTTCATATATTTTTTTTAGCATTCTTGTTCTGATTTATAACTAAAGGTTGTATTGTTTGTTTATGTAAAAAAGTATGTATCAGAAAGAAATATTGAAATAGTCAAATCAACTAAGATAATATAGGATTATAGGGACAAAGCTGTAGATAATAAAAAAAACAAAATCTTGTTTATAGAATTAAAGATTAATTACAAAGATGAATACAAAGGATAATCAAAATATAAGTTAAAAAACTTGGAATATGAGAAGAGTTGTACCAACTTTTATATAAGCAAATAAAATTTTATAAAAGCGAAGTTTATAAGGAAATCAAATCAAATCAACTGAGAAGTTCTATAAACTTATAAAAAGTGTGTAGAAGGTTTTTGAGATTTTACAGAACACTTAAAAAGTATAAAAAAGAATTGGTGGGAAGAAATCTATTTAAAAAGAATATTTCAAACATGTTTTAAGTATTAGAAAACTTGAAACATATATATTTAAGGATACACCCATTTAGATTTTTTTTAACACAAGGTTTTATTTTAAAAATCTATCTTCAAAATCATATGTAAAACTTTGATGATATCCAGTAAATATTGTTAGGAGTCCAAAATAGAAAGTTTTGCATATTATGCTACTCCATGAAACTTGCCAATAATTCATAGTCTATTGAGTGGCAAAAATGCCCAAACCAACCATAATGACAATTTGGCTCCTTCAAAAGTTGCACAACAATACTAGAATGTTAATAATCAAGGAGCTTGAAATTTCCTTGCAATATGTAGCTACAAAATACAATTATAACATGACTGATTTGATCTGTTATGACAGTTATGTGCTTATTTAGTAACACGCACACTCAGGTTTATTAGGATCTTTTGGATCGACAGACCATATTAGGTCACACGCCGTATAGTTTCAATGCTAATGTTTGTATGAGCAGCCACCTGCGATACATACATACATACATACATACATACATACATACATACATACATACATACATATGATATTACCTTAAATTAACCATACAGAAGAAGCCTCAGCATCATGAAATCGGTCCACATGGTTCACTGGCATGATCAATCTTATGAACAACCCGTCCTGCCAAAATGCATACACGGGTTCATCATCATCATAATTTGAAATATCTACTGAATTTACAAACTTAGGATCAAAAGTTATTAAGTAAACTAAGGAATGAAAGCTGCAAAGGGCATTACAGTGTAAAAAATGCAAATTTAAGAGCTCAAATGTTTTATTACATATCATTTTTAGCACAGAAATATAAAATGGAAGAATCAACAACTCCTATATTCTTCCAATACGAATACCCGACACCGACTTTCTGGTAGCTATGACTCCACTCGTTTCTTCGACTCCTTCCTCCTTGAAAAAGCCCCTAAACCAATAGAATTATCCATAAGATAAATACATGAAATTTGACCTTAAATTTTCTCTTCCTTGTACTTGAATCATTTCCTCCTTGAAGTTCCAAATTGACCACCAATATATTGACTAACTAAAAGTGTCACACTCTCTTAAAAAAAAATCAACTTCTACATCGAGCTTCACGATTTCTATTGTTTGATAACCATACAACACATCTAACAACTCAAAGATTGTTTATGAAAGGGTTAACTGCATTAAAAAGTAACCAGCTTTGGTTTATTTTCTATTTCCAATTTGTTTTCACCCATAAAAAACTGTCAAAGCATGAAAAAATTTGATTCATCTTTAACCTTCACAGCAGATAAGATAATTTGGGCAACAAAAGATGGTTACCTAAGTAGAAATTTGAATAAAGTTGGATACTTATTTCTGCATTAATGCTTTATTAACACGACTTGATAACAGGTTAAATGCAATTGTAGGAAGACCTTATCATAACAACTTTGTTTTTTATTTTCTTTTTTATGTTACAGTTTTCATTTTAGTATGTTACAATTATACAAATCTCATGTAACATTTAAGGCATGTATATCACAATCATACAAACATAAACAATTAAAAAGACACTATAATTGTGGAAAAATACATACCTAGGTGAAGATATGTGATTCGAGGAGTTGGAGAATCCAGCATACACATTCGAATACGACTTAGTCAAATAAGAAAAATTGGCAATTGGTGGAAGAGGAGGCATCCTTTCACCTTTCTTCAAAAGATCTTGCAAGTTGACCCTCTGCAAAGTCAACACTGCTCTAGCTTCCTTCCACACGAAAACAAGCATCCCATTTTCAAACACAAACAATGAGCCTGGTTTAGAACCTGGATACCTAAACCCATACCCATTGGCGATACCTTCACCACTAAACACCTCTTTCAAATCAAGAAAACTGGAATCACCATCACAATCCCATGGGAATGATTCATCCGAAGGCTCGTTGATGTTTACTATAAACATAGCAGATCCATTTGGGTGCAAAACATAGTGGGTCCCTTCCAAGATTTTGGTTCCAATCAGATGGCGTTGACCCTGAGATTCTTCATATGACAACAACAAAAAGAACAAAGCTTTTCCTGGTTTGTCAGCAGAAGGCTTCCCGGGTGGCCAGCCAAAAGTTCCACCCCATAGACCCGCGTGTTCTTGACCAGTCAACGGTTCCTGTTTGGGTAACTTGTATAGAGCAAATCGGCTATCATACATATTGGGCCATGCTCTATAAGAAGATAATCTTGCAGTTGAAGCATGCAATGTTAAGCCTATTGTATCTCCAGACCTCAAAAACTCTTGAAACTGTGCATGCTTATTGTTCTCATTACTTGAAGAGCTTTTTGAATGTTCATGGCTTCCATTAATGGAATTTGATTTCCCAATTATATGCTTGAAACTATCCCTAAAATACCCTGCAAGTGATTTCTTTTTGCAACTTTGTATTCGATGCATGTCTTTGTAATGCTGAGAATTTTCAAAAAACTTCCTAATTTCACCCAAATCTGATTGTGTAGGATCAGTATTCAACCCATTGTTGTACATTTGCATAAGGCATATCCGCCTTTCTCTTAATTTACTAAAATCCTCAGTTTCCAAGCAAGGAAAACATAAGCCATCACCTGATTGTGACACTTTAACACGAATTTGGCTCGTAACAACTTCAAGAAGCCTCTTTCTGTCGCAAAAAGCTAAACGACTGAACGGAACTGATGGTTTAGAACCCTGCAATCTTTGTGATTTAGAAACCACGCGATCCGATGGAGAAATCTTTCTAGAAAACTCATCCACTGGAGTTGGATTGCTAACAAAGCTTTTGCTATGGACTATTTTACGGATGTTTCTTTGTTCCCTAGGTTCCACTTCAAGTAATAACATATTGCAGGTTCTGTCTATACCTTTAATGGAACCTGGATACATATAATTATTGTCGCGTTCTCTTCCATGAAAAATGAAAGCAGGTGAACCATCAACATTGCCTAAGATTTCAAACACAGGTGACCACAGAATCGGTCCTTCAATTCCTAAAGGCCCGAGTTCTTGTGGGATGATTCTGCATCCAACAAGTGAAATGAAACCAGGCATGACATAAACCACATTGCCTAGTTCAGGGTTTTGGTGAACCCAAATCCCGGTTAAAGGCTGAACATAAACAAGAAACCTACAAAGGGCTTTGTAGGAATTAACCCCTTTTCGCCATTCGATTAGATCTTTATGTGGAATCATTCCCAGTAATTCACATTGGGTTAGCCATACCTTATCAGAATTTGCATGAGCATAAAGATTTCGGCTACATATCGAGAGGTTAGACACATCTTTTGGCGAGAGGGATCGAGTGACAACCGCGAATATATCATCAGGCAAAGCTAGGAGGAGCTTTGATCCACATGAATTGTTATCAGACAACATCATCGGAATCAAATTGATCTATCTTTATCACTATATCACCAACAAGACAACAACAAATTATTCATCAAACTACCAAATCAGACACATCATGTCACTATAATTTTACAAAACATATAGAAACGCGTACAGCAGTACCATCGACCCCAAGCTCCAAATGATGATTCCCCAAATTCTTGATCACTATTGAGATGAATTGGTACTTCTCAAACAAAAGGGTTAAAATTGGGTACCAAATTCATCTTTTTGAAGAGAAACTAAAAGGGTATGCTTTAAATTCTCACTTTTGACATCTAGAGAGAGAAAGAATGGTCAATTTAACATCTTTCTTGAAAAGGGAAACATGGGTACAAATGGATTCAAGTTCTTCAAATTTTGCATCTAGAAAAAGAAAGATGTGTGAATTTGAAGTTACCTGAAGTGGGTACATAAAATTAGCAATCAAATCGCATGAGATTTGGTTAAAGATTCATGAATTCTGGCAATTGAATCAAGAATAGAAACTCAGAAGGTGATCTTCATGGATTCAAGAGAAGATGAGCAGCAAAAAGGCGTGCCACTGTGTACTTAAAGAGGACAAAAAAAGAAAACTAAGCATAGGAATTATCAATCATTCTAATGGTTTCTTTTGATGGGGTTTGTGAACCCGAAATGAGCCACACAACAGCAGCCAATGTTGAAAAAGCGTGTACAAATGAAAACCAATTTCCTAGACCCAAACCACCCACCCACTTAGCATAAATTTTCCACATAAAAATCGGTGTTTTCTTATTTTTATAACAAAAATTATTATTATTATTATTATTATTATTATTATTAGGGTAAATTACGGTTTTGGCCTCTGCGGTTTAAATGTTTTAACTATTTCGTCTTTGATCAATCCAGCTCTATGTTTTAGACAACTATTAGTTTTGACCCCTTAAACTTAACTACTATAATGGTTTTGGCCTAAAACATAACTATGGTTGGCAGCCAAAAACGTTAATTCTCTAAACTATAGGGGCTGAAATGATAGAAGATTCTATTTTGAATCGAAATAGTTAAAACACTTAAACCGCAGGTCCATAAGGGCCAAAACCACAATTTATATTATTATTATTATCGTTATCGTTATCATTATCATTATCATTATTAAAGTTAACTCTAATTTGTGTTCCTAAAGTTTACTCAACTCATCAATTTCAAAACAACAAGTTTTAAGTTTGTCTCAAGGATACAAATTGTGGCCAAAACACGGATTATTATTATTGTTAGTTATTATTATTGTTTGCCTTTTTAAAATGTTATAATTATATATCTTTTAAAATATATTATTAGTTGTTATTATTTACCTTTTTAAAATGTTATAATTATATATTTTTTAACGAGTATGTTTTCATCATAATTTTGTTATCTATACTTCAATTTTCAACATATTCTTTTATGAAAAGACACTCTAATAACTAGATTGGTACAGCTAGATTTTTTTTGAACGGCTTGGTACAACGACACATAAGACGGGATTTCAACCGTCCCCTCGGATTTGACGCTCTGGGGCGTATGCCCGAGCCCACCCTGGTACAGGTAGATGAATGATGTGTGGTATTGGGTTGTATTTATAATTGTAACAAATTATTTGATATGCCATTTGGCATGTAACTTGGTAAAATAACAAAGTTTTTTTTTTTAATTTTTTAAATTAACACGTATTCTATTTCTGATAATTTATGTGGTGAAATTTAAAAGCAATGTAAGTTTGTGTTATAAAGAAAAAACTGACTATAAAATTTTGAATAAGGTCTATACTAATAATTATATCTTTTATCATGTTAGGATTTGATTATTTGATGTTAACTTAGACGGTGAGTTACAAAACAAGAGTTGATAACTTAGATTTTTTCCCCCTAAATTTATGTAAATTACATATTATAAACTAGAATCTATAGATCAATCGAATCTAACTAAAATTTAAGTTGCATTAGTTATATAATCATTTAATTAATTTTAATGTATATATATATATATATATTATGAAATGTTTGATACTAGTTATCCCTTATCTATGTGAGAAACATTATTCTATATGACATTTTAATAAAAATCATAGTTCTCGATAATAATATACAATTTGTGATTTGGAAACAACATCAACCTTTATTGGTTTTTCTCTATCATTTTATATTAAATGAAATTGGTTTTAAAAAAATTGGAGAAGAAGTATCAATAATATTTGATGAAAATCCTAAGCCACTATTATCATTATATAGTTTTTGTTATGCCTAACAAAATGAGAGGGTTGAGTAACGGGTTAGGACGAGTACGGGTCAGGATGAGTGCGAGTTAAGATGATTTTAAGCAAAAGCAGTTTGGGTTTAAATGAGTCATTTTAAAAAACATCAATTCCGTTCAAGTTAAAATGAGTTGTAACTAGCAAATAATTTATTTGAATAATTTTTTATGATTTTTCATCAAATATATTGATAATTATTCTTACTCGTTTGAATTAATTACATTTATATGGTTTTTAAGTTACTTATCTAGACATGCATTGTGTTAAGATATTACTCATCTCAGTCCATTTTATATCATAATCCTACCCATTCAACACAAAATACAATAATTATTTACCCAAATTTACCTGTTTATATTGTTACAAGTCAAGGTTGTCAGATCTAGTATTTTTGTCCTTTTAGACATCATTCACATCTTGCTACGTTTGATTGAAATCTTGTTTTTTGGCATTAATTTTTTTTTATTTTTTATTTTATTTTTTTTTTGCAGTAATTGGATTCTTAAATAAGAATATCATTAAAAGCTTTTACTTTTAAGTTTTATTTTTCTACATCATTGATTCATTGACTATACTTTTTATCATATCAATTTCTAAAAGATTTTTTTAATTTTTTCAAATATTTCTTTAAAATTTTGTTTTTGTTAATTATCTTTGAAGTCAGATCACATAAGTCAACATTTGGAATATTAACATGATAAGTATCACCAGCATCATTTTTTCTATAGTAAGTTAAGCTACAAATTATTTCATTATTATCAAATGCACAAGTTTTTTCTTTAACTTCGTCATTTATAGTCTCGAAGCACTTTTACATAAAGCTTTAAATTTACTTCTAATTTACCTTCCACCGTTGTGTCTTTGGGCGGGTGCTTGTGTCAGATTTTTTCCCAGAAATTGGTGGCTGGTGAGTTAGGAGCTCCGTTCGTCTGGACTAGTGACAAGTTTGGGCATCCTTTATTTGGCCGTTCAAAAAAAATATATGTAGGCTTGGAGCAATTCCCAATGAAGTGATTTGTATCATCACATTGAGGCCATGTCTAGTGGTAGATATGCCATCACTTAACGTAAACGACATATAAACAATTAACACCATCACCTAATCATCGCTTCACATCATCATCACATGTGTTCTCATCACTTCACGTCATCACCCTATTTTCCCCCCTTTTTCTTCTTCTTTCACCCCGTGATGCTCCTCACACCTGCTTCGGTCACGCCCCTATGTATGTGGGGAGGGCCCCATGGGGCCATGACCGGTCCCTCTCACGCCTCAATCACCTACCATTACACATGGTCTGATAACACTTCTTTTTATTTGTTGCCTTCGTGATATTGTTAATATTCTTCTTATCTCTTGATTTTTTAACAAACTTTTCTTTTCTTCTAAAAAATTTTTGAATTCTTTTAAGGATATAGCATAATCTTTACTAGGGGTGGGGGCAAACCGGTTTTTTTGGAACCGATTCCGGTTAACAAAGTCAACAACCGGTTCCAACCGGTTTTTGGCTTGTATTGGTTCGGCTTTTGCCGGATAAAGGTGGAACCGGTTCTACTTTTTCCGGTTCTGGTTCAGATTTCTCTGAGAATACGGAAACACCTGTATCCACCGGTTTGGGTATGACTGGTTCCGGTTCAGGTTGTCGGTTCCGGTTCCGGGTTTTTGGCCCACCTCTAATCTTCACCATCACTATTATATTTGAGAATACTTTATCTTAATCACTTGTAGATTTTGAGTTTTTTTTAAGAAAACAAGAGTTTTCTTATCACATAAAAGAAATTTTATGAAAAGTCTTTCAACAAGAGTGAGCAGATTGGTTACAACCAAAGGGATAAAACTTTTTTTTGTCACAAATCGTTTCGATAATCAAACCAGTTCTAGTTGAATCAACAAAAGTCAAAATCAAATTTTTTAAAGACCAATTCAGGTTGAAAATTAAATTTTGAAATGAGTGATAGGGTTTAAATCAAGTCGGATTGGGTTGAAATCCGTTACACCCAAAACCGGTTTCAAATCATGTCAGATCAACTGCTTAAGTTTCCGTTCTCTCCCTCTCTTTTCTTTCTTTTCTGTTTTTTTTGGCATCTCTAGTTGCTGCTTGTAGGCATGAGAAAAAAACCGAAAAACCAAACCCAAAAAATCGAACCGAATGAATAACCGGAAAAAAACTAAACCGAAAGCAAATTTTACGGTTCGGTTGTTCATATTATAAAAATCGAACCGAATCGATTTTTAATCTTTTTTAAAAATTAATATATATATATATATATATGTGGTTATTTTCGTACTTATTTAATGGGAAAAAAAGACACAAAAAGTCTACCATTGGAGATGATAAATATTTAGATTAGATGAAATCTACCATTTTAAAAGGTAAAGATCAGAATTATTGCATATTTAGTTATTTACTTTAGATTTTTTTAAATGTAAGAACATGATGATAATTATTTAGTGTTATTTTAATTAGTTGGTGTTCGATCAATTAGTTTATTAATTATTAATTGTTAAACATGTTTGCATTTTCAATGTTGGGCGTAAGAGAGAACAAAAAAAAACAAAAAAAAAGTAAAAAAAACCCGAAAAAACCGAAAACCGAACCGAAACCGGCAAATAAAAAAAACCGAAAACCTAACGGTTTGTAATAACTAAAAACCCACTATGTCGGTTTTGATTTTAGCAAAAAAAAAAAAACGAACCGAACCATGCACACCTCTAGCTGTCTGAGGGAGGATAAGAATGGAGGTTTCACTTTTATCCCGATTGAATGTGAATTAGAGATGAAGCAAAAGAGTACTGTCAGGAGGACACCCATCACCCAACCTTTATACATATGATTTAAATAGCATGTCAAAAGGTGTCGACTTTGGGCCCAACAAGTTTATGTCAACAGACTAAGGGTAAGAAATTTAAATTATTTAACATATATTTTAAACTTAATTATTAAAAGTTTTGATGATTGATTAATATGTGTTTTAAAGAGTCAACCAAACAGTTTAACCTCTGATCGATTATAATAGACATTCTTAGTGAAATAATTATAAGGCTATCAAACAACCTTTAAGATTAGAAAGTGAAATTTCTGAGCCAGAATGGTTCCCAAGTGGTTATAAACAAAGATTTCAAGGAAAATTATAAGTGTATAAATGTTTTATCCATATTAGACACTAGATGATACGATTACGCATGTATTGAATATGAACACGACCTATTTAACTAAGTGTGTCATTTATAAAACACAAACATTGATAGGTTATTAAACAAGTTACAAGAACATGATGTGGTTAAGACAAACAAATATAACATGTTTAATGACACCACATTTCTCGACATGATTAGACTTATTTATCACTGTATGATAAACAATAATCATGGTTGTAAAAGTTGCTAGGCGCTAGTCGAGCGGCGAGGTACCGCCTATGGATTAATCGTGATTAATCGGTGCTAGGCGGACTGGAATTTTTATATGTAATTTTACAAATATTTATTATATACACACATTAATATCAATAATTTAATATAATACTTCAAATATATTAAAAAATAAACTTAAACATAGTAAGTCAAGTATTTTAAATTACAAACTTAAACACAAAATTCAAAGTTTATAGATGGATTTCGATGTTTAGTGGCAGGTTTCAATGTATCAGATGTTGGATTTGATGTTTTAGATACATATTAAGTATTTGAAGTTGAGAAATGTCTCGAATAATCACTTCCTGAGTCCTTTTTACTCGAAAAAAGCCAAAAAAACCAAAAAAAAAAAATAACCAAAGAAAAAAGGCCGCCTTGGGCAAAATTGACAAGGTTTCTGGCCGCCTAGGCCGATTTTTACAACATTGACAATAATAGAAAAATTAAATGCACAAAAAATATAATCCATAATATTGTTAGATAAGAATTCACTAGGGGTATGAATAAAAATCCACAGCCGATTCCGAATTATCAGAAATTCCGAAATCTAAAATATTCTAAAATTTAGATATACAAAAAATTTGAATATACAAAAACTTGAATATTTGAAATTTCAGATTCGAATAATCATTTTAGAAAATTTCAAATATTCAAGATATCAGTGTTATCCCTTAAATAATATAAATTAATTAGATATTTCAGATATTTTAGATATTTCGAATAATTATTATATAATATTATTAATAATTAAATATTAATAATATTAATAATAATTAAATAATTAAATATAATTAATAATATAATACTAATTATTACGTAATAATTAAATAACAATATTTAGTTATAGGATAAATTAAAATGACGTTGCAACCAGTTTTTGGTTTACGTTTTGATATTAGTGATGTCACCACGACAAGATAATAGACTCAAAATTAATTAAGAAATGTTATCATTACGAGTGAATAATAATAATTAAATAATAATAATTGATAAAGTTATTGAAGTCAAAAAAGGCGGCTAAGGAGCCATAATAATTATTATTATGTAAAATGAGCCATAATAATAATAATAATAATTACTTATAGGACGAAATAACAGCCGTTGTAACCGGTTCTTGGTTTACGTTTTCATATTCGTGATTTTGTCACCATGACAGGGTAATAGACTCAAAGTTAATTAATAATAGTAATTATTAAATAATAGTTAATTTTTATATCATTTTATTTAGTCATCTTATGTTTGTACTTGTTAATGCAAGATTTTACAACTACGCACGACATTTTTTTTAACATGGGGTGATAGACATGTTTGTAACAACTACACTCAGTGGCGAAGCTTGACCCCAAGCGTAGGGGGGGCGAAACTTCAGGGGGGGCGAACATAGGGTGTATATTTTTTTTTTCGGGGGGGGGGGGGGGGGCGAAAGAAAAATTTTAAAAAATTTTGCACTACGAATCGGGAAATGTACACCACTGAACGAAAAAACAGGGGGGGCGGTCGCCCCCCTAGCCCCTTCAAAGCTGCGCCCCTGACTACACTTTAGGGTTTTGCGTCGGATTAACTGTTGTAACGTGGTTTATATCTACATTTTTAATACATGGGATCATGTATGTGTTTTGATATTAGAAATCATGACATCATTCTCGTCGCAATGCTCGGCTAATTAACCAGTTGATATACATCGTATAATTCATGACATATTCAAAACAAAAAATCACTTGATTATGTCACAAATGGATAAGAAATGAACACGTGAAATATTAATTGACCTAAATATATATTTGTTATTTTAGAAATTAGAAAAAACTAGTATACAGGACCTGCGCGTTGCGGCGGGGTCTGATATACTGACGTAAAAAAACCAACAGAACATGAGGTTAAAATCGTGTACAACAAAATGCACGAAAATACCATATACAAGATCTATAACGTAAGCTTTGAAACTAAGGGTTGAAGATTAAGAACTTATTTAATAGTAAAGAATGTGATTACAGAAGACTTAAAAAAAAGGCCCTGCGTAAATGTAGAATTTATAAATGATACAAATATTATAAAATTATTAAATGTAAATCGTATATATATGTAGTATATATAATTCTCATGGTTTATAAAATTATTAAATCTAAATCGTTTGTGAACTAATTACGATAAAAATGATATAAACGATACAAATATTCGATAACGTACGGATGCGTTATAGGCATGTAAACAACGCACAAAATTTCTGTGACCGTTTGGGTTAGAAATTTATATAAACATTCATGAGGCCATTGCGATCAAATTAATATAATTATGACATTTATCAGATAACCTAATGACGCGTTAAAATCATGTAAACATTAAAAATATGTGAGTAAAGTGAGAGGGCCTTAAAAATAAGAGTTCAAAGTTCAGGGTTATAAACAAAAATTTCAAATTAATTGAAAAGTATTAAAATCTATCTTTTGATCTTTAGACGCGGTAGTAAATAGTGATTATGTGAGGGTTTGTATCCTGTCAAAACCCGGTATAAGAGAGAAAACCCTTAAACCCTATCTGGACCATTGATTTGGACTTTTGAAAATAAAATATGTGGTACACATTAAACTTGAATAAAAAGTTAGATTTTGGATAAACAAGTCAGTTTTAATGTGGGTTAATGTAGACCACATATTTATTTTCAAGATTCCAAATCAACGACCCAGATAGGTTTAAGGGTTTTCTCTCTAAGATCGGGTTTTCATATGATACAAACTATATATATGTGTGTGTGAGAGAGAGAGAGAGAGAGATGTTGGGGCCCACTGTTTGTGTGATGTGTGTGTGTGTGATGTGTGCCGTTTGTGTGTGTGTGATGTGTGTGTGTGAAAAAGTCGTTTGTGTGTGTATGATGTGTGTGTGAAAAAGTGAATAGTGATTTAGTGTGTATGAAAATATTTGCAAATTAAAGGGCCTTAAAAATAAGAGTTTAAAGTTCAGGGTTATAAACGAAAATTTCAAATTAATTGAAAAGTATTAAAATCTATCTTTTGATCTTTAGACGCGGTAGTGAATAGTGATTATGTGAGGGTTTGTATCCTGTCAAAACCCGGTATAAGAGAGAAAACCCTTAAACTCTATTTGGACCATTGATTTGGACTTTTGAAAATAAAATATGTGGTACACATTAAACTTGAATAAAAAATTAGATTTTGGATAAAAAATCAGTTTTAATGTGGGTTAATGTAGACCACATGTTTATTTTCAAGATTCCAAATCAACGACCCAGATAGGGTTTGAGGGTTTTCTCTCTAAGATCGGGTTTTCATACGATACAAACTCTATATATATATATATATGTGTGTGTGTGTGTGTGTGAGATGTTGGGGGTCCACCGTTTGTGTGATGTGTGTGCGTGTGTGTGATATGTGTGTGTGTGATGTGTGCCGTTTGTGTGTGTGTGATGTGTGTGTGTGTGAAAAAGTCGTTTGTGTGATGTGTGTGATGTGTGTGTGAAAAAGTGAATATTGATTTAGTGTGTATGAAAATATTTGCAAATTAGAGGGCCTTAAAAATAAGAGTTCAAAATTTAGGGTTATAAACGAAAATTTCAAATTAATTGAAAAGTATTAAAATCTATCTTTTGATCTTTAGACGCGGTAGTGAATAGTGATTATGTGAGGGTTTGTATCCTGTCAAAACCCGGTATAAGAGAGAAAACCCTTAAACTCTATTTGGACCATTGATTTGGACTTTTGAAAATAAAATATGTGGTACACATTAAACTTGAATAAAAAATTAGATTTTGGATAAAAAATCAGTTTTAATGTGGGTTAATGTAGACCACATGTTTATTTTCAAGATTCCAAATCAACGACCCAGATAGGGTTTGAGGGTTTTCTCTCTAAGATCGGGTTTTCATACGATACAATATATATATATATATATATATATATGTATATGTATGTGTGTGAGATGTTGGGGGTCCACCGTTTGTGTGATGTGTGTGCGTGTGTGTGATACGTGTGTGTGTGATGTGTGCCGTTTGTGTGTGTGTGATGTGTGTGTGTGTGAAAAAGTCGTTTGTGTGATGTGTGTATGTGTGTGATGTGTGTGTGAAAAAGTGAATATTGATTTAGTGTGTATGAAAATATTTGCAAATTAGAGGGTCTTAAAAATAAGAGTTCAAAATTCAGGGTTATAAACGAAAATTTCAAATTAATTGAAAAGTATTAAAATCTATCTTTTGATCTTGAGACGCGGTAGTGAATAGTGATTATGTGAGGGTTTGTATCATGTCAAAACCCGGTATAAGAGAGAAAACCCTTAAACCCTATCTGGACCATTGATGTGTGTATGTGTGTGATGTGTGTGAAAAAGTGAATAGTGATTTTGTGTGTGAAAATATTTCCAAATTAATATATATATATTAATATATGTTTAATAGTGTTATAAATAGGCTAATCAAGTCAAGACCGTCTTAAACATATCAACCTATTTATTTACACCATTAAAAATATTAACGTATTTAATTTCATGTCATGCCTATCATGTTAACATGTTCGTTTTATAAATTACAAAACATAGCTAAAATTGATTTATTTGCATAAACACCAACTTAAATCATTCTCAACCAAGAAGCGCCTGAAAGACAAACCAAAACGGAGAAATGGTTTAATTTTTTCCAAAATGTAGGGCTGGCAAAACATGTCTTGTTGTGTTTAATGGGCTAGAGACGATACGATAAATGCAAATATAAAACATGTAAACACTTGGTTTGATAAATTAAGTTTGACAGTTTAATGTTTTATGTAACAAAATAAAATAAATAAAGAAGTCTAGCATCATAATTTTTATTATTTAAAAAAATGTATGAAATTAGACATGGATATGTATCTGTTTTACCAACTCTAGCATAATAGCCTAGAATGATGCATGTTAATTTCTACGAGACTCACTTGTATAAGTTTGTCATGATAGTCTAGGATGTTACATTTCATCTTACATGATGTAACAGGTCAATTATGTAACTATCGTGCATCAGAATATGCAAATTCAAATGAAAAACATGATAATCTTTTATCGAATATGATTTCCGCTTTTCGGGCTACAAACTCTGTGCCGCGTACAACTGCTCGTATGTCAAAAAAATGTTGTTTCGAGGTCTGATTACAAAACCGATTTTACCTTAAACCAAACTAAGCAAGAACCGCCATGATGTCTGATGCTCGTAGAACAATGTACTCTGAACCATCACTCCCTTTGAAATCATTCCCAGCATATTTGGAGTAAAGAACAGTGTTACCTGCAGACACTGTTAACTCTTTCCTGTTTCCTTCCTCGTCTAATGGGCCGGGCCCCACCGCAATCACCTGCACATCCGATAAAACACAACACAAATCGACCCATTTATAGTCTTGAATCTGAAACTTCATACATGCAAAAAGTATGTAATGTGTGGCTTATCACTTACCGTGCCAGTGGAGGGTTTTTCCTTGTTTGCCTGTGTGAGCAACAAGCCACCAGCTGTGGTTTGCTCGGCCTCCATAACCTATTCACCAAGTTTCAAACATTTGAAATAAATTGAAACACTTGAAGTCGTTGTAAACGCAAGATCAAAAACTTTTACGCCAAGTTTCTACCGAATACATGCACAAGAAACTTTTTTGTTGACCAACAAAGAGGACAAGTAGATCAAATAATTAACTCAGGCAAGCAAAACCATCAATCTAACTGCTTTTCTATCTTATTTGCACTCAAATTGTCAAATCAAAACATAGTTAAGCCAAGTAATAATCAATTAAGGCATTTAAATTTTGTTTACCAAGTTACTGTTTCCTTAAAACAAAGTAGAATTACATAATAACAAAAGGTCAAAAAGAGGCAGGCAAACCTTGATGAGAACTCTATCATTAAGGGGCTTCAAATCCTTTATGTCGTCCGTGTCAAGAATACCAACAATGTCATCTTCTTTAAGTAAGAGATGGTTTGATCCATTGAACTCAACCTCTGTTCCAGCATACTTGGAATATACAACTTGTGTGCCAGTCTGAAAAATGATATCTTTTCAGCACATATAATCAAATAACCTGATACTGGAGGCAGCAAAATATGTCGCTAGGGTAACAGGTATAAGTGACTTGGGTTAAAATGAGTAATCTTCTATTCAGGTCAAAACAGGTAGAGTTGGTCAGCATTAATTTTTTTGCCTACTTTTATAGGCAATAAACATATAATATAAATGCACTAAAGCAAAAGATAAATCATCTTAATAATGATCCAAATTTCTCAATAGAGCAATCTAGAAGGTTGTATGCTTTAGACAAGTTCAATCCAGTTTAATTCAATCCCTTTTTAGATAAAAGATTTATTTGAAAATTATAAGTCAAAACAAATTCAACCAGGCCAATTTATATTGAGCAAATGAGTTAAAACTTCAATCTCTACCCTATATACAACAAACATCAAAATGAGCAAGCATTACCTTCACGCTTACATCCACCTGGTGCTGCCCAATTGTTCTGCCTTCTCCAACTGCAACAATCTCACCCCCTTGAGGTTTTGACTGTGCTGTTGATGGCAACAAAATACCACCAGAAGTCTTCTCCTCTGCAGCACTAATCTTCACCAGCACTCTATCACCCAACGGCTTCAATGTAGTGTACTGCAAGACAAAATGAAAATCATGCATCAGCAGGAAATGGTATGCATGGATCATAGAATTATCAATGATGCAAACTTGGCAGGTTGGAAAGTGGAACAACCAACCTACGTTCAATTCTATTGTTTAAAAAAGAAAACTGGAAGAGAGCATATACATCTAATACAAAGAAGATCCAATATAAGTAACAAATAAAACAAGATTATTCAAAACATCATAGATAATAGCATTTCTACATTAATGAAGATTCAAATGTAAGAGTTGCAGATTCAAAATGCCCAGTGGCAATCCAGGCACCAAGGCGAGCTTCCAGTGAAATCCCCAAGATACTAATCCTGTAAATTCCAGCAATATTCTGCAAATTCTAGCCAAACTGGTCAAAAACATCCAAAAGATGGAGTGTATATAGCCCAAAACATCCTAAACTAGCTAAAATAACCCTAAACAATCCTAAAACATTAAAACCCTTAAAAATGGTATGTTTTTGCTCTGCGCCTTGCTTTCCTGGGACCCTCCATTTTAAGCCCTTGAGCTATGGCCAAAGGCCCACCTTTTACGCCTTGCATGCGTGTTCGATAACTAGGCTTGAAACAAAACCAAAACACAAAGTCCTAAGTACTTGAACCATTCTCAATTTCTATCTTCACAAGTTAGCCACCACTGAGCAAACTTCTCAGAGGAGAGAACCAATCTAATGTAATATGGATTCACAAAGAGGAGAACCAGTTTAATGTACTATGACTTCACAAAGAGGAGACTCAGTCTAATGTTAGATTGAATGATACTATGATAGTAAATCACAATGCTTCTTAAGAGAAATTAAAAACAGCAGACACAGTTGCAAGAAAACCCAAAACAATATAATCAAAACAAACAAGAAATCCAGGTTATATCTGTCATGGAAACTAAGCTACTGCCAAAGAATCAAGACAGAAATTGACTCAACACCTAGTAACTGAAATTAACCTTCAATATTAATGTAGTTCCCGTAAAGAACTTCAAACGCAGGAGATTTGTAATTATTTAATGTAAAAAAATTGACAAGGGTGATGTAGCGATTAACCTTTGGGGCAACAGTAGTGGCAGCTTTGACAACGAGTCCACGGGTTGATCTGAGAGACAATCCACCACCAGTTCTAAACGACACAGATGAAACCTTGATTGTTGACGGCATGAAACCATCAAACGGTGGAAGTAAAACACGTGACGAAGCCGCGGTGGTCATCTGAGCAGCTGCCATTCGCTAAATTCAAATCACAAAAGCAAAATCAGACGGGTTACGCTAGTATAATCCCTCTGTTTCGATATAATTCTTATCTTTGAAACAAAATCTATAGCATGAAATCAAAATGCAATGCGAAAATTATAAGATTGATTTAGAAATTGAAGGTAAGAATCAAGCAATTACCGTATGGAGAGAAGATAATGTGTTGGTAGGTAATGAAATGGAAGTGAAGCGGATAACAAAACCCTAGTGATGGAGATTTATTATGGTAACAGATAAGACGCTTCCAGAAGCTTTTGTATGTCCTTCATACGATGCCGTTTCGTCCGGAATGTAATTGTCTTTTTTTTTTATTAAATTACAGAAAACGTCCTTTACGTTTATTTGATATTGCAGGTTTCATCCTTTATGTTCAAAAAGCGTCATTAAGGTCCTTTATGTTTACATTTTGTTGCAGATTACGTCCTTTACACTAACTTCTGTTAAAAACTTCTGTTAATTATTTTAAAATGACAATTCTGCCCTTCTAGTTAAAGGACCAATTCTGAAACTTTTGTTATTTAACCATTTCCTTAAATTTAAAGGACCAAATCTGAAACTTTATTTTATAGTTTTATTTTTCTTTTCTTTTGAATTATTATTCTCTTTTTTTTGTACATTTATTTTCTTTCTTTTTCTTTTTTTTTTACATTATTTTAATTTTATAAATTATTCTAAAATTAGTTTAACCAGTTTTTTTTTTTTAATATAAGCTTCAATAAAGAATTTTATTTTATTACATTTTTTAATTTTCATTTGTTTAGTTAAGTTATTTACTTTTCTTATATTTTATATTTAAAACAATAAAGAATTTTATTTTATTTCATTTTCTTTAACATAAATCACAAAGACGTAATATCATTTGGTCCTTTTTAATTACTATTTACTTTGTTTCTACATTTGAAATTTATTGCTATTATTTTCTATCTATTTTATTGTTTTGTTAGAATCTTTGTACGTTGCTTCTAATGGTATTTTTTAACATCAATGAACCAGAAGTGCATAGATACCTATACTTGTTAGCATTTTTTAGGCAAAGTACCTGGTCTCTTACTGTTTAAGAGGAAACCACCTCTTATGATATGCATATTGGGAAAACCTCTTGTAATATAAGTTAAGGGGTTATTGCTAGGTTAAACGTCAGTTGATAATGCTTGAAAAACCATTTGTTTTTAAATGTTTTACCTAAAGTTTAATTTTCTAAAAAGTATGTTAAATACAGTTTAACCATAAACAAAAAAATGGTTTCAAACCATTTAATAAATCCAATACCATGAATATTGATTTTGCAAAACTAGATAAGGTTTTAGAATATGTTAATTTATGTTAATATTTAAAAAACGAAATAAAATAAAATTCTTTATTGTTTTAAATATAAAATATAAGAAAAGTAAATAACTTAACTAAACAAATGAAAATTAAAAAAATGTAATAAAATAAAATTCTTTATTGAAGCTTATATTAAAAAAACAAACCGGTTAAACTAATTTTAGAATAATTTATAAAATTAAAATGATGTAAAAAAAGAAAAAGAAAGAAAATAAATGTACCACGCCCTTCCACTAAAAGAGGGAGGAATGCCTGTATGCCTAATCTATGCAGAGTAGGCGCTCTATTCAGCAATACAGGATGGTCATCCAGAATTTCCTGAAGTATTTCCCATACAATCGGTTTTTTTTCCGAATTTGACTCTTAGCAACTCCTATGTTCGAAGCAAGAAAAAGAATAATAATTCAAAAGAAAAGAAAAATAAAACTAAAAAATAAAGTTTCAGATTTGGTCCTTTAAATTTAAGGAAATGATTAAATAACAAAAGTTTTAGAATTGGTCCTTTAACTAGAAGGGCATAATTATCATTTTAAATTAATTAACATAAGTTTTTAACAGAAGTTAGTGTAAAGGACATAATCTGCAACAAAATGTAAACATAAAGGACCTTAATGGCGTTTTTTGAACATAAAGGATGAAACCTGCAATATCAAATAAACATAAAGGACGTTTTCTGTAATTTACTCCTAATTTTAGAATAATTTATAAAATTAAAATGATGTAAAAAAAAAAGAAAAAGAAAGAAAATAAATGTACAAAAAAAAAGAGAATAATAATTCAAAAGAAAAGAAAAATAAAACTATAAAATAAAGTTTCAGATTTGGTCCTTTAAATTTAAGGAAATGATTAAATAACAAAAGTTTCAGAATTGGTCCTTTAACTAGAAGGGCAGAATTGTCATTTTAAAATAATTAACAGAAGTTTTTAACAGAAGTTAGTGTAAAGAACGTAATCTGCAACAAAATGTAAACATAAAGGACCTTAATGGCGCTTTTTGAACATAAATGATGAAACCTGCAATATCAAATAAACGTAAAGGACGTTTTCTGTAATTTACTCTTTTTTTTTTAACGGTAGAGAAACCTGCCATCTTATCTTTAGTTATCCTAGCGGTTCGTAACTAAGATCGATTCATCGACCACCGATTGTGAGAATGTACCCTTCGATGCACGGGAACACCATGGAATAGGTAAACACTCGCCCACCATTGATTCAAAACCCGAGGTTAAGCTCAATATTCCTCTTCTTACCTGGTATTCATTAAAGTGTCACTAGTGAGATTTGAACCCTGATTTCCAAGACAAAAGGACCAAACCTTAGCCATTAGAGTAACTTTGATGGATGAATCGTCTTGATCTTTACAGTTGGAGTATTAGATATGATAAATGGTTAAAGTTGAACGAAATGTTACACATCCGGAACCGCGAACGATATAATTAAGACTTTGACGGTTTAACTTGTGATAAAATTAAAAGAAACATATGAATTGATATCTGGTCAATTATGGACATTAAAACGTCGATGGACAAAATTATTGAACCATATACGTAGGGGTGTAAACGAATCAAGGCAGCTCGTTAAATATTCGGGATCGGATCGGTAAAAAGCTCGAATGAGCCGAGCCTTAACGAGCCCGAGCTCGATCCCAAAAGTGTGGCTCGTTTAGTTATCGAGCCCGAGCTCGAGCTTTACATATCGAGCTAGAGCCGGCTCGCGAGCCTTAACGAGCTTTATGAATATATAATTTTTATTTTTATATACAGTGTTTATTTATAAAATTAATTATTTTTATATATAAAATTATAATAAATATATTTAAATCAAATAATATAATTAAATTAGTAATTAAAGTAAATAAATTAAATAATTAAAATCTAAACGAGCTGATCTCGAGCCTAAAAAATTTCTAACGAGTCGAGTTCGAGCCTGGTAAATAAAGATCTTAACGAGCCGAGCTCGAGCTCGAGCCCGAATTTATCTAAACGAGCCGAGCTCGAGCCTTAGGGATCGGCTCGGCTCGTTTTTACCCCATATATACGTTGCGGTATATGAAATTTAAGATAAATTAAAACGTAGATATACAACATTATTGTGTCATATATGTTACGATATAGAAAAGATATAAGAAAAAACAAAACCGAAAGCGTGTGAAGCAGTGTGTATACAAATTATTTCATGTACGTCACTATAGGTCGATATAACCAACGATTATATATATGTGTGTGTATTAAATTAAAAAAGAAAATTATCATAAAAAATTATATCGTATATAATAGAGGAGATAAATTTTATATTTTAAAAAAACACATCACAACAATATATTTGAAAGTTATGTATAAGTTATCGTAAATAATGTTAACACAATTAAGTAATACATTATCATATAAAAATATTGGTAGTTTAAAAAGAAATTGAGTAAATTATGTTTCATTTAATAACATATAATGTTAGACATAATATTTTCATATTGATTGAAGAGTAGCATGAATTATCTTTAAAGCATCATCATGGCAATGAATTACATACACTTACAAACGCATCTACATAGTTACCGGCCGTATCAAGTTTTCAAGTCCGGCTCTTTTGTTAAACGGATGATTACGTTCTTCGAAATTTTAGGACCTCACTCTAAGAACAAATACAAGGTATTTTATATATTTGTTTCATAATTTATTATATATCAATTGGTTTAGATAAATTCTTATTATGGATTGGTTTGTTTGATGTATTGATTTAAAATTATTCAAAACGAACAAATCGAAACCAAACCATTTATCCTTAAATATAGCTGACTCCAAGTTTGAAATAGGTCTCGTATTTCATATTCGCTTTGAGCATCGACAATGGTTGAGCCGACACTACAAATTACTATAACTATTTTAAAATCAACCGTATTCTTTTTCAACTCATGGGCGGAGGTTTTAAGGGGTCCGGGGGTGCCCGGCTCCTACCGTTTTTCGTGGCCCCCTTGGATTTTAAAAAATAATAAAGTTAAACTAATATTGGTAGTTTTAACACCTTTAATGGTTAATAGTGTCGGTTCTTATCTCATTCTTTAGCAGATCTTAAGTTTAAAGTTTGTTTTGGGCCTTAAAAATTAAAATGGGTTTTAACTTTTAATTAATGAACATTACCTATTTACATATTGATTCGGAGTGTATAATCAACGAGCTCAAAGAGCTTAAAGGTTGTCGCGTTTAATTGTGATTTTTTAGCCCGAAACATAGATATCAGAAAAAAAAATTACCCCATGACTTTCGGCCCCATTTAAACATATTTTTCAACCTCCACCATTGTTTAACTCTAACAAATACCCTTACCATACTTGCACTTCCACATTACATGCATTTTAATAATTATATATTTTTATACTAAACTTATTTAAAGCAGCATTAATAACTTGCATATGATATTATATACACAACAAAAATCATTCACATGAACCATAAAAAGTAATTACAAGATATTGTTTTTCAAACTTTATTTACGATTAAAGCCTATAGAGTCTTATGTATAGCATTCCACAAGAAGATTGCTAAAATTTAATAGTAGTTCATGTGTCAACAGTGGCGGATACAGAAATTTTCGTCAGTGGGGGCAAAAAACGACTAGATGAAAACGTTGTGACTAAAACAGTTAAATAACAGGTCGGTCAAAAAGGCTCAAAATAGGCCGGTTAAAACAAGTCAAAATGAGTTTGTTAAAAGAGATAGTAAATTAAGGTTAAAAGAATGTTATATACACTATAATCACTTTCGCAAAACTTGAAATGCTAGTCAGTTTATACATCTTCATCTACCAAGAATTCGATGTGAAATAACTTGTAGTTCAAGTGATTTCAAAATCTGGATTCTAAATATGAACTAACAACAAAATGAAGAATAACCTGAAATTTTAATTTGATTAAGTGCCTCTTAGTAAAACACACGGGTGCATGATGTTTTTTAGTTTGATTTTCAAAGAAATTTACACTAAAAAATATCTTTTGAGTGGGGCCTTGCCACCCCCTCAATGCATGGTAAATCCGCCTATGCGTGTCAACTTAATTTTATTTTTAACTGATAAACCGTTGAAAATGGTCTATTTTTATTTTTATTTTTTATGAAAAGTGCATTCTTTTGGTCTTTTTTAGCTTTTTAACTCTAATTAATATCTTTTAACGTGTCATTTTTTTTTATTTAGGTTTGTGTTTTTGGGTATTATGATAGGGTATGTAACAATCGCTTTTACGACTAGTCAAGCTTTAGGGTATTATACCAATGAATTAATTACAAATGTCTGTGCTAGCATATTATGTTTCCTATCATACCGTACAAACACCCCTCAAATACATACTCATGTATAATACTAATAATTTCTACAATTATTTAATAAATATTAACAAAACTAATGATTTTAAATTAAAATTAAGAAAAAAGTCCATACCACTCATACATCAACATTCTTTTTGTCGATCTAGCGGACCCAACTAGGGATGTCGTTCGGGTTGGTTCCTCGGGTTTCGGGTTACTCGGGTCGGGTTATTCGGGTTTTTGTAATATGAAATTAGAGCGAGAACCGAACTATATAACTTCGATTTAATTGGTTCTCGGGTTTCGGTTCTCAGGTTTAATTGGGCTGGGTTAAACGGTTCTCTAGTAATATTTGAAAAACTAATATTTTATTTTATAAAAAAATAAAATAAAAACACGTTAAACCAAAACATACACTTCCTTAAAAATTTCAAATGTTTAACCATGAGATAACCAAAACATGTTTAACCAAAATATACATTTCTTGAACAATCTCAAAACATAAAGAGGCTTTAAAAATCAAATAATGGAACCACCCCTTAGAAGTTAGAACCCTAGTTCGGGTTTTTTAGGTTTACCTGAACAGGCCTCATAGGTACCTAAAGACCGAACCATTCTAAGTTTTCGGGTTCAGGTAAATGCTTTTCGGATGGGGTATTTGGGTTTTTTTCGGGTTGGTTCTTTGTGTTTGTGGTGGTAATGGTTCTTTTGGCCTAGAGTTCATGAAAACCAATGGAACCACATTATGAACATCCTCATATTACAAACCCTTGTGTTTATTTATACGTACAAACTAAAGCATCCAGGGTATATAATATACAACCACTTTTTATATTTTATATTTTTATTTTTTTTACACTACAAAAATTACAAAAAAAAATAAATAAATAAAAAATAAAGTTTCAGGGTCTCACATTCTAGATGCTGTTGTCAATACCACCTGTAGCTTTTCCAGTCAAGTGTCCGAAGTCAAAGTCAACAACCGGAAGATTGCCAGTAGCCTCATCAATTCCTGCTACCTTGACTCACGATATGATCCTCATTGTGCCCCAAATCATCATCTTTTTCGCGTGGAACATTTAAATTAGCAGAACCGATCTGTGACGATTGTGATTGGCGAATTTTGGGGAGTCCGGGTTTGACCCCACTTCTTCATTATCTGCAA